>VZRJ01008886.1:202491-283648 GCA_013397565.1 Ptilonorhynchus violaceus | reverse complement strand
CGCCGCGCCCCCGGGCCACGCCCGGCCGCGCCACGCCTGCCCCTCCCCGCCCCGACGGACCCAGCCGCGCCCGGCTCCCTCCCGCCGTCACATCGGAAGTACCTTTGAGACCGAGCCCAAGTGCGTCGGAGCACTCAGCGACGCCCTCGTCTTCTTTCACCCCGAATTGCTTGTCTATCAATTGCTTTTCATTTTTTCTCCAGGTTATCTCAAGTTAGTATGCTCAGAACCAAAGCATCCAACGGCCAAGACAATGTCTGACACAAGCATCACCGTGCCCCTTCCTGAAGTTAATTGTACTTCCACCTTCTTCCCTGTCCCCTTTTCTTCATTGAGGACACTAAGGAAAATTTTAGAGGGAAGTGTCAGCATGGAGCTATTTAAGCACAAGAGCTGACAGTGACAATAAGATTAAAAATTACAGAAAAGGTCGAGATCTGTGACTATACAGAAATTAGAGCAGGAATTATGCACAGCCAGTGCATAATGCAAGTTCTCCAAGGCAATGCAATCCAAAATAGAAAGACACACACATACACACACACATTAAAAACAAAAAGGCGGCAAACCCTATAGGAACAGATTTCAGAACCTCCCATGCTCCACAAATGACTTCCCTAAGCAGCCGTGCCTCTTCTTCGTGATCCCTGTGTTACAACACAGCTGGTGCCTGACTGGAAATCAAACTGGTAAGGACATTAACCTGCTACCCATGTGCAGCAGCATGCAAATGTTGCAACATCTTGAGCATCAATCAGGTTTATGACAATCAATAGATTCTTTACACCTGATCCTCACTCCTTCTCCAATCCCATTTAAAGATTCAGTTTCTCCACGTGTAGCCCATATTGTGTACACATCTTTCACCTCAACTTCAGCACTGGCAAGGCTCTCCAAGCTAGCCAATTTAACATCTTCCCGTCCCTTGTTTGTAGTAACCAAAACCACCTTGTTGGGTGACGAAAAGTGGGTCTTTTTACTACAGCATGAGTATTTAAAAGTTGAACCAATCTTCAAAGTAATGCATAACCAATGCTTGCATTCCCTGCATTCACATGTGCTTTGCCCTATATATATATATATGTTTTCTCCCCCAAACCTCAGAGCACTTTTAGTTACTAGTGAAGCACATAGAATAAAGCATAATTAAGCAAGGTAATACCTGGTCTTTTAGAAGAAAGACTAAAGGTCTTACACAGAACTGTAAAAAGAAGGCCTGAATCCTGTTCTGAGCTGTGTGCAGAGACATTTACAAAGCAGCAAGGAGCTCTACTGGAACCTTTTCCATGGAGAGCTGAGACCTCAGTTGGAAAGTCTCTGGCTGAACTTCCAGGGAAATCAGCAGCCAGTGTTGCTGATGAAAGTATTCAATTAAAGAGCACATGACAAGCATTTCTTTTCAGAACGGAACTAAACCATCTTGGGGTGGAACTGTCAAAGAGCCATTCAGAGCCAGCCGAAAAGCCAGCTTCAAGGATGGGGAGCAGCACCCTAAGTCCCTCTCTCATCAGTGCTGTTTTCGAGGTTTTGTCACTGGCAAAAACCGTGTGGCCTGTTGCTATGAGAAGATGCCAATGTCATGCACAAAAAATCCTATATCTGCAAATTAATTTTACACTTGGAGAACAGAACACTGCATCACCTCACAGCTTTATTCTCTCAGCCTTTGGTCCACGTGAGAACAGCTCTGTGGCCTGTGCCCCAGCTTATGGCTCCACCTCCCCCAGAGCATCTGGAGCAAAGCCTAGCAACTAATCAGAATTTCCTACCCCACCTCCAGTGCACATCCATGCCACTGAGCCACCTCTTCCTCCAGCATAAGCCCTCCTGTAGCTCCTGCTTGTCAATAACCATTTTATCCACATAACCAAATTCACACTCTGCTCCAGGATTACCTGTTTTTCCTCTGACTGCTGCAATTTGCATGACTCATTTGCAACATGAAGAGCTAAATTGACTTCCTATGCCTTTTTCCGAATATGAGCAATTATGTGAGAATCTGAGGCTCGTGAAGGAAAGCCCTGCTTACACAATTACAGCTGTGGCATAGCTGTCAATCCCTGTGGTTAGAGCAAGGCAGCAAAAGCAGAAACTTTGTAGGAGCATCACTTTTGCTTCAAGATGCAAACATACCACTGGGCCTGGAGGGAAAGGGTGAGTACAAAAATAGATTTTTAGCAGGATTTGCCAGTATCTGCTATCATCATGCTAACAAAAACCTGAATTCCCATGTCTGGGTTCTCATCTCTTAAGCATTCTGAGGTTAAGTGAAGCACCTCACATCACTCCATGGTGCCTCCCCTGCTTATCTGGGAGAGCTGACAAGGCTCAGCAGGTAGGGAGCTCTTTTTCTTGGGTGGAAGCTTCTCACCATACTGCATGCCTTGAATAGCAGGGTGGATGGTGAGAATGAAAGAGGAAATGCAGCAAAAGGAGGGATTTCAGCCTTTTGGAGTAAAGCCAAGGGAAGGAGGTTTATTCCATTACTCACATGCCTGTTAAATCCCATTTTGAACACTCCAGTGTGCACAGACTGTGTGCACTGCAGTAAGTTTTATTCAGAGTGGGAGGGACTGAAAATTCTTTTTCTAATAGAAAGGAGATGGATATATGAAAAGGGGGATTGGGGAAGAAAAGCGTGAAGCAACCTTACTTGTTCAATATGCCAGGCCAGCCAGTGAGAATCAGTCTACTTTAAATGCTCCATATTCCTTAAGTTCATATGAAATTCATCCTCAGGTTAACCCTCAACATTCATCCTTCAGGAAAACATACAAAAGTATATTCATACACATACACATGTGTATGCATGTAGTCGCATCCCCTCCAATTGTAATTCTTTTTTTAAACGTGGCAGAACAAGCAGTAGCTTCCCTTTCCTGATCCAATGTTGATAGATGCACCCACAAAATCATTCACTTTTGGTCAGCATTGGAAGTTCCACTAGAGCACTGCTCATCCGTCAGGAAACTGAGGGATGTTGAGGCTCAGCGTGGAGGGACTCACCTCAGCTCAGCAGATCAAACACAGGTTTTTACCAAAGAGGTTTAGTAAAGAGAACTAACCAGAACCAAGGCATTTCTTTAGACAGTGAAAGTGAAACTGCCCAACAGTCTTACTCTGCTGTGGTTTTCTTCCCTCAGCTGTACCACAGCAAAGATAGGGGCCAGAACTTGTAATTTCCCCCTTACTGGAGATACACAAAATAGTAACTTTATAGCAATGTATAGAACTCATGCAAATACAGTGTAAGATTAATTCAACATTAAAAAGTTAAAGATGTCATTCCTGGGGACCATTCGAAGCCCATAAAGAGACACCACCAAGAAAATGAGAAATCAAATATATCACTTCAACTTTTTGAAGCACAAGCTGGAGGGAGACAAGACACATAAGCATTATTATTCATTGAAGAATAGAATGAAAAGAGAAACATGCTTTTGTTTCCAATCGCTATCTCCTTTGGATCACCTTGCTTTGCTTAATTTCAACATGCTTTATAGAGAAGAGGAAACCACCACTGGCTTTGCAGACCAGGAATCTGAAGCATGGAATAAACAGGGTAAGCCAAATTCACGAGCATGCCACAAGCATGAGGCCCATGTTTCTGAAAGAAATCTTAAAGCAAACAAACCAGGAAAGGGAGCATCAGGAATGAATCTTCTATGAAATACTTTCAAGGGGGGTGAAGTCAGTGCTGTTGTAAAATAGGTACAAACAACAGCTAACAGCAAAGGAAGAACACCTACTACCCAACCGTGCCATGAGGCATCACAAGCCGCATTTGGACATCCTTCCCCCTGCCCTGCAACAGGAATCAGCCTGAGAAAGGAGAATTAAAATTCAGCCTTGAATTCAAACAGTAAGATGCTTTTCCAAGAACAGCATGTGCCAGAGGCTAATAGGTGGAGGCTGACAGCTCATCATACAGCATTTCCCCATTGTGTGTGGGTTTCTTTTTTAATCACAGACTCCCTGCAGCATCACCTGCTGTGTGATGCTTTAAGGGTCACACAGAGATCTGAGGAGATTCTTAACCAATCCTTAATCAGTGGTCTGTGTTTTGTGTGCTTGGAGGAACTGAGCTCAGCTAAAACTAAGCTGAGGGTAACTTTCCCAATCAGTCACAGTCTAACGATTTTCCTCTAAACATGCTATATACAGCTTGATGCTGCACACAAGTGCCCTGGATCAATAGTTCTGGCAAGTGAAATTGCCTGTTTGGAAAGCAAGAGGCACGCAGGGGAGAGCTTTGGAGAGGAGCTGCTTTTTTTTCTTCCTTCACTGCCAATTTCTTTAGCTACTTGAACCTCTTTAGCCCAAAATCAAGGCATTTCTGAAAATCTGCATCAGCCACAAATTTAGTGCAGGCCATGGTGTTCCAATTTTCATGGTATGCTGCCTTCCCCAAACTCTAAAGCAGCCTTCTTTATGACGCCTTGGAAAGGAGGCACCAAAGCCATCTGTCTCACTCCCATTTTCAGTTAAGTTGGAGCTATTACTTCCATCGCTAGTATTTCCTGTGGAAGATAAATCCTTGGTTGCTGTTGTAGGGATGCATGGTACTCATATTCAAGCTCTCCTTCCTAGTAGAAAACTGGCGAAAACAGATTACTGTTCCATTTGTGATGCCAGCTCTGCAAAGGGTAATTTTAACACCTGCGCTAGGCCATCCATCGTCAAGTTCCCTGGATGAGCAGAAAAGCCACAGAGTCCCCAGACTGAAAGCAATGAGGTATTTTCTTTTCCATGCCTACTCAAAGCAGCAGAGGACAGCTTTGTCCCCTGGCTGGATGCTGGGTTTGGGCTGCAGGGCCTAATGCTGAGTGCACAGGCAGAACAGCTTCTGAATTCCTGGAGAAAGCTCCTGAGCTATGTCAGGGGTGAGTCAGGCTTAGGCAAGGAAGCGAGGCCAGCAGAGGACCCAATCCCCAAAAGCCAAAGCAGAAAGTGCTGTTTTAAGAGTTCACTTTCAATTTAAACAAGTCCAGTGCAAAGCCAGCACAGGGAAAGGCCTTACATTCCTGGGGGCCATTTGGCCCACACAAATCAAGCCCCAGCATGCTCCAGCATACTGGTGTCACTGGGCTGAAGCAAGAGCCCCCTTGAGCATCAGCCTTCCTGGATCCCACTTGTACAGAGAGAATTTACTATTAAAAGAGCTGTATCACACAGTAGCACTGAATTGCCATCATCATTATTAAATGCCATCAGCCTTCACCTGATTCCCACCCACTATTGAGAGAGAGAATTCTCTGCCAATCTCAAAAACGGAAGGGGCAGCCAGCGCCAGTAAAAACCCACATTGGTGCTTTTAACCTTCTTTTCCTAGCACTGTGCTAAATTACTGGGGTTCTGCTGTGTTGAAGATGGACACACTGCACGCACCATCGCAACTGGGAAAGCCAAGGGCCCAGATTTTTTCCAACCATGAGGAAATCAAACAAGCTGTACTTGCTTTTTTCTACAGAAAATATTTATTTGCAAGAAATGAAAAGCATAACATACTTCACTACATACATATTTAGGCTACAAAAGCAGGTAGTCTGTTCTCTTGTAGAATCGGGCAGATGATTGAAAAAAGGAAAAACAGCAATTTCTTTCCACTCAATGGACATGTTTGCAGTGTGAACAATCAGGTGGGACCGTATCCAGATGACAGCACTTGTCCAAAAATAGGCCACTGAACACACAGACACAGAGTTAGACAGACATGGCAAGAGAATAGAAAGATCTGCAGTCAGAAGAGGCCTCAGTAAAGTTTACCAAGGAGTTTGGGGGGTGTGCTTTTGCACTAGTATCACTGTCCCTGTCATCTTATATAGTTTTAAATGTTTGCACAAACCTATACTGCATTCACATGAACAGAGGGAAAGGGAAAGATCAGCTCAAGTGCCTTAGGGGTGTCACAGCAGAGTGACTTAGTCACAAGGTGCTGTTCTGCATGGCCCAAAGCAATGGAATTGGCCCTGGATATGTATTTTTCTTCCAGAGAGTTAACACCAGGTAATTTACCCTTGGAAGGCCTAGTGAATCTCAGGGGAACTGTGATGTACTTGCACCACCCTCTGAGAGCAAACTGCTTGCCCTCACGGGCATCTCACTGCACCTGAGGGGTGGTTAGGGCAGCACTGCTCCCAGGGAAGGGGGGATCTTTAGGTCCTCCAACATAAGACCAGCACAGCCAACAGTGTTCCTTGAGCTGTCAGCTTCCAGAGGCCACCTTTTAAGGCTAATTTACACCACTTAAAAAAAAAAGGCATTCAAAGCCATAATTCTGCAGACCAAAAATGATACCAGAATATAAAATAAAGCCTGAAGTAATTATTTTTTTGTACCAAGCCAGAGCTGTCCTATAGAAAGGCCAGTCTATGCATACACACAAAATGACACAGTGCAACAACATTCAGTCAACAATTAATCACAGGACAATCTTCAGACAGCAATTCACAGAACAGTTTTACGAGTGCTCAGTGATGTGGAATGCGGACAGGTTTCAGAGAAAAATGCCTGGACTTTCTGTTGCACCAAGCCCAATGTGCCCTTTGTGTTCAGGTAGATGCCTTCATCTAGCAACACTTACTATATTAAGAAAACTCTGTGGTTTTGATATCTTTTGATTATTCACCATGCACATGTGCACAGATACACTCTTTCTTGCTAACTGCACAAATGATAAAACAAGATGCCATTACATCAGCACCATTGAATTAAAATCTGTTATGGTAAAGTCAGATATGAGCAGAATTCTGTTAAAAAAAACTTATTACCTGCCTCTGCTTCCCCTTCTCTCTCTTCCACTCCCCTCATTATGGACTGCTAAAGTACAAAAAGATTTTTACCTGCTGTTTGGAGGGGAAAGTGGCATATAACATAAAGGTCAGGTATGCATAAACAGGACTCCATAGTATTAAAGAGCAAGGGGAACAGGAGTAAAGCAAAACCTAGCAGGTAACTAATGAAAGAGGCTATCACTGCTGATTTATGGAATAAAGAACTAGAAGGTTTCCCTGTGATGTCAGGAGTCCCTTCACCTGCTTTTTCTTCCACCCTTTATTTGTAAGACAGGTCTACAAATCCAGCTTTCCCATGTTCTATTTTTGCCTGTTTAGTTGCAGCTTTTGGAGGAAGAATATGGAGATCACTTGTAGGGCAGACAAGAAACTACTGCTAATAAAGAATATCCAAACTCCTTTCAGCATCGGATCTGAACAGCGTCACAAATGAGTTTCCTGGAAGATGCACTTNATATATATATATATATACACACCTTGGTAAAGCAGAAAGAGGCCTGACATGAAAATGACAAAACCAAATTGCAATTTTTCTCTCAGTCCTGGAGTCTCCAGTGGATGCTGGTCAGCTAAGCAACGCAGTACTAACCAGGATCACACCCTCAGCATATTCTCTGAATGTCCAATGTCACTTTATTGGCCATGAGAAAGCTGCAATATTGATTGAATCCTTACACTTTCTTTGTAAAGACCTTCCTTAACACGTAAGTCAGTTTGCAACCCTGAAAGCTGCTAAACCTTAACACCACATAGTGGAAAGCAGCAACACATCATAGCACTACACTATTTATATAGGTTGGTGTAACTTTTGTAGCTACAAAGTACTGACCTATCATTTCACCTTCAGAATACAAAATGTTCCCTTTTTAATTAGTGACTTGAGAAAGAAATATTTTAGTCACCAAGAGTATAAAAATACTCTGTATTCCTCTGTTCTTAGCTGCATGGGTTTTGAACAATGGCCTCTTGGCATTAGCCAGAATCTAGAGCCCAAATACTCAGTGGAAATCCCTCCCAACGTAGCAATTAGCATCATTCACTTACTTGACCTATATTCCAAAAGCGTCTAGACAGAATTCACCACTGATAGTTTGGGGGGATGAGAGTGGAGAGGTGAGTTGGTTTCTTTAGAATGAAAAAACAGGTTTTTAGATTGATTTTTGGTCTCTGTTAGAAAAATCAAGAACACATTGAGATGCACTGTTACACAGGGAGATGTGGAAGAGGTCCCCTGTCAGTATAAATCAGAGCTGCAGCGTCCAAGAGCGGTGTGTGAGAAGCGTGCTGCTTGTATCAGCTGGGATCTGGCCTAAGAACCTCAGCCTGATCCATTAGTCTGTGCTGCTGAAAAATATTGAATGGTACAGATGAAATAAAAGAAATGCAGCAAAGAACTATAAATATCCTGGAGGAAAAACCCCCAACATTATCTACACACTGGTAACAAGGTTAGAAACATCACATGCACTGTGCTTCATAATTTTTAAATATATATATATATATATATAAAATAATGCCCTACATTCCTTCATAGCTTATCTCCCTAGAAGAAAAGACCTGACAAATCTAGACATGTTTTAAAGCCATAGGCCAAAAGGCAAGTTTACTAGTGTGTATGAAATTGTGCTGACAAGCAGCATAACCTTACAGCTGAGCACTCTTAAGTAAATCATTTAAGTCCTCTGTTGGAAATGGAAATTATGTAGCATATAAGGCCTTTGCTTACCCTGTCCATGCACACACATGATTCTACAGCACCAAGTCACTGATCACCAGAAAAAGCACATTGGCAGAAGGCTAAGACCTCAAGTAAAAGAGCTGGGCTAATTAAAAGCACTTACAACACTGGCATCCTCCCTGCATATGCCTTACTACTCCTGCCCGGTGCCCTTACACAGAGCACATAAGCTGCCTCTCCACATGGTCTGCAGTGCGTCAACATTCCCACTGGGGTCACCTCTGGATGCTGAGGCTGGCAGTGCAATGGCACCAGTCCTGCCTCCTCTGTCCCCCTGAACATGGGCACAAACTCCCTCTGGAGATTGTGAGGTCCTTGCCACACAACAGCCTGTGAGTAGGAGATGACTGGGGATTCCTTGCCCCCTAGCAGAGAAACTTGTTCTATTAAGGGCCCCTGAAGAAAAATTATCACAAACATACCAAAGTAAAGCAAAGCTCTTCCTTATTATAAAGAAGTAACATGTAATACAATAAATCCCCAAGCAATGTGTGTGCTAAATCGAGAGATGCCCTAAGAGAGTACCTAAAAATAACTTAAAGGATTACACAAATTAAGATTATAGAAACAGATTATCAAACACTTATAAGAAAATCAGTATGGACA
This sequence comes from Ptilonorhynchus violaceus, assembly GCA_013397565.1. NCBI lineage: Eukaryota > Metazoa > Chordata > Aves > Passeriformes > Ptilonorhynchidae > Ptilonorhynchus > Ptilonorhynchus violaceus. The sequence goes on along the minus strand of VZRJ01008886.1, from coordinate 274,510 downwards.
TACTGGCTTGGATGAATTGGTACAGAGGCCTGACCCAGACTGAGGCCAGTTTAAAATGCTCAGGATGAAAACATGACTATCTCCCAACAAGATTTGAACCAATGTGCCCAAAGTGAACAAAAAAAAAAAAAGAAAAAGGCAAAGCTTTAATGGTGGGCAGTGCAGTAGGTTTCAGAGAGGAGGAGCCATTTTGGTTGTGCAAAATCATCTATCCTTTAAGTACTGAGAAACAATTCCATTTTGGTTTTCACACAGTGAAGTCAGCTGCATCTGCAATGGGAGTGATCCACCTAACTGGTAATGGGCAGGAGCTCAGGCTGCACACTGCAAACTGCAAGACCAGCAAGTCGTGGTGTGCTTTGCAGCTTGGGGCCTCTTTTGCAACAAATTTAACCACTCGGTTGCCCTCAGAGGTGGCAAACCATGGGTGCTCTGGAAAAAAAAGACCATTTAAGGAATTTTCTAAACTATGACCTTGCCCACTTGTGCTGACCAGCCACAAGGTAATGGAAGGGTCAGTCCCAGCTTTCTCCTGTCACTTTGCTGACCTCAAGTGGCTGAGCAATGCAGCCATCCCCTGTGGCACTCACCAGTGATCACTGTTTATGTGACGCCTTAAACCATTTAAAAAAACAAATCCAAACATACAAAAGTTGTTAATGGATACTGGAATGATTCAGAGAACCCGGCAAGATCACTGTGACTTTAGGGCGGAGACTGACCCATGCCAGGAAGGGAACACTTGCAAAATAGACTATAACAGCATTTCTCCTCTCATTGTCACTTCAGGTAAAATAATAAGGCACTTGCATAGAAGAACAGGGCATTACCCAGAAAACACATCTGTACACCAGAACTCATTACCTAGAAATTTTTATTACTAGCTCATGGAGTCAGGCACATGTTTCACTGTCACTGATGTGAAACACCTTCTTAAAATGGCACAGAGGGGACTGATCCACAGTCCCTTCTAATTCTTTCCATTCACTTCACTGAGTTTTGAGTCAGGCCTGAGGGTGGAAAACTGGATGCCAAAGGAAGAAAGTCTAAGGAGAATGAAGAACAAAAAAAGAGCTGGTGTGACAGCTGCTGCAATAAAATACAAATTCAATATTTTACAAAATTGAATACTTGCACGAAATATCTATTGTACATAGAAAAAAATTATTTTTAAGGCTAGGTTAGTTTTTCCCTTATTTATCAATAGGACAAAATAAAAGAAAAAAGAGCTTCAAATTTTTTTTTAATTGACTTCTTCTGGTAAACTGTGAAGTAGCTATGCTAGCCTGCTGAATTAGGATTTTCACATTAAATCCATCCTCAACGGAGCACAAGTACCCTTCTGTAGGAACCAGATAAAATCCTCCTAAAATTCTGGGCTGAGTTCAACTATGCCATTGCAAGGACAAATTGCAAGAAGCATTGCTCAGGCAAAGGCATGACTGAGAGAGAGAGAGGACACTTGAAGCCAACAACAACACGGGACAAGGAGGAAACAAAGCACAGAGAAGAGTGCTGGACCAGGATCAGACCTGAATGCTGTTCTTGGCTTTTCCACTGAACTTGGGCCAGTCACTTTGCCTCCCTATGTGCTCATCTCATTCCTCTTTGCATAGGTCTCCTGCCTACATAACCAACTCCTCAGGTCAGAGGCTGTCTTGCCATACAGTTAGTACAGGATCCACCACCTCCAGGCCTGAACCAGGCCTAACTGGGGCTACCTATACCCCTACCTTTTCAACAAAGCAGTTGATCTCAGATCACATCTCTGGAAAAGGAGGTAAGAGGAAAATAAGACACATGACTTTATATTAGGGCAATTCAAGTTCAAGGGGAGGAAATGGGTGTTCAGAGATATTTATGTGTCCAATTTCAAAGCTTGCCCAGATCACTTGCAGAGTTAGGGAAGCTCAGTTCTCTTCATTGCAACTGCCTGAACAAAATTTTTTAAAGCTAATAAATACTATTTACAACAGTAAAAGGAAGATTGCAAGGAAAGGAAAACACAAGACAGTCTGAGACCGGGTCTACACAAGAAATTCCATCAACCATCTAGAAGCCAATAAATTAAATCCATATGGTTCTCTCAGGAGGCACTTCTGGTTTAAGCCTTACATTGATTTAGTTTGTTGGGAAGGAACTGATTTGAACTAAATAGATTAGCCTTAGACAGACTAAAGGGCATCCATCTAGAATATTGCATAAATGTAACAAAACCTGCTTTCTAAACAGATTGAGTTAAACTAGTGTAATTCTCCCACACAGAGTGTGATAAGACAGTGACTGATCTTTGTTTAATTTCTCAAGGGTGGAAGCAGGGAAGCCTACCAGGACTGCTTTCAATGCACAGAGAAATCTACCCCACTAAATGATAAAGAGGCTGGAGGGGAGAAGAGAAAGAGCTAGGGGAGGACAATTCAGCAGCATCACGGACCACCCCTCTCCTGCCTGTGCTGTAAACTCAGCAGTGTCCGGGCCCTTTCTTGTCCCTTCATAAGCAGGCTACGCACGTGCTTCTCAATCCCCCCAAAAGGCTCCAGTGCTGGAGATCAGTAGGCACAGAGCTGTGGTGAGATTTTGAGCATCATCATGCTGCATCTCCTCTCTCTCTCAATTACCTTCTCCCAAGAAACCTATCACCCACATGATCCCATTGGTTTTGCATAATTCACCCTTCTACAGAATGTCTTTGTGCTCAGATGAGGCTGTGAGCATGTACAGGCACAAACACCCACCAGTCACTGGCACACTGCTGGCATCATCTGCCATCATAATTCAATCCTGCCCTTGCAGTATTAGACAGGAAAGGAATAAAAGCAAAGACAGGGACTGTGTGCAATGTGAGGAAGGGAGTTACAAAGACAAGAGATCCCATCTGTAGTCACAGCCTCACCAGTCAATGCTTGAACTCCCTCTCTTTTGTACTTTGGTTCACTGAGGATGACAAGTCAGGGGAACTTTGGTTGAAAATATGTGGGAAAGAGGGAAGTCAAGAAAAAAGGCCTTTTTTTATTTTTAAGAGGTGGCATTGACTCTTCTATCTATTTCAATTATCTTCAGTGTTTCATTTCCTTCTAGTTCGGAGTTGACTCTGTAGGGAAGAAAAAACCAAAGATTAACACTAATAGTCATTTCTCAAAGTGCATATCCTGCTTGAATTGGCTAATGCTAAAGAGGCATTCAGTATTTACCAGGTATTTGTCAGTCAGTTGAGTGTGGTAACATACTGAATTAGTCATCTCTGGTTCTAGGCAAGAAAAGATGCAGTAGGAAGAAAACTGCACACATATTTAAATCAGTGAATCTCTTTTCAGAGGCCCCAAAAACTTACATTTATGCTAAAAAAAAAAAAAAAGTGAGGGAACTCAGTGTAGGAACTTAAGCAGTCAGATAATTTTACATGTCTGTCTCTTGAGACTGAGTCCTGCAAACTTTCCACAGTAATGCTTTAGTAAGATCACTGCTGTGAGAAACTCCAGCTCTTCACACCCTAATCTCATAGAAAGCCCAGTGAGTCACAACCTCACACTTCCGCACAACTGGCAAAAGCTTATTCCTTTGGAAGGCACACAAGAAAGTGCTTTGAAGAAGTGGGTAGGCCCAACTAACAGGCTTACAGGGGTTAGGTTTCTGGAGGAAGTACTGAGTTTGGCAGCTGTATTACTACAATACTGTTGCAAGCGCTTCTCCAGAGCAATAACAACTTTGCCTCTCCAGATAAAAACCAAGTTCTTATTTCATGTTTCATGGTGCCTAGCAAAGCTGAGCTGGTAGTCTTATTTTTGGCCTTCAGGCTTATGACAGGCAGCCCAACCTGCACTCACCTGTGCTGCTGCAGGCCCAGCAGCACTGATTTCTCTAGCCTTGTCTCGTTGGCTATTGTGAACTGCATGATATCATCCTGCTGTGTCCCTGACACAGCTTCCAGGGACAGTGTTGGGAACTTGGAGGTGTCTGTTTGCCTCTCATTGTGATCTGCAAAGGAGATCGGGCTTGATGACTCCTCCAGTTGGTGAGGCTCTTCATAAATTAGCAGACTCCTTGACCTCACTGCATACAAAGACAGAAGGCAAAAAGAGATGAGAAACAGGCAGCTCAGAGAACTGCCCTGGTCATTTCAGTAAATAGAAACTGTTAGAGCAGAGCTAAAGCTGCAGACGTCTTTTCTTTTCATAGTGATTGGCTGGCAATTTAACAGCTGAAGAAAGAAACCACAGGAATGGTCCAGGTTGGGATCTAAAAGCTCTAAATTATTCACTAAACAGGAACAAAATTAAATAGTCACTCTGCTAATACACTGGTTCAGTATGGGTATGTAATACCAACAGTTTCCCACTCAGTCCTTGGACTCTTTGCTGACACTGGCAAAGAAAACACCAACTGACATCAGTTGTGCATTTTAACAGTATGAACATTTGCTACCAAGTAGAAACCCTGCTACCTTTCACAGACCACAAGCTTTAGTTTGACAAAGAGAGGCAAAAACTCTTTAAACAGAAGTAGCAAGCATGCTAATGGGGAAAAGGCTTTGCCCACGTTCATGAAGTCTGCTGCCATCAGCATAGTCTGCCAAGCTATCCTTCTTAGAAAAACACTGGTGTATATGTAAAAGAATGGTCAGTTAAGGAGCAGAAAAGCAAGAGGTGCTTGAGAAGGGTGTTCAGAATGGGGGTGGAAAACAAGTGCTTAAGTACAATCAAGAAAGGAGCAAGATTGGAACAGCTTTCACTTACCAATGGAATCTGTGTAGGACTCTGGTGAGGAATGCTGCCTGGGCAACACCATCTTTGTAGCAGAAGGATATGGCCCATAGCTCTGTGAGAAGCTGCCAAAAACTACTGCAAAGCACAGCACCACCATCTGGCAAAGGGAGGATGCAGAAGAGGTAAGTGCTCTTGACCCACATGCGCGCATCAGAACTGATACTTTATCAAAACAAATCATTTGAGGCCATTCTCATCACTACATAGAGTGTCTCTTAGCAAAGGCACCTAGACAATAATAATTCAGCGTTTTAAAGGGCACATTTTAACGCTGGAGTTTGTTTTCAATGTTTGCACCATTCTGACCAGTTGCCGTATTTACTCACAAAGTTGAAAAGCAGATAAAGCTGCCATGCGTATTTTACAGATACTGCTGGGAATTTCCAAGGTTATTTCTGTTGCTGGCCTCAGTCTTGCTTCAAAGTGACAGTGAGGCTAGCAGATTGGGACAATAGCTTAGGCCTTGCAAATTATTTCCATCAATTTACAGCACTTTAGGTATAAAGTGAACTTGCTAGTTGCATGCAAGGAGAGAAAAGGGAAACATTTTGTTCTACTCCTTTTCTTATCTTGACTACTACTACTGAAATACAACAGAGGTAGATTTACAGCCTCAGTCATATTTTGATTTGGTTGAGCAAGCTTATTTTTACTGGTATCAAAAGAAGCAAGCATCAAAGATCATCCTCGTTTTCATTTTACAACCCTAGACACCATTTCCCACACAAAATACTGCAGGAAATAATAAAGCGGGGGCACTTGGAGGAGCATTGCTCCTTCTTCTATCACTGCAGCACCCAACCAAAAGCATAGGCCCAGTCTCCTCCAGAACTTAGCACCTTCCCACAGTTATTAATCTTCATCAGTCACAAGTCCCACCTACCCCAAAATTAATTGTCAAATCATGAAAAGGAGCTTCCCAAGCTGCAAATTTGCCATTGAGAGGCTTTGCAGAACAAGGGATGTGCCTTTGAGGAGTGGAAAGAAGTTCTCATGCTCTTACAATTCCCAGGCTTAGGGACACTCACCATAAGACAGGTCCCTGTTTGCGTGCTAGCTGCCTTACATGAACGGGACACTTTGCCAGCAACCATGGCTTGGAGTCTCTGCAACTGCTGCAGAAGCGTTCTGGAAAGCAAAGACAACAGACAAGCATCACACACACTGACCTACTTGTTAGTTAAACAGCTTTTTGCTTCAAATTCCACGCCTGGAAATAATACAGCATTTATGATAAGGTAGAGATAGTTAAAGTCCTCTCCTTGAAATTATTAGCAAGGAATGTTTTTAGTTTTACAAAGTTTTGACATGTATTAGCACTGGAACTTTCAAAAAGATCTTTTGCTTTTCCCTCAGTTGATGTCCCTGAACAATTACAATTACTCTCAGTAAGCTCTTATAAACAATAATTGTATTCTCAGTGTTTCTACAAGAAATGGCTCTGGTAAGCACATTAACAACTGCAACTGTTCTACATGCAACTTACCAGTTGCATATATAACCTGACTCTATGTCATGGGTTCAGCAGGCATTTTGTCATTATTTTTAAAGATGCAGAAATGAGTTTATAACTGTTCTAGGTGGTTTTCAAGGTACAGGGCTACCTCCTTTTTCCAAAAATCATTTATTAAATAAAACACTTTCTTGCTGTTTGTTAAATCCTCCAGAGTTGATAGAAGTTGCAGATGTTTCAAGTGGCTACTCTGACTATGACCTTCAGAGGTCCCAACCACAATGACAATTCTCTTGTGACTGGAGTCAGCAGTCCCACAGAGCAGGGTCTTTCTGACTGTTTTTTTTTCTGCTGTAGCATCAATTACTACAGTCAGAATACTAGTAATTTAAATGGGAAATGATCTCAAAGTATAGTTGATACAGCGTTTTCACAGCAGTTTCTTAACAATCAAGAAGCAACCCAAATGCCTGTCCTCAACACAAATATAGTACAATTTTGTATCAAGATGTTAAATTTGTTGTTTGTTTCCAAGTTTACTTTACACTTCTCCTGTGAGTTTCACAATCTACAGTGGAGGTTACCCCACAGAAACTCCAGACGACAGTTTTGGAGGCTGTTACATCAAATGCTAAAGAAAGAGGCAAGGTCAGGATGTCAGAGAAAATAGCAGGATTATTTTAAGACCAAACTGGCTAAAAGCTAATTGTAGGACAGACCCAGAGGTGCCTTCACAGCTCAATATACACTGGTCTGCCTATTATCACAGATTTTTTTTAATCATCAATGCTCATTGCTAATTAGGGTTTAATTCAAGGACTTCAGGAATACACTCTGAAATGAGCACAAGGCATTCTCACAGCACAGATTTATCTGGGCCAGCAGATCCTTCTCAACTTATTAAGGAAGGATGTCTTGCATGCTCTTGAGAGCATGGCTTATTCTGAAACTCAGTATTTAAAAAGAGAGTGATGTGCCTAATTCAATCCTTTATTCACTATTAGAGAGACCACATGCAAATTAAGAGATACAAACAGTGTCCATCACGTAAATGAGACCATCCTAGTTCCCTGCTCCCTTTGGCATCTCTCCCCAGCTCCTCCTCACATCTGCTGCATGGCACAGGGGTCACCAAGACTTGGGTACATCATTTCCTGGCACAGAATATGCTGCATGCACTACTCCCACCATGTGCCACCAGCTGTGTTAGACAGCAATGCCCTTTTAATCCCAAAGTTTCTGTGCTACTATGGAAGACTAAATCTTTCCCCCATTTCAGGCTTGAGTCACTGGGCTCGACACCGAACTGTGGAGTGAGGAGGAAGGAGCTCTCCTCCTCCTTAGCTCGGGGGCTGGCAGCAGCAGCAGCCTTGAAATGCTGATCATTCTTGCCACTTTTTGTGGAGGCGTCAGTGAGAAAACAGCTAATGGATGGTGAGGAAATCAACAGAGAAGAGGCAATTCTCCTTATTTTGCTCATCTCTGCCTTTTTATGCTCAATTTAAAAAACCTGTTGGGCAGAGTGGGCCAGAGAGCTGATTGCAAAACAGTCTCTTTTTGGAAAGTATAATTAGGCAGGTATACTGAGGTCTCCTATACACAGAGGAAGATTCATCCCCCACTTTATTTACCACCTACCTTCACATAAAATGTCTTTCTTCCCCAAGTAATTTATCTGTTTGAGCAGAGCTACTATTTTCTTCTTAACAGACAAGGACTCAGTGTTTGAAGCTGACAGGATACAGGTGCATTTGCAAACTGTGAGCAAGAACTGAGGCAAGAGCAAGAAACAAGTTTGATCAGAGACTATATCAGTTTATTCTGCCACTGCCAAAATGGGGCATTCCTTGGTGCTTTTATTTTCTATCTGAATCTGGAATGGTGGAAGACTGGATTCTGAGGTCCAAAGATTCCCATGCAAAAGCTTGTTACTGGACAGCTGCATGGATGATCTGCAGAAGCTGAGAGGGAGAGGGACCAGGTCTCTGCTCTGCAGAACAGGGAGTTATCCTAAACTACGATGCTCCCTCTAAATAACAGTAGAAAGGCCACGAATGCTTTTAGTGGAATACACTGCCTATGGCTAAGTCCTAACAGGAGAAAATGCAATCTCAAAACAGCATGCTAAGGGGGTTTGCACCCCCAGGGATTATTTTCACTCTGTCTCACACATTTCCCAGGGATATTCAATTAGAGGGTCACCTCTGTAGGAGGTGTGAGCGTGCTTTCACGCTTTTCCCTGCCAATGGAAGCACCTCATAAGAAAGCTGTAAAGTGACTGAAGACTCCTGCACTTCCTTCCACATACTGCCAGCAGTCTTTGGTTTTGTGTGCATATTCACATATATTCATCTTCAGAAGAGGTCCTTTTACTACGAAAGTATAGAACAAGTCAAGACTTCCCCGCTGCTTGCAGTGACACTTTAAGGAGAGAAAATTTGTCACTACAGAACCACCTGTGAGACTTTCTCAATTCAATATTTCTGTTTAAAATCCAACATCAATTCAAACAACAACAACAAAAAAGGACATCTTCTAGGAGACACCAAACACTTTATTTTAATCAAAAGTTTTCAGAGAATTGTTCCTACTTTGTGAGGAACACAACCTAATTCTGATAAGGAGAGAGAAAAATTTTTCTGCCTTTTAACCCTACACAAACATTCCTTCTCTGCCTGTCCTATTTGTAGGAAAGACAACAAATCCCAAAGTAAGTTTTTAACTAAAAGACCACTTAAATCCACAGTTTTTCCTCATTTGAATTACAAAGAAAATTTCCATCAATTTTTCATCAAAGACGTTTCACCATGAAAACCCTGCTGCTTTGAAAGCGGGGAGTCGCTCCAGGGCTGCCAAGCTTTGTCAACCAGTACAAGGGTGGTCTGCAATTAAGTGCAAGATATCTCACTGCAACTTAAATCTAGATCCTTTCCTCCTTGAAAATGATTTGGTAAAATGACTTTACCAGTCTCCAATAAAGGAACAGCCTAGTAAATCAGTGAAGTCTGGTAGCTTTGGTGCTGATAAACCCTTGGTGGGTCAGACTGATGTGCAACTTGATCTTCAGATGACTGGAAGTTGGAGAAATGGAAGAATATTCCATTTTTATTTATAAAGCATTGCCTTGAAGGTGCTTGTTAATGCAGATCTACACAGCTGGCTACTCTTACTCCATGGGAGAAACTCTAGCAGCTACTTGCATGCATTGTCCATGTGTGACACTCAACCACATATGCACTGGATCCTATGTCTATCACTTCTCCAGGTAAAGGGATCATCAGTATATCTACAAATACAGACTCAACAGAAGTGAGAAGCAAAAGCACTTCTCAACATATCATATCCAGCACCAGATGTTTCAAAACTGTCCTTAAGCCTGAACAGCCACAGTTCCCAGCTCTACAAAGCTGGTGTCAGAGAATGTCTGCAACCCTCTGGAGCACTGGAAGCTTCTGCCTTTGGTCTCAGTGCCAAAATGTGAGTGAACCAAGCCTTTTTGGTGATTGGACAACTCAGTTCAACACCCAGTGCCAGCTTCTTCTAACACCCTTTGCTTTCTAAGACAGCAGTGCACCACGTGTTCACATGCTACTCAAAACATTGGCTCACTTGTGGCTACAAGGCAAAACATATACGCATGTAATAATGTGCTCCCTTAGTTTTAAGAAAACTGCCTAGGAAGAAACTTGGATGGGTTTCTTCTAAGGGATTGAGTCACACGAATTAGGAGAAGTAACATATGCTAGTGTTCTAATACTAAAGCTGACAAAAATGCTGCACTCACCCACTCAGAGTAATGAGAATTAAAAACTCTCCTGCATCTTGATCCCCAGCCTCCTGCCTTGCCTTTTAAGATGTGTGAATTTCAAGGAAGATGCTCCTGGACACAGTTTTTTTGACCACACTTGCACCTTTGACATTACATCTTTTCAGACCCAGAATTACAGGATAAGGCTGGCTTTCAAGGAAGATTCTTCTAATTTTTTTCAGATTACTGAGAATAATGAAGGAACAACTTTACCAGAAAAAAGATTCAGTGTTTCCATGGTTTGGAGCCAGATTTTGAAATGCAAGGAGGGTTTCCCTGAAGTCTTAGGTATGTATCTATGCACATGTGTTCTACACACAGAATAAAATGCTCTTAAAGTCTGATTGCACATACTGAAAGAAAACTACTGTTCAATAGTTGTATGTTTTGGAAATTGCCCTTCGTTTCCTCTCAAATCCAGCTAGACTACACAAACATGATACTGACTGAGAGCACATACATGTTCATGAACTTTTAGGTAAGCAGCTATAGCCCAATTTTCCAGCACAGTAAAAATCCAACTTTGTCTTCATCTACACTTGAATGCATGAACATTTTAACATGTAATCACAGCTCTTATTTTCCTGTTATCTTAATTCCACTCTTACAATTTTTCACAATGAAAGAACAGCTCTAATGTTTGTAGATCTACTTTCAGATAATATGTTCGATAATGTCTTCTTTATTTACTGCAATGAAGACTCAAAGTTACAACTAAAGTCAACAAGGGGTCTGCATTGGGCACATTAAGTAAGATACATGTGTGTATAACTGTGCTAGGTACCTTGAGAAATAAAGTCCTAAACATTTAAATTTGGGCATTGGATGCACCAAACTGACACTGAATAATTTTCACCACCACTGCTCTGAACTGTGATTCCTGATCGTACACAGGAGATAAAAGTTCCAGCTCTAGGATGCTGTGAAGACAAGTTCTGAAACCTGTGAATAGTTTCTGGATGTCATGCCAAGGCTCTGTGCAAATACCAATGAGGAAACAAGGCATTTTGAATTCACTGTAGGATGTGGACAATGTACATTAAATTAGGGCCTGGAATCATTCTCTGAATGAGACAGTTGCACAATTATACAGTAAATAAGAAAAGTGGCTCTTTGGGGTTAAGGTGAAAAAAACTATAACACGTTGTGTTACAAAACTGAGGCTTGATGAAAGCAAGCATTTTTACAAATTTCTCAGTACTTCACTTTTAAATCTTAGCAGATTTTAGACACAGCTGATATCTAAATAGCCAAAACAGCATTGCCATGAACTACAAGAATTTCTGTGCAGAAGGAGGAACATCTGCTTCTCTGCAAGAGATTACAGATCAATATCAATGCTATTGCAGAGGGAAGGAAACAATGCAACTCATCCCACACGGCCAAAATATGAAGGATTTGGAGATAATATCACTTACCTAAATATTTTTAGAGCATTAAGCATGAAAAAATTAAGATAATCAAATAATAGATAAGATGCTAAGGGTCCCTTCTGAAAGGATGGACAGTACCAACACAGCTGTTCTCATGAGAGCATCCTCAATGACTCAGAGATGGCCAAATTTATCTTAACTGGGGAGAACTCCTCCAGGGTTGACAACATGTTGTCCCCAAATGGACAATCTACAGCTGCACCTTTCCTTAGGGAAGGTGGCTTCAGTACCTTCTGGGATAGATTCTGGGTGAGACATGCCTACTCCTCACCTACATAGTAATTCCTGGTTCTTTTACGTCAAACCCTGGAGGATGATACAAGAGGCACAGAAGCGGCTTGGCTCTCTTCAAGCAAGCAGCAGATGTCTTTATGCATGAGCACTGTGTGGGTGACACTCTCCAGCAAGTTATAGCACTACAGGGTCTGGCTCCATGAAATCAGAGATTGGATCCAGAGATTAGAAACAACACATGCCACTCAATTAGCAATACACTGGCTGCCAGATAAACTCTCTGGCCATTTTCCATGATTGTGGGTCTTACCTTCAAAACCCAGCCTCCTCCCACACTTCAGTGCCACCATCATGTTCCATGGTAATATTCAACCATCACTACAAATGCCTCTAACTAGAAAGTGTTAGGAGTGGGCTTATCTAACTCATTGGAGTTTGCCACACTGAACATAAGCCAGGACTAACACTGCACTCTCAGCTAACATCCAATTAAAATCTTAGCTTTTCAACATTTTCTGCCATGTGTCTGTTGAGAAAGCTAACACTGAGTCACCCATTTCTTCAGAAATGAAGAAGCAAGAAGGTGATTTTCCCCTACAAATGAAGGAAGTTTTGGCGTGTGAGATGGTTAGAAGGGTGCACAATAACTGCAGTAACATCTAGTAGTGCAGAAAGAACTAATAATGACTCTTGAGCTTCAGCACTATGATTTCTTGAAGTGTCATGTTCCAGGTTAAGGCTTCCTGGCAAAATTTCACTAAACAAAGACAACTGGGAGAGCTCACTGTAGTTTTTTGTTTGTTTTGTATTACTAATTACTTCCCTTGGGCAGTGGAAGAAGAGTGCTAAAAGGTTTCTCAAGCATGCCATAGGCTAAGGAGACAGTTTAAGACACGACATCAAAACCTCCATGCTTTACATCCCACTGCAGTCACAATAACTGGCCTTCCACATCTTTCTCTGACATTAACCCCATCACACACAGCTATTGTTCACATTTCAATTGATCTCTTAACCCCCTGATTTTCACTTTTCACTGTAATATGGTTTTGTTTGATTATCTCCATACCTTACCTGTTAGTGTTCTCCAGGACTTCAACCTTCTTACGCAGCTCACTGTTTTCATTTGAACAGGTCTCAACTCTGCAGACAGCACAACGAAAGAGGAATGTAAACACATGACTCATTTACTAAGGCCATTGTAAAGCAAGCCAAACTTGCTTTCACTGCAAGCTCTACGATCTTGCCTACATTTAGTGAAACCTTACACCAATGAACTTCAGTCATAATATTTAATCACACTTCATGGTGTGAAACACATAGCAAAAGTTGCACTAGCTATGTGGCAAATGCCATGCTTCTGAAATCAGATCCTCAAATTTCAAGTTTATGAGGGCTAATAAGCCAGGAGACTACAGACAGTGCTCAAGACTGTCCCAGGTTACTACCCATTTCCACACTGTCCCTGGAAATCTCCTAAACTAAAGGAGATTGTCATATAACATGGCACGTAAGAGGCCCAAGTAAAAAAATGTGACTCCTAAAAAGACAAACATGAACATCCTGAACAGCTTCAAGAAGGAAAAAGGGAAAAGGAAATAGCCTTGATATCTTTATACATGAGGTGGAATTTCACAAGAGTAACTCTGAGGAAGCGAGACATGGCTATAAAGAGAGAAGAAAAAATGGAAATTACATCAAGGATATCACTAAAGATGGTACAAGGGTTTTAAGAGAACCATCTGGTGAATTGCATAAGAGTAATACTAGAATATTCATCTCCTGGAAGAAAGATTAATTTGGGATATAAATCACTAACTGGGGGTTTGGATCTTCTTGCTAAGGGAAGTCGATGGGTCACATGTTATTTTCCTGAGTCCTGCTTATTTTCCCAGGCAGTCCTGACTCACCCACTTCCCATTTCTGTTTTCATCTCCACTAGAAGACAGAATATACTCACTCTGAATCCATGTTTCCCTGAACACTGCCTGTCCACTAGGCCAACATAGCTGCCTGAGGAGAAGGCCAATAGCAGCTGGGTCTTGCCTTATTTAAGGTGTGAAGTGTTTGCTGGCATGTTAATGACCTGCTGCAGGCAGGCACAGTCCTGACCCCAGACAAGCAGCTGCCAGGAGCAAGGCCTTTTCTCAGTCACTGCCACGAGATGGCAGCTGGCACTCTGTGCATGGAACTGTCCCAGCATTCACAGCTGGATCCCTTCCCAGTCCCACAACTAGCACTGTCGGCCTGCTTGAAACAGGAAGGAGGCTGGCTTACTTTTTTTCCAGACTGTCCATGTATTCTTTCTTTTTTCTTCTACTTTCCTGGGCAGAGATCTAAGGAAAAAGGAGGAAAAACACCAAATATTTGCATAGCAAACAAAAGCATCAGAGACAAATTAATAAACCGGTAAAAATCCCCAATGTTATTAGATTCAAGCCTCCGTCTTGTTCTCATTTCTATTCCTGGCAAGCAAAGCACTGACTTGATCTATTTCCACATTCTGAAGCAAGATTCCTTCTCTAAGTCATACAAAAAAAATCATTCCCTGCTAGCCTTAAAAAGTAAATCAGATTCATCTGGAGAGAATATACTAGGACAAATACTAAAAAATGATCCCAGGACAATCTTTGCATCTGGGAGAGCAAAAGCCCATGAATGTATTAGAAAGCAGCTTTGCAGACAAACCCTTGGGGTACTGATGAACAGGTCAAACATGTCAGCAATGTGCCCCTGTTGGAAAAGCAGCCAACCAAACCTACATTAACGAGACTGTAGGTAGCAGGTCCAGAGAAGTGGTTCTTCCCCTCTGTTCAGCACCTGCCAGACCACAGTGGAGTACAGCAGTACAGCCTGTGGCTCAGAAATAAAACCTTTGGATGTACAGAAGCAAGCCCAGAGGCAGACCACTGCCACTATAATAAGCATGGCAGAGCACATGACATTTCAGGAAAGGCAGAGAAAGCTGGGTTTGTTCAGACGGAAGAAGAGAAGGCCAAGGAGGGATTCAATCCTATTGCTGTCTTCAACTATCTCGTGTAGCAAGGATGATGTCAGAAGTCTCAGAGGCACACAGCAAAATGGCAAGAGGCATCAAATACAAGTTGCAGTAAAGGAAATTCCAGTTACAGATTAGGGATTATACTTATTTGTTTTTACCACAAGACTGGTCTAATATGGGAATATGTTGTCCAGAGACGCGGGGGACTCATCACCCTTTGAGGCAGCAAAATGTGACTGAACAAGTCCCTGAGTAACTTATTCTAAGCTGACCTTGCTTTCCAAGCCAGGAGTTTGTCCAAAGGACCTCCAGAGTTCCCCTCCTAAAAAATGACTCTAATCCTATGTAAGTGGAACACAAAATGCAGAAGATCACTTCCAAAAACTTGGAAAAAACACATTACAAGACCAAATTCTAATTCAATGTGGATGAATTTACACCTCTATCTGCAAAACCAGCAAGAGAATATAGCAACTGTCAAAGACGTGCTAAAATCCTTTAGAACAAGTGAGCTGGCCAGGTCTGAAAAAAAATTGCATTCTTCCCTATCACTAGGCTCTTCCCCATGTCAGAAGCAAAAAAACCCAAAAAACTTGTAGGCCATTTGAAAGCCTTGATATAAACTTTACAAGTCATTGAATTCAGTGATCAAAAGACTAGTGTACAGAAATACACAGTCATATTTTAAAACAGGAAACAGAAAAGAACACCTTCATCATCACCAAAAGAATACAGAGGCCTTTGCCTACCATAAGGGTAGGATTGTACTGATTTTTAAATGGAGCCAAACCACAGCAACTCGATACCCTGTCTGCTAAATACTCTATTGTTAATGGGTTCAGGTGAATACCTAAACTGAGGCACACTGTCATAGTGACAGACAATTTGATGGATGTGCTTAGGAACAGCACTTTATTACAAGACAACTTATAGCATTCAACACTACCACAGATCATTATGGCAGAATTCTGCAGCAGTTTTCAAAATGAAGAACAAGTAGGAATTACCCAGCAAAGCTAACAAACATTTACCTTGTTTTTTATTTTCCTGCGGATCTTCTTTAGCACTTTCTCTTCCGCTTTTGTCAGGGGCAGTTTGGTAGGGATTGGGTAGCCCTCTGCTATCAGTGTTCTCTTCTCCTCCTCTGTCAGGATGAGTGGGCCAGTCCCCTGTAATTTCTTCAAGGGTCATAGAAAGGAAATAATATATAACAGTAACTGCACACAATCCTAGAGGAAAAGGTTGTTAGGGAAGAGAGGCAGCAGGTCTCCCACTTCAGAGAGGACTATGCCTACTAGAACAAGAGCCTCTTGTAACAGTGCATGTGTGGAAGACCTTTTAGATATCTTCCATTCAGAGTTTGAACCTTTGGGACAGGATTCCCTCCAACCAGTTGTTCTTGGCCCAGCTCTGTACACATTGAGGCCAACAGTAAAACCATCTCTGGCTCAAACACAGAAAGAGACAAATGAGAAGCACTACTGAAAATCCCTCCCTGAAGATCAGCACTTGCTAATGACAAGACAAGAGGACAGATACAGATCTACCAGAGACAGGTTAACCCAGCAGGGCTGGACCCTAAGGCAAAACACAGTTCATGGTGGGATAAACCTAATAACACCATTGAACTCTGTCTCAACTTAGAGGAGAGGCATATGCTGTTCCCTGTGGGAACAGACCAGAGCAGTGAGCAAGAATTACTGGATCTGCAGTTTTGACCACAGATGAATTCATCTGAACAACAATAGAAAGTTTGCAAATCCCTGTCAAAACCAGTAATTAAAAAAGTTTAAAAAAAAAAAGAAAAAAAAAAAAGACACACAGATGCTGGAGAAAGCCAGCTCAACTTACATGTGGTGCAGTCAGGAGAGGGGAATTGGAGAGCACTGAAGCTGTGCGCGATGCAGCTTTAGCCGTGGCCTGTAGCTGGATTGGGCTGGAAGGAGGGAGCGATCTAGCGGGGCTCTGCCCTCCTTCAGAGTCACTGCCATGGCTGCTGGGAGGGGTGGGAGGCAAGTGGAGGGGATCCACTGCTAAATGGCAAGAGAGACATAAAATAACACAAGGTTTTAAGGTGTCAATTTAAATTACCACTACAGCCGCCACCACCACCACACAGTTTCCAAGACTAGGAATGTCTGCTAAAAAATGGATCAAGCAAAAGTGGCAGCTTGGAAGATGTTTGGAGCACGCAGGTCTCCAAAGAAGGAATGAAATGCAGCAGCTATCTTTAGGTTTGACAGACAAAACAGGGCTCTGTGCATATGCTCCAGTCACTTCTACCTACACTTCAGCTTCTTCTTCAAACGCTTTGAGGTTTATGTATAATGTAAAGTACAAGTTCCCTGTTCCCAGGAAACCACATTAACAGAGGGCCAGCATACTTTCCCTCTAAAAACGATCGTATTTTCTAACTTTGCCATGGATTAAACAAATCGCCAGTATTTTTCAAGGGAAGGGATCACATCCGAGGTGTTACATGATTAGGAAGGAGAGAAAGTCCTCCTAAGGACTTGATTTGGCACAACTAAGAAGTGACTGACAATCTAGTGGCAGCAAAGGCTTCAATGCACTAATGGAGCAAGAGCAGCTTAGGCAGCCACCACAGGAACTCTCTCACACTGTGCTATCCAGGGCCATAACTTCTACTGCAGCCAAAAGAACCCGTGCTAGAATTGGCAGGCAAAATGCTGCTTATGACCAAATAGGTCAGGACCAAGAGAAACGGGCCATGTCTCACCTACTCCTACCTCATGGACAATTTAGCAGATGTCCAAAACAGCCATAACTAAGTCATTTTAAAATCTGAGTCAAATTTACAGCAATTAAATTTTGAAGCAGGAAGATATAGGGCTAATTTGCCACCTTCCACTTCTGTTACGCTTTGCAATGAGTTGGAAAGATCAAATGGGTGGTGAGGAAGGATGAAAGAAACATAGTAATAAAAAAAAGCTATAATATTCTCTTTGTCTCACATCTTAGCTCTTGCAGTTGCCAGAAGAAGAAACATATTTGAAAAACAGCAAGACCCTTAATCCCACAAACTGAGCAACCAAATCTACACTCTGGGTTGAGATACAGCCTCCCTCTATCCACCTGCTACATACATCACTTGCTTCTCTCCCTAGAGCAGTACTACTTACCTACAGAAATTAATTCACTAACAGATACCAAGTGTTCCTAACTGAGATGCAGTTATCTGCTCAGATTTTAGGCCAAATACCTGGCTCTTCCAAAGTTTTCTTGGCTTTAATTGTGTTTAACTTTCAGGTCAGGGATCATTTTTCTTCCTACCTCATTTATAGCGTAGAGCAAAGAGATCATGGTTGTTCTTAAAACTAATATGCTACAAGCACATTCACCTAACTTTTATTTTCATATAAACTCGTATCTTTGCTTTTGCACGAGAGGCTAACAGTAAAGTTTCTTATGTTTTAGTTAAGTCTCCTCAAATTGATTTCTTTTCTATCCTAAATAATACTGTACTTGAAGAATTCAAGCTCCCTTCAGTACAACAATTAATACCCTACAGACAAAAAAGGATCACCTTTGTGATGAACAAGGAAAAAGAAAAAAAAAGAAAGAAAAAATCCCACATAAATAGCTCAGAGAGACTCTGGCTTTTCAGTAGCCTGAGTTGAATCCCTAGAAAATAGCTTCAGCCTAAAGACTAACATGATGAACGAGGAATCCAAATATTTAATCAGGATAAAGTATATTTATTGTGCTTTCTGGTCATCTCCCCCTGCATTTTCATTTCCTATTTAACAGACCTTCCTTAGAAGAGAGGTTCAGGAACTGATCCACTTCATGGGGCTCCAATTTAATCTCTGGAAGAACTTTCTGGGTCAGTGGTTTCATCTAGAAAAGAGAAATTAACAGCATGAAAACCTAGAGTACACATCTTAAAAACCTTAACAGAAGGATACAAGGATTTCTTCTCCATAAATGGAGAGGTTTCCTCTCCTCCTGCTCTGCTACACGCAAAGCTTTAACTGCTTCACACAGTTTGCTAAACCAGGCTACAGAGAATACTGCCCTGACTACTCCCACTATGGCTGTTCTTACTACTATATTTAGCTAAATAAAAGATTACGCCTCAGAGACGACATTTCAGACTGAAAGCTAACATGCAACCCACTCAAATTACTTCTCTTAGCAACAGAGCTGCTGTTAGGATTTGCTGGACTGCAGAGTCTGTTTGAGCAAGGACAGAAACACTCCTGGGAGTTGGGGAGAGCCTGTGGAAGACCTCTGGGAGCAAGAGCAAGGTGCCAGTCACTGAGCATCAGGTTATGTGACACAAGTTCATTTCACAACGTTGAGAAGCAGGAAAAGAGACAGTCATGGCTGACTGAAGGCTGGAAGACACCTGGCTTACCCCACTGACAGGGCTGGAGCACCAGGCTCTCAAGCTGTTGCCTAGAGCTTGCCTGTGTGCTACAATGCCAGGCTTGAGGAAGCCAGTCTGGTACACCAGCATGTTAACTGCAGCCAAAATCTCTCTCAGTAACCTGTGTAACTAACCCAAGCAACAGCAATGAGCCATCAGCTAGTCCCAATACTCTCTGCAAATCACAGGATCCTAAGCTACAAAAGGACTATGTATAAGGAACAGCACATTCAGACTGGAAGAGGATTATGTGAAACTTGTGGTTAGTTTTTTTCTGGTTTTCATAATACAATTTATGTTGCACATATTTCTGATCCACATTTAAGTTGAAACATTTATTTTCAGCATATCCCAACTCCCTCTGGCCTGTACTGACATTGCATCCTGGGGACTCACAACAGTCATGCTTCTTCCCCCATTGGCTGAGGACCCTGGTGAGCCATCAGCTGCTGCAGTTCATTCTCCTTAACCCAAACTAAGCTCTTTAGAATGCCCACCGGCTGCCCCAGCTGCGGTCAGAAAGGCATCACAGAACTCCTCATTAGGCAGGTTGGTGTGGAAGCAGCAGCAGCTTGAAATGTCAAAGCTTCACACATCCAGCAAAAGTAACTTCGCAGGCAAACAGGGAAACTCCCCAGTCAGTCCAAACAAGGAGCCTTGTTCTGATTAGGGGAAGGCACAGCAGCACTAAAGCAAGCTATTATGAAACACACTTAGCTTGTCACAAGTCTGATAGAGCAAATGGATTAGTCAGTTCAGGTGTGATTAGTTCACTAGAAACTGTTCAAATATTTTTAAAACCCAAGAGCACCAGGCTTTGGGGCTTCCATAGAAGACAAAGTTGTATATCCAATCATCAAGATCTGAAGATGCAGACAAGTGTTTTGAAACACAAGCTCTTACAGCAGTAGTAGGACATCAGCAAACACTAAAAACCATTACAGCAGAGTGCAATGTGCACCCTGAACTGCCAAGCTTTGGCATGAAGGAGGCTACACTTGTGTGCAGTCTCAGAAGAACCTGCAGCTAACTGTGCAGAGAGAACAGAAAGTCTGTAGTACCAAGGCATCTGTGTGTAGTTCAGGCTGTTCCCCCTCCATTGATGTGGCCGTGATGGTGAGACTGACTGAGGGAGTAAGGCCTGATGTCTCGCACAGCCCTGGCTCAGTCTTTATTGATGCTGGAGTAAACTCTGTAGCCAGACACCATTCCTCATTTTCCAGGTCACCTGCCAGGGAAGAAAATCGAACACCACATGTTTAGGTCAGAGACAGAATGACTACAAATGAAAATAATGTCATTCCTCCTCCAGAGAAGGGAAACAAACACAGGAGACATTTTAGTCTATCAATAATACTCTGCCCTTAGTATTCAGCTCTCAGTCAATGCAGACAACCGTGCCATTTCAGGGCTGTAACCTAATCTTAGCCCCAGGATACACAGAGGAGCAGCGAGGAAAGACACAGAGCACTAATCGCTGTACGTTCCTGAAAGCTGCTAATGCGTGGCAGAACAAGACTAAACAAGCCATTGCGTAAAGCAGCCAGGGAGCCATGTCCTAAACACCCTAATGCCTGCTGACTCAGTTTTATTCCTCCTTCTAGAGATAGCCTTTAGCCAGACTTCCGCTTCTTCTATTGCTTGCAGTCAGCAAATAGCTCTAATGGTGAGATTATATACTTTTAAGAACAAAGTATTTTTCACACTCTTAGCTTCATTTTTTTTTCCCCAAGGATTCATTTACTAAGTGTAAAAGAGGATACAGGCTTTGATGATTTCACAGGAGCACCAGTTCCATGGTGATCATGCTAATTTCCTCCCCAGAGCCTCTGGAAAGTCACAGCACAGGATGCATATTTTAACTGGCAGCAATGAAACATGCATCACATGTTGGCAGAATTATCCCCTAGCCCCACTTATTGCAAGTTCACTCATCAGGAGAAAGCCATATAACTTTTTTCTAGACAAAGCTGAAAGATTTGCCTTGCACTGTCAAGAACTGGAAGAAGGTTGGCATGGTAACTTTAGCTCTCCATTTCCATTCCATTTCCATTCACTGACTTGCTGAGAAAAGACTTACTCTCCCAGGTCTGAAGTATGATAAAGGACCAAGAACCCTGAAAGACTCAACCTTTAGAAAAATTCCAAAGGCTATTAACTCTTCTTAAAAATATAAAATAATCAAGAGAATTTTTCATGTTGCAATTCTGCCTTACAAAACTTCCTATTCCAACTGCTAGAGTTTAGTCATATAAGTTCTCTCCTCTTGCAGCAGAATATCCTACACCAGCTGCATTGCATCCCAACAGCATGTGGCACAGTTCTGTGCCACAACTCATCAGTAGTTGTGAGAGGCACGTCCATTAAATCAAGCTGCTGGAATCTGAAGGCAAATATCACATCTGAGTTTATCAAGTCAGTGAGATGTCACCAGATTTCAGCTGCAAACAAGTAACAAAAATAAAGAACGGGCTTACAGCCTCTGTGCTGCTGTGTGTCCTTGGTTTTAAGACCACACACACACAGAGCACACAGGCGCTGGGCAGAAACTGGGTGTCTGGAAGAAGGGAGAAAAACATACATCTTCAGTGCTAGTAATTACTTTGTGGTGGGCCCTAACGTCCACCACTGGCAAGGAAGGATGTAATTTGAGCAAAAACACACCAAGGAATTAAAAATGAAAAATACGTATCCTGCAATCAGAAGTTCAAGAACATCAAGCCCAGCTCTGCCAGAA
Organism: Ptilonorhynchus violaceus; assembly: GCA_013397565.1. Classification (NCBI taxonomy): domain Eukaryota; kingdom Metazoa; phylum Chordata; class Aves; order Passeriformes; family Ptilonorhynchidae; genus Ptilonorhynchus; species Ptilonorhynchus violaceus. The sequence continues at coordinate 252,688 of VZRJ01008886.1, read as the reverse complement.
GTAACTGTAGAGCAAGGGCTAAACACCATATTTAAGTTTCTGAGGAGCTTACTCCCAAAGCTTCCTGGGAAATGCAAAAATAGAAGCATTTATGGGGGAAAAAAAAAAAAGGTAGGATTGTCTAAATATTAACTCAGGAGAGAGGACATTTCTCTCTTTCAACCCTCCCTGAGCCTCTCTACTCACAAACACAAAAGCACAGCTCCCTCCCAGCTTGCTGTGTATGCATCATTCAGGTAATACCTTTAAAGTGATATCTGCCTGGAAATCCAGAATCTCTTGGTAAATGCAACTTTCAAATGCCTGTTTGGATAACTTCTGTCAAAACTTCCCCCTTCTAACCTTGCGCAGAGCCTCCATTTGCTGCCTTTTGCACCTCTGGCTCAAGCTACTCCTGCGGCAGCACTGTTGTGAAGGCTATGGATAAATGAGAGCTATTAGTGAAGCCAGTAATTAGCCCTGAACTTTCTTAAATTTGTCTCATCAAGCAAGTAGAAGAGAAATCCAGCCATGGGTGACCAACAAAACAGGGCATGTCCTCTAGGGCTGCACTTCATGATGTTTATCACCTCTAATCCCCAGACTCACGACAAAGATTCAGCTGCTCTAAGACAGCAAGATATCCTGGCCTTCAGCTGGTCATTTCACTCCTCTGGAATCTGGTCATTTTACTCCTCTGGAAGCCAGCTTTGCTGATTAACCTGACATCGCTGCCATCACCACTTAGATCTGCATAAACTACTTCAAGTTATTCTAGGCTTTAAAGCCAGTCTAACCAGTTTGTAGCATTACAGATGGTTTCCAGCAACAACAACATGCTGTGTTTAACACTGAGATAATTTTGAAGAACTACATCTGACACTTTTTTTGACACTGTTTCTTAAAATGCACAGTGACAGCTGTCATTACAGATGAACAACCCTGTGAAAGGAAGGGACGGAGGACTGTTCAAATCTCACCTTGATACTCTCCTGCCCCCACTTTTTCCAAGTGCCTGTTACACATTGAGTACCATGATCAGGGAGTGCTGTGCTACAAGTTACTTTCTTTTGACACATTCTAGTTTCTGAAGTCACCAACAATCTCCTCTGCTCCAAGGGAGCTGCAAGGACATTTCCCCAGGCTAACAGATTACTGGTCATACAGAGAGGTATCGCACACCCTCCAAGACAAGAGTATTTCTGATAGAGGGTTATAGAGAACCATGAGAGAGGTTTCACGGAATAATGAGAACAAGTAAGAAGGTGCATGTGAAATATTGAAATGAAAGGACAACAGAGGCTGGCTCAAGAAACCCACTGGAGGAAAAGGGAGGTGTCTCTCCAACCCAAGCAAGACATGCTGTGGTAAGAGTAAATGACTGGTGTCAAGAAGTGTTTATATTTATAGTTTATAGTTTATATTTAAAGTTTATATTTGTATTTGACACGATCCAGGAAGCACACGTGAACTATTGAGACATAGTCCAAAACAAGAGGCTGAGAAAATAATCTTCATGATGGTGTGAATTCCAGACAAATACGAATAGGGCAACACTGCATCCTCTAAGGTGAAACAAAATATGCTGCAAGTCATTCAGAAACAGAAGAAAGCCTAAACAAGATATGTAGCTATCCAAATGGCTACAAAAATACACATCCTAAATATTGTCAGTTTGGCTGTTAAAAATCACTTCTCAGGCTTCAAAACATAGACCCTAAAGTTCACTGTTGAACAAGTGATACTGGCTGTCAGTTCCCTCCCCAGCTGAAATTTCCTACAAAACTCAGAACTCTGTCATGCTATGACTGTTTAGATGAGAAGCATTCCCCTTTACCTACACTTCCGTAAGTCCCTGAATATTAGGCATTTTGGCACATGCAATATGTAATTTAGGGAGTCTACATAGTACTTAGCAAAATCTCAGTTAACGCTTCTATGTGCAATGCATTGGTGCTGTTAAACTGCACATACAAACTATGTGAACTGAACATCCATGTTACAAAGCACCCAGGTATTAAGAAATACCCATGAATGTTTAACTCAGTGTCCTTTTGCATGTCATATACACCTATACAAAAATAGGAATGCTTTAATAATGTGACCAAACAATTTCCATACAGAACCCGTGCCTTATCCAACAAGCAGAATGCATGGCACTTCACTAACTGAGGAGATATTCCGTGTTTTGTTATTCACACTGTCTCATGCACAGGTTCACCTCTCCTTTACCAAATACAATTCAAATTTTGCTCCCGCAGGGCTATTTAATGCCCTCCTAAGGAAATGCTCCACCAACCTGAATTCATTTCCACAGTGGTGCTGAAAATTCAAGTGAGTCATGGAGAGATTAAGGCCAAAAAGTAACCAGTAATTTAAAATGGCCAACTGGAGACAACTAGAATTGGATTTTTCAGATGATTTAGCAGTTATTACACTTGATCGAAATACACTATGCATTAAGCTTTCAGGTTGGGCTGTGAGCATCTACCACTGCTGCAAGTTAAATGTCAGAGTTTCAAATCAGGCACCCAAAAACCCCATTCGTCACAGCAACCCAGGGTTTGTGAAAATGCATCTAAGATCTCCTGTGTCCAAGACTAAAATTACATTTCTTCAGAAAGCTTTTGTGTCCTTATTCTGTCATCAAGCTTGTGCCTCTTTTCCTGCAGACTTGTACAGCATGCATCTTCCACTGCACACCTCATACACTATGATGATGATTTTCCAGAGAAATGTGCTCCTCCAAGCATCACAGCTATAGCAATAATCAGTATGTGTGATTTAGGCAAACATGAAAAACACACAACCAACAATGGCTGTGTTTTTATATGTCAGAATTAATATATATCATTTCTGTGTGTATAAAAAACCATTTTAAATATATCTATATTTATATATAGATATAAAAAATTAGACATAGTCTCTCAACAACCCCATGAGCAGCTTTCTAGGATATTCATATTTCTCCAAAGAACTGAAACACTTTGCTTCTTTCCTTGTTCCACGGACATATTATGGAAAAGCAGGGTAGGAAAAGTAGAAAACAATGCTTACCTCAACTGTATGGTTTACTAATATCAGAGTTCCCAGAAAGATTTGCTTTCCTTTTTTTATTTCTATCCAACTAATTCTTCAATCTTGTCCAACATACTGCTTCCTTTCCTGAGAAAAAGTATATCTCCAACATTGACTAAATTTCACCCTCTGATAGGTCTACAGAGAAACAGAGCTTACAAAATAACTAAAATGGTCTGCCTTGCTCCCCACATTCTTTTCAGCACTCTTCATTAGAGTTTAACAGAGACACTTCTTGCTAGATCATCCAGTTGCATCAGCAAGTTACTGTGCATTTTCAATAAATTAAATTAAAGATGTACTCTGTATCTTGCCCTCACTCCTCCGACAGAGAACGCAGAGAAACAACATGGTTTTGACCTTTTTCCTCCCCTGCCATAAAAAGTAAGATAGGACCACTATGTAAACAACCCACAAGGGGTGTACCACTGAACCTAATCTTGAAGGGAGAAAAAAGCTCATACCACCATTGCAGATCCCCACAACAGAAAACAGATGCATGCACTGAATGTTATTTCAGCATGCAGATAAGACCTGTAGAATCATGAAGGGATATCCTTATCTGTGTCAGCAGAATGAAGAAGCACCTTTTGAAGAAGCAAACTTAAAGTTTGCTGTCCAAGCAACAGATAAAACAGCTTAGATAAAAACAAAACTGAAAATGTAAGGAGACCACAACAGACTATCGGTCAAAGTGCTCTGCACAGGCATCAGAAGAGCCATCTCTGAACAGGGTAATGCAGGAAGTTCTCGAATAAATCAAACTGTCCTCCAGCCAAGTGTATTTAAATAATCTCCCTCTTCAGGTGTGTTACAGATTTGAGCAAGAGAGCTTCAACTAATTCCTTTTGGTCCATGACAGACCTTACAGTGTCACCATGAACCACAGCGCTTGGATGCACAGCCCATCTGGCTTCTGTACAGCTGTGCCGTGTGCAACCATTTGCAGTCTCAGCCTCAGCTCATCACATGTTAATGGCACACTTTGACTCCGATGGTGCTTAAATTGCACCAAGGGTTCATGTTTGCAAAGCTGGCCTTCCAACAAGCATTCAGTCCTTGCCTGAATCCTTCCTCTGAGGTCACTGCCTCTATACATGGAGCACTAGGATTCAGGGGTGCTCACTAGCTCTCCACCACAGAAGTACAGCTGCAAACTGGGAGCCAGCTCAGTGCAAGAGGAAAACACCTCTTGGAAGAGGTTCACAAGTTGTTTGTGGGGAAAATGACTGCTTGATCTGTCATAGAAACACCTGACCATGAACCCAAAAGGGCCCCTGCTGATGCACAAATTTTGGGCATGCTGCTGGACATGCCACTAGTAGTAAGGAAGTTCAGCGCCCCCACCTCTGTAGACTCAGCCTTTCCAGCCTCCCAAAGGCAAACTGGACCTTTCTGGAGGAATAATTGCTTCCTTCTCTTTCCCCTAGGCTCGGACAGTTCTCGGTGCTCAGCTCTGGGCTCACACAACACTCCCTGTCAGACACAAGCCGTTTATCATGTCTGAAATGCTGAACTCCAACACCACTACGTCTCCCCCTCTCTCCTTCGTGAGGTGAGAGCCCACATTCATTGACAAACAGTTCTTCTTACAGATTTTCCAGATGGCATTTCCCCCTCCCAGCACGCACACACACTCCCACCGCAAATAATGAAATCAAAGCCCTCAAAACAGCTTCAACAAAGGAGATACTGTTTGACTACCAAACATTGGGGTCCTTTTTAAAGCGCCAGGAAGGGAAAATTAAATAAAGGGGCAAAGATGAGCAGCAGCATTACACAGTGATCACAATGCATAGCACAAATAGCTTTTTACTTAACAAATTATCATCATTCATACTGGCATCCCCTCTGATAATGAGTGGCACAGAGTCCATCTAAAACTCACAGATTATTTGTACCACTGTCAAAGTTATTAAGATAGAAACAAAGACACATCACCTTTATATATATGGGAATCAGGCACAGACTGAGGTGGTAGCTGGATTTACAGCCTTAAAATTGGATATTATTAAATGTCCTATATAAGATTATGACTTTTTTTTTTAAGGTATGTGAAAGTTATCCATAGAAGCACTGTGGTCAAATAAAACAGTTTTCTCTCTCAGGTCTGAATTTTTCTCCTCACTCTCCAGGTAGATGATGTGAAGGCAGATCTGTGTCATGGCTTCAACACACATGAAATGGACTTGATGCTCGCAGTGCATAACTAAGTGAGCACAAGCTGTCAGTGCAACACTACATAGAGAATGAGATCACTGGTTTCACAAACAGCAGGACTGGAAGTGGGAGGAGTATTCCCATAATATGCATCATCAGGGAAACTATTCCTGGGAAATCAGTTCTTGTAGTCACTTGACAAAGAGTTTTGAAAAGGAACTGCAAATGTCCCTGTGTTGAGAAAGGCACAGCAATAGCCGAAGGTCCAGAAGATACCACCTACAGGAAAACACCAAGGAAGTGCAGTTCATTTAGACTGTATCTAAGCAGAAATCTAAAGGGAACTTAATCACAGCCTACAAACACCTAGGGAAAGAGGTTTCTGAGAGCAGATGGTTCTTTAGCAGGAACAAAGGCTATAATGAGATCTCATCTATGTGGAACCGGAAACAAGAGGCAGCCAGACTGCAAATAAAGCTGACAATTATTAACAGTAACCAGAAGTAAGCACCCAAATGCCCACCTCTAAATCAAAACTAACATTTTTCAGACATGCTGCTGCTCAAGTAGGAGTTACAGGGCTGATGCAGAGTGCCCTACTGAGATTGTGGACTTTGGACATATAAAAGTTCAAAAGTCTTCTCGTACTTCAGCATGAATTTAGTTACTCTCCTACAGAGTTGCTCTCCTACAGAGTAATGCTTTCAGGCACATCGTGTGATTCTTGGGGTGTCCTGTGCAGGGCCAGGAGTTGGACTTGATGATCCTGATGGGTCCCTTCCAACTCAGCATATTCCACGATCTTATGACTTTTAAACTGCAGATGGTGACAGACTGACTGCTACCTTTCCACATAAAAATCACTCGAATACAGACCATTCCCACTAAACAGCTTTCTCCTCATTTCCTAAATAAACACACAAAAGAAAAAAATGATACACAAAAAAAAAGTTGCAGGAATGTGCTCTCAAAAATTGTCAGCATGGCTTTGACAGCAAATTTGAAAACACAAAAGAATTCCTTTGTTCATTTCCATTTTCTTTAAAGTCAGGGCAGAGGAGGTTCTGTTTTCATCATTCATATTACATTGATTCAGTATTTGGAGAAAAACAGAAGCAGGACATTGCATCTCTCTCTATATAGGCAATATGAAAAAATCAGGATATGTAATATAACCTACTACAAATAAAACTATTATGACTTACATATACACCATATATATACATGTATATTATGTGTGTGCATATAAATGGATACACATAAAATGTATGTGTAGCCCAACCTGAGCCTCAAGCCCACAGGTGCCTCTAAGCAAAGAGACAGCACATGACACTAATTAATGCTTGTGGACTCCATACATCAGCAAGTGTTTTCCTGTACATAGCCCTGCCTGAGATGAGGGCTGGATTTACTGCTGAAGGGCTATTTGCACTAGAGAAGTACAATGATTTTGGGGGTTTTGTTTGCTTCATTCGGGTTTCTTGTTTGTTTGTGGTTTTTCTTTTTCAAACCCTGTAGAGAGATGGAGTTGAAGTTTAAAAAGAAAATTCAAGTTTTAAAAGCACATTACAGAAAAACAACCTCAGCAGTAAAAAACCCAGTAACAATACAGGTTACAGTCTGGGCCAGCCCTGGTTCTGGCACAGCTAGGAGTAAAATAGAAATACACCATTCCAGCAATCAGTCTGCCAAACCTTCAGCCAAGACAAGCCACTTCAAATCCAAAAGTAACTTCAAAGCATTCCTGAGCAAGAAAGCACCAACAGGAGGGGCAGGTGGGGACCCAGACTACTCTCAGAAGCAGAGCCCTTAGGGGACTGGGAAAGGAATGCACCCAGCCACATCGGCACAATGTGAGGAGAGTCCACTGCCTCTGCCCTGCCAGGCTTGCAAAGTAAAAGAACATCAGAAAAATTAAACATACACCCACCATGAAACACCCCCAGCACTTGAGGTGATCTCAGAGGATGAAGAGCCCCACAGAGATGCTGCAGGCTCTGCCTTCACATTCCTGCTACACACCAGCTCCTAACTATTAGCTCCACTCAGCTGTCACCTACCGATCTCACACGTCCAAAAGAAGGGACAGCCACTATGCTAAAGCTTGTGCCTACAGCTGACAAGATGAAGCACGGGAGGGCAGGGAAGGAGCCTACATCTCAAGTCACAAGGAGGATAACCATAGTCCCTGCTGAAATTTGAGTCTTGCCTTGCTCCTGGCTGTCTGATTCCTTTATAAAAGGCTGCAGGGACTGGAAAATTGAAGACAAACATGCACCAACCACAACAGAAAATTAAGCTTCTTTCCCTATTTGTTTACAACTGTCAGAAGTGAATCTGTGCCCCAAAAGGCCGTGATCTCCCTTACTCATCAGCCTTATTCTCACAGTCCTCTCCCAGCTTCTTCATGTCCTTTCAAGAGCATTTTCCACTTCATAACTACCCAATGTCCTTCTCCACAGCCACACTGCAGTTGTCTCAAAAATCCCAAGCCTCAAAACCAAAAAACAGAAACCTGGTGGGAGAGAGGTGGCAGTGCAGCTGGTGTGGATAGCTGGAATACAGGACACAGCCTCCTTTTACATGTTGCAGCCTGATGCCCTCCCCAGGCCATATGCCTTATTCACAAGTTCAGGCAAACAAAAGTGGACAGCCAGCTGCAAGCAGGCAGGTTAAGCCTATAAATCTCTCTCTCTAGTATTTTTAAAGTTTATGCAAAATTGAATCTAAGAATAGATTCTCATCATGGGGAGAAATGACATCACTAAATGCCAGATGTCCTGCACACATGTGCTCTAAAACTGACACCTTCAGAGACCTCACACTAGCAGCAAGCTGCAAATATTCAAGAAAGGTATTCTGTACAAAGTTGGGGAAATAGCCTCAATGCTGTGAAGTCAGAAGAGTGAATAAGTAGGGAAAACCAGGGTCTGGACCTTGATTTTACGGACACTTAAATATGCGTTCTCACCTTGAAGTTAACAGGACTTCTCAGAAAAGTTTAACCCAGGTTCATAAGTTCCCCAGGTTTTATACTTCTAGCTCTTTTTAGAAAAACTTTATGTAAGATGTACAAATACAGGAATAGGTCAATTCAGCAACCGCAGAAATTGATGGGTAATGGCCACGTAGTGGCTAGGAAGAAACAGCTTGCAGTAGAAGTTACTTGTTCCCCAGCAGGAGTGGGCAGGAAAGTGATTATGGAGTCAGACCAACCAATCCCTCCACCACAATGGCTGAGAGGAAACATTAAATAACATTTTCAATAAGGCTGTGGGAGAGTTGGGTGGAAAAAAACAGAAGTCGGAAATAGACACTGAATGGTTTAAGTCAATGGCTCCTGTCTTGAAGATCATGTGTTGAACAAGGCTGGCCTTTTTCTCAGCCTCTCTGCACACTGGAGCTCAAAAACCACTACAGCCATTGTGTGCCATTGAAATAGATGGAAACAGCTCCCAAAATTCCCTCCTCCAACAGGCTGGCACAGCTGAAGGAGGAGGGCAGAAAGGCATGTAGCAGAGCAATGTGACGTGGCCAGTCTGGTGGCAACACACTTGCCCCAGTGCCACGGGGCTGAGACCAATGTCTGAAGTCATCCTGCGCCCACAGAGACAGCAGGACCCTGTCCCAGGACAGGCCACACCCCTCAGCTGTCACTCCACCCTGCCATCTCCAACTGGTCATCACCAAGGAAACAAACTCCAGCTTTTAAGACTATTATAAATGCAGGCAGGCATATTTCCCTTTAGGACACTAGAGCCATGTGGTCACTCCTGTCCCCACCATTGCAGGCAGCGACACAGGGGTGCATGAACATGCACCAAGTTAGAAGTGTCACGTGGAGCCAGCCTGCACCTCAGCATTCAGCAGCGCAGGGCACCTGAAGAGCTGCCTGCAGGCACACAGGCCCACAGCACATGTGCTTATAGCAGGTGTGCGTGCATATGCAAGTGTCATCCACAAGCCTCCTCGCCAGCCTGTTCCCACTTCCAGTCCTGGAGGACAGGGTCCTGCACAATCACAAAGCCTCATCAAGGAAAAAGCATGAAAATATGACAGCTGTAAGAAATCACCAATCTGCCCAGTGGAGTGGTTATTTGGAGAATGTAAACTTTTTGGACATTCTAAATATATCTCTCAGCCCCTGCCACTCCACAAAACCCTTCCAGTTCCCCAGCAGCAGAGGATCATGCTGGAGCATATGGGCCTCCCCTTCCACACCTTGTACTTCCTGCTCCCCAAAAGGACACTGGTGCTCCCAGTATCTGTCCCCTTACTCCACTAAGGGGACTGGCCTTCGTTGGAGCTGTCATGAGCACTGTGTACCTTCACCATCCAACAAGAGAGATGCTTTCAATCTCCAATGTCAAACCTTGCAGCACTGCCATCCACAAAACCCTCTTTTCCTGCTCTCACAGATTCAAGGACAGAAAAATCATCAGGGTGATGCCTTTGAATATCTATCAGACATATAGGTTCACTCTAATACTGCAATTTCCTCACATATTTCTCTGACTTTCACTGTTTTGAAGCCAATAGGTATGGAAAGGTCGTGAGCATGATTCTGGGGTTAAGATTAAAAAAAATCCCAAACACCAAGAACAACTCCTCCTCCTCCTCCTCCTCCTCCTCTCTTATGAAACACTCTGCAGAGTGAACATAAGATGAAATGTTTTCCATTCATTTTCTATTTTTAAACCCACTTGTTAATGTTTCTTGGTTTTTTAAAACATCATTTGACTACAGCTCTATTAATTACCCAGTGGTCTCAGCAGTATGAATTTCTTCAGGAATTTTCCCCAAAGGAAACTCCCCTCACTTTTAGCCCAGTTTGAAGCTTCTCCCTATTAACATCCAGAAGAGCTTGGTTTCTGTTGTTCTTTGTGTTTGTTTTCCCTGCCACAATTAATATCTCCTGTATGTGTTCATTTAAAAATATTCACATGAAACAGCTAGGAAATATAAAATCAGAAGACTTTCTGTAGATTATGTTTCCAGATAATTTCCAAAAAACCTGTCACACATTGAAAAGCCTTCTCACAAGTTTTATTGGTTGTCCTCTTGTGAAATCTAACAGATTTCATCTTGTTTTAAGGAGCACTTTGGACTACAAAACTGTCCGCTTTTGAAGACCTGTCTGGTAGATCTTCACAAACAGCTTAGCTTGTTAATGCTTAGCCACAAGCACTAATCTCTCTCCCTTTTATTGTCATGCATCTTAGCACTCTACTGCTTTGTACTGTAAAGCTAATGGTGAAGGCATAAACCTAGTATTAGAAGTTGAAGTCCAACATGGCAATTAATTATTATAGTTACCAGATATTTCTGGTCTTGCTCCTCCACCAAGAGCCACTTCACACCAGAACAAACAGGCTGGATCTTCTCTTCCCATCACTCTTGCCTTTCCCTTTTTTCCCCTCCAGATGTTTATAACTGCTGAATTACAGATAACTGTCAAAAAAGCTATGGGTTTCCACCATTTTCTATGCATTGCTGTTTTCCACAGCCACAGTTCCATCAGGAACATTTCATTAGTGCATCACCACAACAAACGAACAGTGTGTTCTACCTTCATTAAAGTTGTCATCAGTTGAGATGTGGGTCAGGGGAGACTGGGGTCGAGAGTCCCCACAGAGGGAATAGCTGTGTTCTGCCTGGATGAGGGGTGCCGGGGATGCTGGAGACAGTTCCACTTCCATTATTTCATTCTTCTCAGACAAGAAGGGATCATTCAAGAGCTGGCCTAGGACATCAGGTGAAAACTCATCCAGGAACTCTGTGAAGTGCTGTGGACACAAAAAGGAGGGAAAAGTTTATCTACTTGCTTGTCTGTCATGCCAGCAACAGGAGAGGATTGATCAGAACAATCCTATATGTGCACAGCTCATCCGTGCCAGTCAGCAGCAGGATCTACCAGCCCTGTCTAACAACCTCCTCCTCCATTCACTACTTAAAGGCTGAAAAGCTACAGCTAGAACAAAAGTCCTCTCAGAGGCCATACATTACAACAGAAGAGCCTGTCACAAACTTGCAACAGAAATGGAAAATGGAAACGTGGTACTGACGTCCTGAAGCAGCCTCTTCCCACTGCACCAAAGGTACTCACTACGGTGCACCACCAAAGCTGGGAAAGCACATTTCCCCAACACAGAGCGAAAGATCCTGCAGGATCTATCATCAGAACATTTTGTGTGTGGAACAGAATATAGTGGGTTAATGTTCACTGAAGCACAGAACAAAAATGAAACACATATGACTATTTTAGCTGTGCAGAACATTCCACATGCTTCAGGAAAATGGGTCCATGCAAATCCACAGACAAGCAATTAACACATTTGCTACAAAATGCGTTTCCTGACTGATTTATGTATCTATTTTGGAAGCTGCATTCCACCTAGGACTAGAGCCCATATCCAGCTTCCAGGGCCCAGAGCTAAAGCTCCTGACAGTCAGTGCTAATCACCACTTTGTCTATTACACTGAATTCATTACACCATCTGTTTGTAGCACAGTAACTTCATGTTTGTTTATTATTCAAAATGAGCACAAACCAATCTGTTGCAATCTATTACCTTGAGACTCCAATGCAGTTCCTCATAATAGCCAAAACTTCTGTGTCTCTTTGTTTTGTTTCCAATGTCAGAAAACTACGTCTTTGACACATGAAAAAACTGCAAGGCAACAAATCATTCCTGCTCATCTCAGTCACACAAAGAATTCTATTTTTGTACAAAAATACTTGTACCATGAATTGTAATGAGATTTTCTGAACAACGAGGCATTATCTACCATCTTATATAGGAATCTTTGTTGGCTGAGGCATGATGCTATAAAAGTCTAAGTTTGTTTGATTTGTTTAGTTTTACCAAGCAGTATTGATCTTGGCTCTTCATCTTGCTCTCTCCTGCAGAAACAAACACTGAAATTCAAGATTCAGCTTCCTGTAGGCTAAATTAAGAATTAAACAAGTCAATACTGTATAAGCCCACAAGGAAAGCAGTGTGCTCACACCTTCATGCACTCACATTTCACAGCTCCAGCAGCACCTGTGGCCTTGAAGCCTGATGCTGAAAACCCTGAGCACAGCCAGCTCTCACAGAGTTCCCTGGATTTTCAAGCACCTCTTCCAAGATGCTTACAAATGCTAATTGTGCGTTTTTTCTAAATCAGTAAGTCTTGAGTCAATTCTGACTGACACTGAGGAAAAGAAAATATTTACTGAATACAAGGCAATAAACAGAGGACCACAGTTGCTTGCTCGAATAACAAGCCAGCTCAAGAAAAACCTTTACAAATGGCAAAACAGATTTGTAGCCTCATATTTACTTACTCTAAATGATAACACTAGTAAACTAACTCTCAGAGGACTCTGCAAGAGGGTCATGACCACCTTAGAAAGCCTTGTTTATTTTAACTTTGATACCCAAGGACTCACTAGCACTTCACAACCAGGCGCTTCCCAACAAGGATAAAAGTATAAAGCACAATTCCCCACTATGCAAAGAGGAAAGAAAAAGGATGCACAAGAGTAGCTGAACACCCTGCTGCATCAATAAAGACACTGAGCAAAACAGAGTAGGCAGCCATTAAAGTGTAAACAAGGGACAGAAATGCTTCCCAACCATGAAAGAAGTCAAGGATGAAACTACAAAAAAGCAGTGCCTTTCTTAGGCACAATGTTTTTCCCCACAGTCTACAGATTTCATTTGGAGTAACGGCAAGAGTCAATTACATTTGTTTACATATTTTCCTAAAGCTGGAGCATTTCCTTCTTTCTAATTCTTGCATGCATTATTCCAACTGACAAGTAGCAGATGCTGAAAGATGGCTGCTACAATATTTGTGCCCTGGTTTCTATATGCAGCTACTTCACCACAAGCATCACCCAATTTCAGGATGTCATCCTTGACAATATCATACCTACATGCTGACTCAGTCTGACACTATCTAGATGTTATAACTTAACAGAATCAACTGAAAGACAAAATGACCACAAGTTACTCAGCTATTTTTGGCAAACATACTAATAAAGATTTTTATTAGCCTTCTGTCTATCACTGTTTTGATATGGAAAATATCTTATCAAATGTTATTTTACTTCTTCCATTTGACTGAAGTCAGGTCCATGAGATTTTATTTATTTTTCCCTTTCTGGATGGGGAATTTTCCTAAAATAACTACAGGAAAAGCAAAGGAGGAAATAAACATTCAACTTCAGAAAATCAGAGAGAAAGAGGACCTTGGGGTGGGGAACGATGTTCAACATGTTTATCAGTATTTCTGCTTTCTCTTTTTCATGTGCAGCTGCAAAGCAGCAAGCTGTGAGGAAGAAAAGAATTTGCACTTACAACAAAATTGTCTGATAGCAAATAAATTGTTGGTTTCTAAAATGATTCTCTGGTTTCATTATACTTTTCAAACTTATTTTTAATACTCTGTGATAGAACATTGAACATTGGTCAATAGAGAAACCTAAAACAATTGCCACAAGTCAGACTGCGCAGCTACTGAACTCAGCAAACAGACAATTTTAGGGATCTGGACTTCTCACTTTGTGATTACAAAAATCACCATCCCTTGATTTACAGGAACCTTTCCTATGTTACACACTTCTCTATTACAGTGAGGGCCTAAAGCTAGATCACATTTTTTTCCTTAATAAAAGAATTGTCTCAGTGAAAGCGGTTCCATTTGCTTAAAGAATTAATGAAGAAAAGGCATCTGAGCAGCAGCTAAAGCAGAAACAGTCTGGGGGCAGTCAGACCTCCAGCTCCTCACAACTTGCACCTACACCTAAGCTGCTCCTTCTGTCTTTTCAAAGCACATTTTCCTCTCACCAGCCCCCTCCTCCTCCTCCCTTCTCTGCTTCCTTAGCGGTCATTGGCCACTTCCATAGCTGATTCTAGGAAAGCCCCAGAACTACCCTCAATTTTGATACAGCAGCACCACCCCTGCACTCAGGAACAGGAAAAGGACAATTTGTGGAGAAAACAGACTTTTATCCTTAGAACCTGCATATATATTTGTTTGCAAAAGAGAAATCCTTTTTCTATGGCTTTCAGCTTGGCATCTTTCACCCACAGAGTTCACCTTACAAAAAATTAAACATAGAAAAGAGTACTTGCATTGAGAATCTGCCTTTTTTTCTTCTTTTATCTTTTTGTTGTTAATACCTCCATAGACAGCTCAGTTGCCGGTTTCCTGCTATCCTCACACCCCACTGGCAGCCCCAGCACTAACTGCAGACCTGCTGGTACAAGGAGTCTGTTTGAACTATTAAACTATTCTCACCACATAGCAAAGAGATGTGTTCAGCTGGGATTTTAAGCTCTGTAAAAAGTCAGGGATTTAGGACAGATGTAACCTTATCTTCTGTTTCCCCTTCCCCCAGACCCCTGGAAAGACAAACAAAACAGCAGCACTCCTGTTTACGTACAGGAAGTTGCAGCCCCGTGGAGTTTCACCCCTCATCTGGCTGGATATTTGCTCCCGCCTATACCCTGGGTGTTTCTGGGGAACACAAACACCTCCAGACATCACGTTGCAGTAAGCAAACAGAGGAAAGCTCTCACATCTGGGTGCACGGCAGATTTTTGGACAGCTCTTCGAAAGTAGTATTTGGCTGCAGTCCAGCTGTGCTGCGGGCCACAGCTCTCCACAGCATCTGCTTGTTCCTGCCACACAAAGGCCCTTTTCTCCAAACTGTCTGAGGGATCGGGGCTTTTTTCTTTCTTGTCTGATCAAATGAAGATCTCTGAAGTAGAAAAGACTCAGGTTTTTCTAGGTGCATGGCAGTGACCTGAAGCCAGACAAGAACAGCACTACCCCAGTTAGTTGTTTGAAGATAAGACATTATCATGTCTAAAAATGAAAGCCGTCTTCAGAAAATTGACCTTCTAAGAACTCCTTAAAAAAAGAATGAAGAAAAGTCAAGAGCCCCAAATGACACTTTATAATTATACTTAATTTTTTAAACAAGTGGCAGGCTTTGCTGAGCCTGGAAAATGCACTGTCAGCTGCAAGTCCCACACACCGCCCGCAGCAGCACAATGCCACGCTTTCCAACAGCGCCACCCCAGTAGCAGCGCCCTGGCACACTGCAAAACAAGCCCTGCTCTCCCAGCAGACCACGGCACAGCAGCCATGCAACATGCCAGGGTTATAAACACCCACACGTTCAAGATATTGCCCTCCCAGGAGTTAGTGGCTCCCTCCTGGCTCACCCTGAAGTCTTCCCATCCTGAAGGGATCAGTCATCCCTCCACAAGAGGAACTACCAGGTCCACAAGAGGAACTATCAGGTCCATAAAAGGCACTCATGGGATAAAAACAAATCCCACCACCCACCTGTAGGTACAAAACAGCCTGGGTTTTATGTCTTTACTGTAAAATCCTTTAATGTCTAGTCAGTAACTATAGCGAAATTATCTCCTTTGTGGGAGAATACAAAGAGTAATGCAGAATTGGTATTTGAAAGCAGCAAAGAGATCCACTGTAACAGCAGACAAGATTGTTTGGAGTCTCACACCAGCATTTACTCATTTTAAGCACTAAAACAAAAAATGTGGACAGATTTTTAAAAAATCCACTAAGTGAATAATATACAGGTTGTGTCATCGACAAAACAAATGCCAGGAAATTCAGAGCTAATAGATTTACATGGTAATTAAATCTGCACATCTTCCCAACTTGCTCAGGTTACACAGTTGGAAATGCTGAAGTTCATGCTGAGCAAATCTTATAATCCACCCCATTATGTACACATGCATGCACACACTTCCATTGCAAACACTCAAATATTTCCTCCCCACAACCAGTAGAGACGTATTTATTTTTACCTAATCGGGGATTTTTCGAGAACCAAGCTTATTCCTTTGCCTTTCCGTGTTCCAAAATATTCTTTCACTTTCCTTAACAACCTTCACCAAAAAAAGTATTTTGTGTTTAAAAAGATAATTAAAACCCAAATGAAACTCTGTAACAGCCAGG
Organism: Ptilonorhynchus violaceus; assembly: GCA_013397565.1. Taxonomy (NCBI): domain Eukaryota; kingdom Metazoa; phylum Chordata; class Aves; order Passeriformes; family Ptilonorhynchidae; genus Ptilonorhynchus; species Ptilonorhynchus violaceus. The sequence continues at coordinate 236,482 of VZRJ01008886.1, read as the reverse complement.
ACTAAATATGGGTTGAAAGGAAGGGAAAAAAAAAAAGAGAAAGAAACCCTTGAGCAAGCTGAGAAACAACCCTCAAGTTCAGTGTCTTTTAAGTGCACTGACTGCAAGCAGAGAAAAGGATGCTATTGCTCATTTCCAGCCCAAGCCTCTTGGGAGTTATGCAAAATAGGAAAATCCTTCTCACATTCCCCTGCCCTTCCCCCAGTGCACAGTTCTTGGATCTAGCCTAACTTTTCAATATGCTGGGCACATGTTTTGCTATTTCCCACCCTCTCCCCAAAAAAGCCAAAGCCAGAAGAGTGACTCACTGGGGCCAGAGCAGTGAGTCAGTGACCTGGAAGCCCTTCAATAATGCTCCCCCCATCTGTGTCCCTGACTGAGACCTCAAAGTACATTATTAATTCTGTGTTGCAAGCAAGCATCTGGATTACGCTCTCAGGTCAGATGTTGCCATTCTTTTGCCTCACCTCTTCCCCCTGCACTCCCCATCCCTTATCTTCTTTGCCAGCTTGAGCATCAGAACCACAGGACACTGAACCTCTCCATCACTTGTCCCCATGCCCTTCCCCTCACTCAGTGAGCAGCAGGGTCACAATTCTTTACCACCAGTGATTGCAGAGGCTGCAAGACAGGTCTGACTGACCAGTCTGCATCTCACGAGCCTCTGAACCGCCAAGAGCAGGGCCAAGCCTCTCCCTGCCACCTCCAGCTAGCGTGGCTCACATGAGACAGGGAGGGGAGCTCAGCTTCCTAAACTTAGTCACTGGGGTCTCCAGTGATTCTTGGCACCCACACAAGACACCTAAAGACACCAGTCATGTATTAAAAGCTATACAGCAAAGAAAGAAAAGTATGTTGGGTTGTTTTGTCAGGTTTTTTTTCCCCAGCTATGCTCCACGCATGCAGTACCAGTCATAAATATTTGCTGTGAGATAATATTAATTTGATGGGTTACACTCCAGGTACACATATAGCCTCTATGGAAGGAACTTGCATTTACTGCAAGTTTTACATCAAACTAGTGTCTTCTGTGTAACTACACAGTGTTAAGCCAAAAAAATTAACACTGAAGAAATTTTTCAGACAAGTTGAAATCTTTGTATACAAATTTTACAATTCAACAGTGGGCATTTATGGTCTTGTTTGCTGCCCAGGAACTCAGCAGCAGGGATAACACATTTTGTTGTTGCACAGCTGGTTTAACTTACGGCCACTTTTTAAAGAAAATAGTTGCTCCAGTTCCTTCTTGACAGCAGACAGATCTTAACAGTACAGGAGCATTTTACAGCATTTGGGCACATTGCACTTGGTTTCCTTCATCATCTTCCCTCAGCATAGAAATGGGAGGGGACAAAAGCAAAGAAAATTCATCTCAGGCTTCATGTAACAGCATCCCTTCTTGATGGGTCCAGATGAGCCCTTTATAAAGGGCACAGACAGCACAATTCCTGTATTTTAAACAAAATCCACTAGTCTTGCATGCATTTTAGGGATCATAGATTATCTCAAATTGGAAAGAACCCACAAAGATCAAGTCCAACTCCCAGATGAGTTCACAGTTATAACAGGAAGGAGGAAAGGATAACCAGGGAGAGAAGTCAGAAAACACTGACATTTTCTAGTTATCCTAATGAAGACAAAACCCTCTCCCCAAGGATGAGTAGCACCATGCAGTTCAGGGATGGTTCCTTAAGAGATGCTGTAAACTGCCCTGCAGGCGAGCTACAGTTCACTTATCTGCTCACCCTGCAAGGTTTTGGTGCAGCTCCCACAGGAACACTTGAAGTTCCCAGCCCCTGTCCACAGGCACAACCTCCCAGAAATATAACCATACCCGTGGGCACACTGTGCCAGGATGTCATTAGGAGACCTCAGAAAAATCATGATTTCACATCTACGTTCCCATTAGTGCAGGGGGCCTCCTGCAGAAGTCAGATGCTTTACAGCTCAGCTGGTTCATGTTAAAGTGTTCTCAGCAGTCTCCTCCCCGAGGACCAAATTAGTATCTTTCAAAGGAGGATCTTTTAGTAGCCTGAGGGGTGTAGGTAGGAAACAACTGCGCTATCAGCAGTGCTTGCTAGTCCTGACTGACAGGACACTTGACATTTAAAACAAAAATCCTTATTTTCTTCTTCAATAGTGTTTCTTCGTTAATGGTTGCAAAGTTTAAATGGCAAGGTTCCAGCTCGCAGGAGCCATCATTCTTTCTTTTTCCTGACACTGGCTGCAAACCTACACACCACCCATCAAAATCCTGCTCTTTAATCAAAGCTGTCTGTTATAAAATAAGTAAGGCTTCATGATCGGTATTGGCAGCTTAAGGAGAGATTGGGCATTTTACTTCACAAAAGAGTTACTAGGCTTTGTTTTACAGATTTATATGTGGGGTGGGGAGTGTTCTGCTGCATTGTTCATTTGTTTTTAAGAATAGAAGCTGAGGCTTTAGAAGACACAAATTTGAGATCCTCAACGTTTATTTAGGCACTCTTCAGTTTTGAAGAGTCAGACTATCAAGTGCCTAAATGCAGACACCCTGAGTTGATTATGGAAAACATGAATTAGCTTTTATAAAAACTGCCTAAAATTCATAGGCATAATGATTGCAATTGCAAATGCATGTATAGCTTTGAAAAGAAAAAACACACCACACACATATAAACCCTTTCTTGAACTCAAGAAACAGGTCCTTGAGCACAATGGCGGGAGAAAAAAAAACTGGAGTGCTTTTGCAAAACAACTGTAAAGAAATCCACAGGTCATATCACCCTGCCCAGGAGGATGAACTCCCCTGCCTCATGCAGAGCTCAAGGATCAGCAGCCTTTGGCTAGCAATGACCTCAGCTGCCACGGGCTTTAGACCCTGCCCAGCAGAACCTGTGTCTCTATCACACAGATATCTGCTATCAAGGCAGAAGGAGAAACAGCACTGGCAGAACTTTGTGTTGGGTGCTGTTGTCACTGAGTGTTACACATTAAGTACCACGCACTAACAAAGTTGGTTATGTGTCAAATACTATTCCAGTGTGTGATCTTGGCACACAGTGAAACAACCAACCACATTAAAAACACCTTTCCAGTAAACAAGTCCCGTATCTTGCTTTCAGTAGAAATATCCTGGGTTTTGATCTGACATCCCTCTCATCCTTCCCATAAGCTTGCACTAAGCCCATACACGGTGGATGCATACACAGCTAGCACTTTGTCAACAGCAGGGATAATCAAAGACTTCCCATCCCTGACTGTTGAAATGTTTCCAGTTTGCACCTTTGTAGCAAGTTTCATGTCAAACCTGCTACTGCCCCAGCAAGCTAATGAAGAGCAGTGTGACAGTACTTGATGACAACACCACCAGGGAAGAACATCCCTATCTTATACCTGAAAGAAAACATGGCTTTTGAAGCCATGACACCAGAGCTGCTTTGGATGAGCCAGCCCTTCCAAACCCGTCCCACAGCAAAAAGCCTTGCGTTTTGAAGGCACCCCCAGTGGTCCTCTGTAGCATGAGATAGATACTTCGAGACACCCACGTTGCACTTTTACAGCCTTAACTCTTCAGAAATTCACACAGGAATCCACAGAACTGGTTTTGGCACCTCATTTTGTATGGACCAATACTTCCATCAGCACTGGTACTTTGGCACCCTGCCTCTGAGGAAAGATGCATTTCACTTTATGCCACCACAAGAGTGCGAGTGGGTCACTTGGTTTTTACTCGTGTCAAAGGCAGACCAGTTTGTTGTGAAGCTCTACTGAAAGCTGTAGAAAGGAAAAAAGGAGACAGGATATGAACAAGATCAAATAAACATATACTTAAAAGCATGCATAGCATTTGTCTAGACAAATCTTTTTAAGATACCCCATACTTGAGTGCTGGTATTCCAATTTCCTATGACAAGTCTTTTGTCACAGAGCCAGAACACATTACTTCAGTCGACTTTATGAAAAAGTAAATAAATAAAACAGAAGTGGTATTTGACTAAGGTTCAGAACCCAAAATAGAAGTAGATGGAAACACCTGTGTCTTAAGACCAGGTCTCAAACGAAAACAAGCTTGTGTGCTTATTTCTCCTCTCTGCTTCCTTCCAGAGATGAAGGGACTAGTGGAACAAGTTATTTAGGCACAGGTACGCTGGCCCTCTCCCCTCATGAGTCCTGGGAATACAGGGGAGACTTATAAACCAGTGTTGCCATCATTCGCCTGTGAACTGATATTTCAGGTTCTTTTGCTAGCCCTTCCACATTTAGAACACCCCTCTCCTTCATCTGTACCCTCCCTCTGTACCTTCCATTTCCAGACCTTTGCTCCCAAGCAGGTGAAAGAGAGGCCAAGCTACTCATCCCTTGCAGGACATAAAGAAGATCAGCAGAACTGGGAATGAAGCCGCAAACTGCAGGTGAAGACTCTGGAGGAACAGAGCCAGAAAAGCAAGAGAGCAGAAGGAAAACAACAGGAGGCAAATCTCAGTGCCTGGAAAGGGATAAAATAAACCTATGATAGATAAGCAGCATATTAAGATTGTGCAAGAACTTCCTCCACCCCAGCTGTGTACTTTTGCCAAGTGTCACTGAGTTTTGTGCACTGCCATTTAAAACTGCCCATCTTAAAGCGGTCACTCTCGTGATTGCTATGGGCTTACTCTCACTTGTTCTTCCCCACCTGAAAGACAAAACCACTGCCCTCTCACCATGGCAGGCGAAGAGAAAGCCACACGGGGAAAACAAACCTACTTACCATGAGAACATAAGTATTAGACATTCAGGCTACTGGGATAAAGGAAAAATTACTGAGAATTAACATAAATCAGAACCTAGAAAACAAGAAAGTTAGTAGAAAATACAGTTCAGAGGGAAAAAGATTGCTCTGAGTTTGTCGGGATCCAGAAGAATGTTAATTATAGGTCAGGTCATTGCTTGGCTGCAGTTACTGAGGGGAGAAAAAGGAAGATCAAAATGTTTAATTAAATATTCCTGGGAGGGGGTGGTTCTGAATTACTGCTTTTTATATAAGAACAGATGATACAGCCACCCCACAGGATGGTAATGACATTACTTCTATCCCAACAATAATGGAAGAGAATATAAAAACAGCTACTCAGTTGGCCATTTTAATTAGTAGACCTAGAAAACTTCCATCTGAAAAATCTAAACAGAGCTTCTAAGTAGCTCTTGAAACTATTTTCAGTATGAAACAATAGTGATGGACTGTAAAAAATAATATGCAAATATTTAAGTGTAAACAAGGCAACCAAAGTAACAGTGAGTTAACCTGTTAAGTTCATTTCTGATGAAGGGAAGAGATGAAAAAGGGAAGAGAGTAGTTAAGAGTACAAGGACAAAAGGGAGAGAAATCTAATTTATGCTTGTAATTCCACAATAACTGGTAATCTAGCTTCTCAAATTTTATCTCTTTCTGTAATAATATTACAAACTGAATACCCCTTGTATTGTAAGGCAATTGACTTGGTGCTATACAAAACGAAGCCGGAGTGAGCTGAAGTCAACAGGCCTCATTCAGTGGGACAAGGAAATCAGAAATCTCCAGATATGAAACACAAATGAGCTGATTGTGCCACATATTTTCAGTGGGTTCCCACAGGGATCAGTTCTTGGTCCCAGACTCTAATATTTTATCAGTGACCTGAGAAGAAAAGCCACCACCACTGAAGGTTGCAGATAATGCAGTATCACCAGAAGCAGCAGGGAATAAAAAGGTCAGGTCACAAAACCAAAACACAGAGAACTTGGTAAGCAGCCATAAACAAGAGACATATCTTAAGAAAAGCTGAAGGTAAAAGAAGATAAAAATACCTTATGCTGAAAACAAAAGATTTCAAGTCACATTTAGGCAGCTGAAATTCAGAAGCAGAGATCCCAGGACTCTGGGAGAGATGTGGCTGAAGGAGCATCTGTGGGACAAGATCTACAAGCACAGGGTTCTGCAGAGGAATCACTGCAGATGTGTGCTCATGCTCTAAATTCTGGAGACCTTTTGCTGCACTTCAGTTTGAACCCCTCAGCCAGTGCTGAGGTTTCACACAGTTCCAGGTGCAGCCAAGCACTAGGGACTCTTGCATGGCCATCCCATGCTGTGAGGCCAGTGCTGGGCTCATACACCCAAAGAAGCACAGGGAAGTACTGCAGAAATTTTGCCTTTTAAATTTACTTAGGACTTTTTTTGTTTGTACTTGTTTATTAAATGAGGCTTCATATTTAAAAGAAGTTGCCCTGGAAAGCTCAAACCCCAGCTACAGCTTTGTACTGCAGCCTCATGCCAACACCACAACGTGCTGCACAAGTCGGTGTTCCCTGCAAAACCCAGGGCACACGAGTTTCAGGACTTCAGAAGACAGAGGGTGTGAAGCACAAATTTCTCTGTGCTCCTGGTGGATGCAGCTGCTACTGGCCACAGCAGGCTTCAATCCTATGCCACCAAACTTGAAAAGAAAGGAAGTTGAACAACTGGAGAAAGTTCAGAGAATTACAAGAATCATTGTGGAAAGGGAAATCTTGCCTCAAAAGCAAACAAGAAGAAAACAATGTCTTCTGTTTATCAAAGAGAAAACAAATGCAGAACATGAACATTCTTAAGCACTGAAACAGGGAATAAGACTTCAGAGGATGGCTCTACCAGCTTGCAGCTAAGTTTGCAAGCTGAAGCCAGATCCATTCATTGTGGTTCACAATATTTTAAAAAAGGAAGAACAATCAACCATGAAGGAACAGCATGAATTCTTCGACCCAAATCATTCTTAATTGAAGACCAGAGACTGCCCTACAAAGATATACAGGAATTCAAACAGGAAACAATCCAGGGAAGTTTTATAGCCCTTGATTTACATAAGGTTAAAATAATTCATCATAATTGTTTCCTTTGGCCTTCTGGCAGCAAAACAAAGCTGTTTACTAGAGTGGCAGCATGTTCTGGAGAAACTCATACAAACCCAGAGCTGGGAAACCTGCTGATGCGGCTTTGCATTCCTGTATTCCAGATAACTTGATATCCTTATCAGGAAGGCAGCTGGGGAACACAGTTCAAGAACCCACGTTTAAGACCAAAGGTTGTTCCTGTTAGACACAACCCCCCCCTGCTCACAAGCCTCCTCCAAATACAGTGCTCGGCAAACTTCAAGCGGCCGGCACACACCACAGCATTAGCCCACTGAAAGCCTTTTCCCATGTTTATTTTTAAGGCTGGGTTCTCCAGTCCTGCTGCACAAGTGAGTCAGTTTTCCTCCCCACGTCAGAGTGCTTGTGAGGGCTGCAGACATCCCAGCAGCAGCTGGGAAAGGAAGCCTCTACCACTCACCATCACTTCAAGAGCCACAGCTCAACAGAGAGCTGGGAGAGGGTCTCAGAGGAAAGATTTGGCAAGCTTTTATTGGACTCCAGGATTTCTCTATCAAAGAGACTGAAAACACAAACACCCATGAACGCAAACTCCCCTACTCTTTTGAAACCAATCTAAGGATCAGAGGGGCAGCTGCAGCCATGCCACAGCACAAACAAATGCCTGTCACAAACTGCAAAGACTCACAAGCATAGAGCACTGTGATCATTTTCGGAGTCCACATTTAATTTCCACATCCAATAGATGGCCAGTTTAAATGGTGAGGGGAGATTCCCCATGCTGGGGAATGCTGGGCTGCCTGGGGAAATTAAAAGGGAACCTCCATGTGAAAGGATTTGCTTCAAAAGAAGTCATTTAGCAGTTGCTCATTTCGAAGTCTCTTTCAAGTCTTATAGTTAGCAAAGCTGCAGGTGTCTGGGTGTCTCTTCCGGGGCCTCTCATCCTTTCCAATTCCAAGTTTGCAGCAGCAGAAGGCTGCCCATAGCACAGAAATCAGAGGCAAGTAGCTTTATTCTTGCTTTAAACCTGACAAAGAGCACAAACACAAGTATGCAAAGTGTAACCCCATTTAAACACAGAGAGAACAAGGTTATTTGTGCTCTTACATTAGAAATAAGCTTTTTTTTTTACATTTTTCAGGGGTTTTTAGTTTGATAAAGAAAATCTTTAAAAGCAAACTGAAAGTTTGACAGAACTGAAAGGCTGACAGAAAGGAAGGAGAGGGAGCATTTAAGGAAAGGAGTTTCATCCAGTTTTAAAGATTAATTACAAGATTAATGTCACCAGGCAATGTGAGCTTCTGGCACTGAAGCAGAAGGTGCTCCAGCCAACACCTCCAGCCAGCATGCATGCACACAGCCCTGTCTAGTATCTTCCCAGTCCACATCTCAAAAGCTAAAGCACAAACAGAGCCGTTTTCACTTGCAGCACTGGAATTTAATTAATTGGATATATTGAGGAGGTGAGTGAGCCATGCACTGTGGAAGATGCCTCTCCCGAGACTGCCGAAAGTGCCTGCCAGCGTCCTGGGGACAGAGACAGCGCAGGGAAGTATCAGACATTGCATAAGCAAAGGCACACGGAACGGCTCATTCCTGCTATCCCGGCCAGCGCAAGCTCAGACCCCTGCGAACTGCGGCCAAGATCTACTCCAGCTATTCAGAGCCTGCTGCATGCCTGAACAGGGGAGGAGGGAAGGAGGCCCAGCCTGGGGGTGTGCCTGGGGAAAGACATGGGACCTGTCCCAGCATCCAGCAGCACGAGTCCTCAGCCTTCAAGGGCCCCTTGGCCCCTGCTTGTGCAACCATTACCCCACAGCTTAAAAGAAGCAGGGGGGAAAAGTGGTTTTTCCATAATTCATCAACACATTTTCCTTTTTTAAGGAAAGAAATATGAACTAGTGGTTGGAGGGCCAGGCAGGAGTTGCTGTCCCACACCACCTGGGTCAGCTTGGGCCCCTCATCCCCTGAGGCAAAGGCGCCCTTTGCCTCTTCATTCCACGTGCCCAAGAGCAGTAACAAAGTGATACTCTCCAGTAACGAGGGATCTCAAGGGTAGTGGCACAGAAGATTGCATCACATTCAACGCCAAAATTATCAGGATCATAAGAAAGCCCAAGATGGCTGGGACATAGAGAAAGCCCCTTGTTGCAGGGCATGGCACTGGACACTGTACTGAGGCCAGGAGGGAGAGACACACACACAAGCACTTGGAATTGTTTAGGTTGGAAAATACCCTTAAGATCATCAAGTCCAACCCAGCACTGCCAAGTCCACCACTGAATCCTGTCTTTAAGTACCACATCTGCACATCTTTTAAATATCCCGAGGGATGGTGACTCAATCCCTTCTCTAGACAGCCTGTTCCAGTGCTTGACAATCCTGCCGGTTAAGAAAATTTTCCTTTTATTCAATCTAAAACCTCCACTGGGGCAACCTGAGGCCATTTTCTCTTGTCCTACTGCTTGTCACTTGGCAGGAGAGACCCATCCCCACATCGCTCTGACCTCCTTTCCCGATAGTTGTAGAGAGCAAGGTCTCCCCTGAGCCTCCTTTTCTCCAGGCTAAATAATCCCAACTTGTTCAGCTGGTCCTCCTAAGATTTGTGCTCCAGACCCTTCACAGGCTCTGCTGCCCTTCTCTGGACTTGCTCCAGCACCTCAATGTCTTTCCTGCAGTGAGGGGGCCAAAACTGAACACCGGATTCAAGATGCCACCTCAACAACACCAAGTACAGTAATTCAGGCTCTGAGGGCTACCAAGAGGTAAAGTGCAAGCTGAGGAGCCCAGAAATCAAAATTTGCATTCAAATTTCAGGTGTTGTGATCTCTTCCATGCAGCATGTAGGCCAGCTGTGATGCACGGCCATGGAGATCCCTCTGCCAGGCACCAACCCATCACAGGTCCCTGCATTACGCAGCTCAAGCAGAAAGCACCCAAAGGGACGAAAACTTTCCTGGAGCTAAATGAGTCTGTTTGGCTCTAAGGAAACACAGGTATAGAGCCAGAAAAATAATCAGGGGAACCTTGTACTGTTTATCAGCAATGTGTAACTCCAGAGCCAGTTAAGACTATATATACACAGAGATATATACACATCTGTGTGTGTGCATGTGTGTGTGTGCTTCTGTGTCTGTGTGTATTAAATATAGATCATTTTTTTAACACGGCACCGTTGGCTGTGGCACATTTCGGATGAGCATCTGCTACAGACCATCTGGACTGAGAGGGAGGGAGACCAAAACGCTATGGGACTCTTGAGGAATTTGAAACTTGCGGCGGATTTTACACAGAAGACTGTTGCGTAAGGGACATTGACAAATGTGTGATATCAGAAAGGTTCTTTAACTAAAAGAAGGAAAAAAAAGAAAGAGGAGAAGTGATCCTGAAACTGCTGCTTCCTGTGGGGGTTGGAGCTGGCTACAGATGACAGTACTGACTTCACACCACTTCAATCCAGCATCATTAAATGAAACCAAACCAAGTTGGCAGGACATGCATTAGTGTGCCAAAAGATCAAGTGCTGAACTGATGTTGCTCCAATGAACTAAAAGCAGTACCTGACGTTCTGTGGGTTAGATGAAGTACCTTACACTTCTACCAAAAAATAAAAGCACATAAAAGTCACAGCAAGCTCTTAGTCACTAAGTTAACATACAAGAACAAATGGTTCCAGTGTAAAGCATTCTGACATCCTTCTGACCAAGACAGCTTCACACTTGTAATGGTTATGTGTAGACAGAATCTCACACTTCCCTGGGCAGACTGTTCCGATACCTGACAACCCTTCCCACGAAAATGTTTTCATATTATCTAATGTAAACCTACCCCCGTACAACTTCAGGCCATTTCCTATTGCTTGTCACCTGGAAGACGAGATTGACCCCAACCTCCTTTCAGGTAGTTGTAGAGAACACTAAGGTCTCCTCTGAGCCTCCTTTTCTCCAGGCTAAACAACCCCAGCAACCTCAGCCACTCCTCAGAAGATTTGTACTCCAGACCCTTCAGCAGCTTCTCGTCACCAAAAATTACAGCAAAGTTATACAAACTAGAAGATTTTATAAATCAAGGCTCACAAAATCCGTATCTTATGCAATAACAATACAAAGACTCAGACATGCCAGAACTAAAAATAGCAGGTTTTCAGAATTGCTGAGCATTCTTTTCTCTATGCCTCTATTATTTAATTTTTTTTTTTCTGGTGTGAGAGCTGCAAAGTTTAGCAAAGGAAACTAAAGAACATGAAATAAGTTCAAGTTTGCAGAGTCCACCAACTTCCCCAGAAAAGTGTTGGGTGTGCAAAAACAACAAGGGATTTAAAATCACTGCTCTGTTCTACCAACAAGTTGTGGTTCCAGATGGCTTTGGAAGATCTGGTCTTCAGCAAGTCGAAATGAGCGTGGTTGGCACTAATGCCAAATGAGAACTCAGTATTTCCGGGATTTCCCTAAGGTTAATTGTACCTGCCCTGTAACAGTGGCAAGCGCGCACACACTGGGAACTCAAGCATAGGGCAATAGAGAGGAACAGATCTTTTGGAAAGAGCAGCTGTCCCTCTTTTCTCCACCAACAGTCATCTTTATTTTTCCAATAATGCAATTAAAAAAACCTAACAACACTTCAAAAGGTCCAGTAGGGTATCATTTTATAAAAGGAACACACTAGGCCATTTTACACAAAGACCTAACAGCTTTGTTCCATGAAAAGATTCAGTTACACAAGCCTCCAGTCTGAACTTTATAGGGATAGCCAGGAACACTCAGAAAAGCCTGCAAACAGATGGAGATAATAGACATTTAAATGGACCATCCAACTTTTAGTATAACTACCATATGTGCTGTTCTATCAGTTGGCAGGTGAGTGGGATGGGGGGAAGGAGTAGAAGAGATCATCAATCTCCCCATCCTGCCTACAGTGCTTCAATCTCCTGTGCATGTAGCTGCAGTTGGAACTACTCCCCTTTTGACAGAATTTGTTAAACCAGTCAGGAAAGGTCAGGACAGAACACAGAAATAAATTTAAACCACATTCCCACACTAATAGCAATTCAAACTGCATACTCCCTAACTAAAATGAAAATATTAAATAATAGCAGTGACAATATGACATGCTTTTAAAGGTTTAGTGCTCTAGCCATTCTTATTTAAGCAGATGATTTGTCTGATACTGATGTAAATCCATTCTTAAAAGTTCAAGCAGTAAACAGTGATACATGCTGAGAAACAGCCTCTTCTGATATGTAGAAATATGTATTCCTGGCTTTTCTGTTGGTAAGATAGAGGCCATATACACAGTGCTGTAACGGCAGGAATAAAGGCTTGACAGGACTTTTCAGACCACATCATTGTATTGTTAGGGAATGTGTTGTATTATCAGACACCACCTCTACTCTGCACCTCCAAGAGTGGCAACCAGACCAAGAAGCTAATGGGCTACAGACCCAGCCAAGGGGAGTGAAATCCCTCAGTGCCGAGGGACATCCATGCACATATTCCAGTGTTCTCCTGGTACACTCTGAAGCTGGTGTTCTGTTTAGGGAAAAAATCCAGCACCTAAGGAGGACTAAAGAGAGGGTCCCTACCAGGACTTACAAGAACCACAACACAGACCTGCTAAAGCCTTCAGTGATGAGACAAGCACAAAACAGACACAAAGACACAACTGGGGAGCAGAAGAGGAATATGCACAGCTCCTCTTCTTGCCTTTCAACATTTAAATTCCCGTGGCAATGACTCTTTTCTTCCCGAAAACAAGAGCACACTTGTGAAACCAGTGCAGAAACACCGCAGGCAAGCCTCCTGCGCTGATACACCCAAGCTTTGTCCTTGGCAAGATAACCTCTAGCAGCAAAAAGGTCGTGTGGTCATTCACCTTGTTCAGCCTCTGCCAGTGGTGGCACGAGAGCACACTGCCTGTGACAGAAAGAGCCCTGGGGATCCTGGGGAAAGGGACAATATTTCACCAAGAACCACGCAGAGCACCCAAATGTGTTTTGTGTAAGATACCCAATCTAGCCCTGGGATACCTGGACCCTTCAGTCACTGCCCAAAAACTCAGACAAACAAGTTCTAGAAAAAAATCCAGACAAATAGCCCTGGTTTAAGGTAACTGTGCTACGGCTCCTTGCAGGACTACTGCTCTCACAATGGCAGGAGCAGGCCTTCACCCTTGCCATTTCTGCTCTCAGGAAGGGACAAGGTGCCCAACTCACCTTCCTGGGCAAGGTTAAGCTAAACCACTGGTGCATAAGGTCCAGGCACGTCTTCCCACAACAGTCATCAGCAGAGACACAAGACAGACAACTGGAGACAGCAGCACGGAAAAGCAACGCAGTATGTGCCCAGAGCGGCTTCAGAGCTGCTTCAGCCCAAAGCACAAACACAGAGTTGCTGTCCTTGGAAAGAGGCAAGAGAATCCCCATTATCTACCCCACCAACGGCCCAGCCATGCTGTCACACTTTATATTTAACTACCAGTAACTGATGTGTTAACCCCTCCCCGGATTTACATCATCCCTTTGGCAGAATAAAACCACATGGATTCAACAGGGTTTGGTAAAAAGTCAGGCTCATATGCAAGGCTCAACAGTCCCAGGGTCTCAAAAGCCTGACTGTTGGAACTGCCCCCTGCCCCTTCCCCACCAAATCCAGATGAAACACAGACACATTTGTTGTGAAACCGTTGCACCACGGGTGCACAGAGCAGGGACTGTGTGGGCAGGGTGGAAAGCAGAGGTGGGCTCTCTGCTCCATCTGCCCTTCAGATGGTTTTCTGAGGCTCTTTCTTCCTTCAGCACAGTTCGTCCAAGGCACACAAACAGAGAAAGTGAGACATTTCTGAGCAGAGGCAGAACCAGTTTCATCACCCTGTGGAGAAAGAGCACTAACCCCAGCCTCTCCCCCATTCTCCATCCACTCTCCAGCAGAGTCCCTGCTGAGGCAGGGGCTGGCAGGGATCCAGGCCACCCGGATCCCGTGCCAGGAGCCTGCAGCTGCAGGAATGTCTAGGACCAGGCACACACAGCTTTTTCTAATTGCATGCTTCTGCTTCCATTGTTCCAGACTGCCCTGGCTGGGTATATTCTGGGGTCTGTTTCTTTTTTGTCTTTCTTCTTTCCTGAGTTCTACTTTTAAGTGGATGGGGAAGAGGAGGGGCAAGGGGAGCAGTTATAAGGCAGGCTATTGGGATGGCATGCTCCTCTGCCTATTCTTAGACTTCAAAGGGACACTCTCTGGACTAAATGACCACAATCTCATCTTACCCACATTTTTGTGCAACAGTTAGATTTTTCAAACTCTGAGAAACCATTTTTCTCTGTTGATAGCGGTGGAGAAAGCAGGCATCTCAGACGACACAAACCAGTGCAAACAAAACTGAAGGAACACATTTCAGAAAACCTTGACGTGCCTGAAAACCCAGCATGCAGGGAAGAGTGTTATAGCAATATCAATCTATGAAACATATTTTGGCAACCTATCTTTAACAGCTCAAGAGGCTAAATGCTGCTCATATCCAATGGATGAGAGCACTTCTTGAAAACTGAACAAGTCCTGGCAAAGTCACATGTGAACTACTTCGATATGCCAGCTCTGTCATTAAAACTCAGACTGAGCACAACAGAGGCATGTTCCAACTGCAAGACTGAGTTGGAAGCCATCACACCAGACTGCAAATGCAAAAAGGGTTCATAAATATGCAAATTCTTACAGTCTGACCTTCCATCCTGTTTCCCCAAAAGGTGCTGTTCAGCCTCTTTGCAGCATCCCACAGCATCAGCAGTCCACACAAAAGGCCATCACCAAGAAAACCCTAGTATTGCTGTGTCACCACGAATTTTGAGATAAAAATGTGTAATAGGTATAATCTGCAAAGACGTGCTCTTCTGCCAGAAACTGTTGGATTATTCCTCATATTCAACAGAAGTCACCATCCTTCCTGGAGGTCACTGTTAAGAGTAGTTTAACTCCACATCTGCTGCTCCAACCCAATTCCACCAAGATGGATTTGCAGATTATTCAAGCTAACAGAGACCACCTTGGCAGAGCAATATGAGGGAGCTGCTCCAGGTTCAGTTATGCTAGTGGCTCTAAAGGGGCCAGCCAGAACACCTAATCAGTTGTTCCTTTCTTGCTTTCACTCCAAAGGATGATTTCTGCTTTATTTCTACTTGTTTGGCCAAGCAGGACCAACCTCATTTGAGAGGTCCGCTGGTTTCCACAACTTTGGAACAGCAGCAGCCCAAGCACTCAGCCCTGCACAACTCAAGCTCTCCCAGCAAAGTCACGATCTCTTTTTTCTATCCACCTCTCAGAACTGCATTCTTTACAGCAGCAGCTTGCCTCATGAACAATTTCTGCTTGGAAACAGAAGACAATGTAGAAGTATGTACACAGTAATAATTCACTGCTTTTATGCAGAATCTCATAGTCACATGATGAAAAAACATGCATTCTCACTGCATCATCTGCTGTGTTGGTTTTGCACGGCCTGGTTTTTGGTAGCAGGGGGGCCGGGCACAGAGGTGGCTTCTGTGAGAAGCTGCTGGAAGCTTCCAC
Source organism: Ptilonorhynchus violaceus (assembly GCA_013397565.1). Lineage (NCBI taxonomy): Eukaryota > Metazoa > Chordata > Aves > Passeriformes > Ptilonorhynchidae > Ptilonorhynchus > Ptilonorhynchus violaceus. Next base: position 221,081 of record VZRJ01008886.1, on the reverse strand, counting down.
CATGTCCAGCAGAGCCAATCCCTGATAGCTCTGATGATGGATGTGCTGCTGGCCAAGGCTGGGCCAATTAGAGATGATGGTAACACCTCTGTGATAACAGATTTAAGGACAAATCACAACAAAGTTGGAGCACGCAGTTGTAATTTTTCAACAAGAGAAGAGTAGGAGTGAGAAAATGTGAGAAACAACAATGGAGGCACCAAGGTCAGTGCAGAAGGAGGGGGAGGAGGTGCTTCAGGCACCGGAGCCGAAATGTCCCTGCAGCCCATGGTGAGGCCCATGGTGAGGCAGGTTGTCCCCCTGCAGCCCATGGGGGTCCACGGGGGATGCAGAGATCCACTCGCAGCCCGTGGGGGAGATGCCCACGCTGGAGCGGGTGGATACCAGGATGCTGTGGTCCGGCGGGAGTCCCAGTGGAGAGAGAGGCCTTGCTTCCAGGCTGGAGCAGCCGTCCTTGGAGGACTGCACCCTGTGGCAGAGTGACCCATGCTGCAGCAGTTTTGGGAGGACTGTCTGTCCGTGGGATGGACTCACATTGCAGCAGTTTTGGGAGTGCTGCTGCTCGTGAGAGTGGACCCACGCTGAGGAAGTTCACAGAGAACTGTCTCCCGTGGGAGGGAGGCCCCTGGTGCCACAGGGAAACGACTCCTCTCCCTGAGCAGCAGCAGAAGATCTTGGGTGATGAACTGACCAAAACCCCCATCCCGTCTCCCTGCGCCATCGGTGGGAAGGAGGGAGGGGTTGGGGGAGAAAAGGGTGTCTTTAAGGGCTTATTTTACTTCTCATTCTCCTACTCTGATCTTGTTAGTAATAAATTCACCTTATATCAAGTTGAGCCTGTTTTGCCCTTGAAATGTTTTCTCCCTGTCCTTAACTCATTAATCTTTGTTAAATTTTCTCTCCTCTGTCCAGTTGCAGAGCAGAGTGAGTGAGTGGGCTTTTTTCATGGGTGCCTGGCATTTGGCCAGTGTCAAACCACAACATCTGCTATAGATAAGTCTTTGTAAAATGAGACATCATTTTACATGTAGGTTGTTTAGGCACTATCTTGCACAGAGCACTGCTCCCTTTACAAGTATTACAAATGACAGAATTTGTGATTTAATTGCAACAATGAGACCATTCTGGTTGAGGTCAGGTGCACAGAATATCACTGAAGTGAAAAACGCACTCCCATTAAAAAACCAAAAAATAAGACCCCTATTCTTGCAGCAGATCTTTTCCAACAATATGGGCAACTCTTCATTTTCTGTAATTATTCCATAAAACACACCGAGATGTGTTAGCATTTATGTTACAGATAAAGTAATGCAAGAAGTGCTCAAACAAGAGCAGCATTTGGCATTGAAAATGCAACAAAAACTTCAATATTCCTGTAAGGGATATGCAAATCTACCCATCCTTATATATATAAGTCTGGAAAAGAGATCTTCTAACTTCAACCCCAGGAAGAACTAAAACTAGTAGAGAGAACACACATCTTGAAGGGTTCCCCACAATGAATAAATTCTTCTTAAATTCACTGAATGAGCAATTTGAGCTCTGTCAAAGACTTCACAAAATCTTTGTGTGAAGATGCACTTTAAAGTCCAATCTCACTAACTTGTCATTCCATGATCGTAGGAGACAAAAAAAACCAGATTGATTTGGACATCTTATCCAAGTTTGCACTGTGTCATTGTAGTATCTCCAGGGTGAACTGCTCTTCTCTAGAGAAGAATGTGTAGTTTGTATGGCTCCCTACCCTTATGAGCTCATGGATTAGGCTGAAATGTCTCAGGCTACAGTGCATCCTGACCAGGACATACTGTCTCTTATAATGTTGCAACAACAAAATCTAAGTGTGTGGTAGGATTCTGCAAGCTACTCTCCACAACCCTGAGCTCCCTAATGGTTGGAGGAGTCAGAATTATCATAAATCAGCATAATCGGTCCTGCAGGCTGTATTGACAAGACTGCCACTGCAGGCCCTGGGAGGGCACTAGCAACGCTACTTTCTCCAAAATGCGAGCAGACTTGTGTTAGGGCACACACACAGGACTATTCAAGCCTTCTTACTGAAGGGAACATCTGATTCTGGCATATGATGTTCCCAAATTCCATCAAAAAAGATTACACTAGGTGGCCAAGTACTTTATGATCATTTATGATCACCACAGACAGCCTCAAACTGAGCAATCTACTCATCTCTGGGCTGTCTGCCATGCATCAGACACAAAGTACTCGACTTTGTTTCTTACTACAGAAACAATCCAGACATGCTTCAGCAATTAGAAAGTAAACTTCAGCTGAGCTTCTTTTAGCCTGACCACTGCAGTATTTTTTTTTCTGGTCTTCCATACATAGTTGTGACAGCAGCAGTAAAATATTTGCTCAGCCGCCCTCCTGTAGCTGAGTCTGTACGCATCCCCACCACAGATGTATTCGGAAGGTACAAACTCCTCCCTCCCTATTTACACAGCAGCCACTTGCTGCAGCAGTGTTAGTGCTCCACCCCTCCCACAAGATACCAAATCTGTGTCTCCTGTGCAAGGCAGCACCTTTGCAATGTCTAAGGAACAGGACAACGCAAGGATGGCATCTCAGATTCCAGAGCAGTGCACTTCCCATGTTGCCCAAGATCATTATAGGACCAGAGCTGGCTGGCAACTATCAAAAACCTGTAACAGGAATGATTTTATTTTAATAAAGAGTTATCAAGTCACATTTTAAGCACTCCATATACCGGAGTAGACTGCAAAATATTTCACACTTCCATTTTCTTCTTCACATATGCTTCCATCTAGCAAAATCCTCCCATATTAGTGAGCAAGATCTCCACCTTCCTTATGGTTATGCATAATCATAACTAAGCAAAACATGCATCTTCCACTTAAATTTCTTTAAGTTATCTAAGCTACATTATTTAAACATTATTTTGCTAACGTGCCAGTGCCACATTCTGATATATTCTGCTTTGGATGGTACACTCCCACCCTTTTCCCAAAATACAGAAACTGTCTCCAAAATACTGCACACCTCCACCAAAAACAACACACCAGTGGACGGATGATGGTTTCTTGCAAAGGCTAAGTACACTCCTTCATCTTATGAGGAGGGAATCAAATTTGGATCTTTTGAGGTTTGCATCACTTCCTGGTAAAGGTACATTTTATCTTCTTTTTTTAAGCCTCCTTACCCCTCTAAGCCCAGCCAGAACCCGAACAAAGCGGGTGAGCCACCTTGCACTACACTTTATCAGTCAGCCTTTGACCAAAGCAAGCAATACAGACTTCCCAGAGGTGCCTCTGACCAGCAGGCCCAGCTTTCCAAAGTGGCATTGATACACACAACTGCATGATGTCTGCCAGAGAAAGATGATAAAGCACAGTTCATAGATAAACACTCTGCTACTGTGTCACAGGTTGATCATGCATATACCAGAAATATGGAATAAGAGGAATCCAGCCTCCTTTACTGATAACTCCCACTTTAAATAAGATTACAGCCAGTTTCTTAAACCTCTTCCTGATCAATCCAACTAGTCTTTAGTAAAGTTTTAAGCTAAGAGAGCTCCTTGCTATTTTTCCCTCCCAAATTCTGTCAAACTGACTGTTGTCCAGTCCATGCCCTGTCCCTTAGTGTGAACTCCCCTGAAGAGCTCTCCAAAGTCTACTTTGAAAAGGGAACAGGTTCTCCTATTAAAACATACCCAGCAGCAGCTGGCAGGTCTGGGTCGGATACACAAAAATTTAACAGTGAGAGCTCCACAAGACAACCAGCAGGGTAAGGACCATGAGTGACACCCTCCTACACTGTATGGTTTCTAGGGCAGGAGCTGGATGAAAGAGTCCACATTTCTCAGTTCTTCTCTCTGCCCCTTCCCTAGATCCCCTCAACAAATCGTATGGCTACATCCTTTCTCAATAAAATAATGGAAGCCCTTTTTACTCCCCACAGCAGTTACACTTGTGCCCTTTCATATCAGCCCATTTACCAGTCTGAGAAACTGTGCACTAGACTATAGTGAAGACCTAAATGAGGCAGAGCTGTTCCTCACATAAAAATATAAAAGAATGACATTTTAAAACCTTGTTTTCCCTCCCTGCCAGAGAGAGGTGGAAAAACCCTCTCCTTCCTCCTAACCTTATTTTCTTGTTTGGTTTTTAAAAGAATACCACCAGGACACAAAGACTATTTGCTAAAAAGAAGACTCTTGAGAGTCTTCAGATCCAGTGATCTGGAGTATTGAAATATACTGTCTGCAGTTACACTGACCATAAGAACCTAAGGTTCCTTGCTCACTCCCTAAGTGGGGAACATCCCTGTTTGGCTTGGCTCAGCTTCCTGAAGCACTGCATCACTAACTGGAAACAGGCGGCTTCGCAGGGAGATTCTCAGAAGAAGGCCAGAGAGGCAATGCAACCACGGGCACCACCCCTCAAACCAGGGCAGGGAAAAACACAGGATGCTGAAGGAACCAGGTCTGTGCTGGGTCCCTGGGTAAGCTAAAGAAACAAGGTGTAAGTGTCTCTGTGTGTCACCCACAACCACAGTTGAGAGCCTGAATGCGCTGGTTACATCAATTGTGCAGTTGTATTTTATAGAAATCCTTGAGAATCTCTTTAGAGACAAGAAAAAAACCATGACAGCTGCCTCCTCCCTGCTGTAAGACACTGCAGCAAGCTACGTGTAGCTTCATGGATACTTCCGCATCAGGCCCTTCTCCCCTCCGAAGTCCAGAGCAAGAGATCAGCACCTGTACCGGTCCAACTCCAGTCCAAGATGTTTCAAGTATCTCTGCTTAATGCAAGAGCTCTGAAGCAAAGCAGACCCATTTTAGACAGTCACTGGGCTACCTTAAAGCTCACAGAGAGTGCAGCATCTGTCAGTGACTGAGCTTGTCAAAGAGCTGTTTCCCAGCACCAGCACAGCCATTTCTCTTTGGTACGTACTGCAGACCATTGAAGTCACAGCCTGGTCTGTGCACAACTCCTTACACTTCCTTACCCCATCTGCCTCCATGCTTCTTACACCCCTGCTTTTGGTCCAGATTTTCCCAGGTATTTGCTCACTCCATATCATCTCCACAGAATTTTGACTCACATTTTTCCCTGTTGCCTGACTGAACTGATGGAACACAGCCTGCCTGGCTCAAACACCAGATCTCTTGTTGGAGATCTAACCAGAAGTATGAATTGAGATTTTTGGGACACTGGCCGGAAAGTGCCTCAAAAGGGCTCAATTAAGAGAGGACACGGAATTCAAGAGAGAGCCCTCCAAGGCAGTACTCTGAAAGTCAGGCTTGTCTTGTCCTATGGCTCCACTGCCACAGGTTACCTTTCCACAGCAGAATGACAAAAGCAAGTCACAGGAGGAGTACTCTGCTCCACAAATTAACTGGTGCTGAACAATCAGCATTGCTCATTCATTCCATCCTCAGGCAGGCACCGGGGTGACTCCCAGCACCACGTAGCTTCAGCCTCTCCTGGTGGAACCTGACCAGCCTGACAGGTTCATCAAGCTGAGAAGCTTCATTCCTCTCCAGACATTCTCCACGAGGCACTCAAGCAGCGGGTTAGGAAGGGGCCACTTCACGAGTGCAGCAAGTGCACACACCATCACCTCACAGGCACACTGGGAACTTTATGCCAAAAGGAGAAGCAACACTGCTTTAGAGAAGCTGGGCACTCTCCTGGTGATCCCTGTGTTTCTGGTACAGCTTTTGGACACTTTCAAACCACATCTGCTGTCCACACTATACTTGAATAAAATATTTTTGCTTCTAGCATATTCCAGAGAAAAACCAAAACAGCACTACCACTAGAAAAGGTTATACCATACCATGGAAGCAGTTTAAGGCAGCATCTTCTGTCTGCCAGCTACCTAAATACAGAGACGCCAAAGAAGAAAAATTACTCACCCTTCCCAAATGTCCTGGGCACTCTCCTCCTCCTGTTTCAATGTGCATGTCAAAATTAAAGACTATTACCCTATAAACTATGAGGAGACTGAGCCTGTATCACATACAGACTACCAGGCCTGCTGAAATGCTGCAGAAGTTCGGGATAGGCATTAATAAGGGTATGCCTGCCACAGGCAGTGGATTTTAAGCTTCCTCTAGCTGATGGTGTAGAAAAGTACAGGCTTGTAGTGTGATGCACAGAGGCAGAGGGACAAGAAAAATATTCAACTGTTAAACAGTGGGGTAAAAGTTGGTACCTTTGATACCATTGGTACAACTGGAATCATATCAACCACCACCTTTCACTAATTATACCTTTAAAATGAAGCTACAAACTTTGCTTTTTCATCCGTATATTTATCCCATCTTCGCACACGTTCTATTTTTCCTCATACCTCACCCTAAACTGCTTTGCTTTCCTCTTTTCCTCTGCCTTTCACTTGCCAGGTTGAAGACCCTTAACAAACTGACACCAGTCAGGTGTGTTTTACCCAGTCTATCCCAGACAGAGGCTCAGACAATACAAGGCCACCTCTGGTACTCAACTTCAAGAACGAATATACATAAAGGTGGCCTTGCATTTTGGGACTAATGCCTTTTTTCTACCAGAAATCTTATCTTTTCCCACATGCCTTGTATATGTTCCTCCTTTATATGTGCTGTGATGTGTCATGATAAACACAAGCAGTTTAAAAACAGCTTGAAGAAACTAAAGCATTTATTTAAACTTCACTGAAGTCAACAGTTTAGGAGAATGACCAAATGCTGTTATGCATGTGGTGTATGTCATGCCTGGAGGTATCCACAGAGTCAACAGGCCCAGCAATAAAGTTTTATAGCATTTCAAGCTAGAAAGGACTATGACACCTTCCTAATCTTCCACATCCTAATCCACCATGTTTCCATGAGGTACCCTTTTATAGGATCTGATAATTTTTTGAAATACAACTGCCAGAAGAGAACATGGGTGTGCCTCAAAGACTGGGGAATGCGCATTTTTCCTAACTCAAGAATATTTTTAGCTTTTTTTCTGTTATGCTTTCGCAGTCGTGATTTTCAATATGCATTCACCTGTCCCATAGACAGACACATTTTTTTGTTCCTAGTCACATAACTTTGCTTTTAGATCATGCATGAAATCCTTGAGAAAAGCCTCCTGTCTGGTACCTTTTTGCAGAACTCTGCAACTGTGGAATTCTACAAGATTCCAAGTATTTTTATATAAGTTTGGTACCAGGATCTCCAGTGCCTAGTTTTTATTTCCTCCCCTTTACTCTGTTAATTGAATATTTTCAGACATTTCTTCATGTTGTCATGACCCAACAAAAATCAGTGTCAACAAGCCAAACTTCTCCTCTGGGACCTTCCAGCCTATCTGGATTTCCAGTCATCTAGATTCATTGGTTCCAAGAAGTTTTGCAACCTGATTACTGACATGGTTAATTTTCATAGGACACCATTAGAAGAAGTTCCCTTTCTGCCCTTACACTTGCCAACATTGTTTTTTCCCGTTGAATATTCTTTGCTGATCGTAATCAGTTTCTCTTTACTTCACACTGATTCTTTTTTACCCCCTCTAACCTGTAAGCATGACATCAGGCAAAAAGAGAAAAGAAAGTTCCAGAGGACATTACCAGTTTAAAAAAGGAGCAGCATAATGATACCTTAAGATTCATAATCCCCTTCACGATAATTTTAATCTAAGCACAAAGCTCTGAAGGGATCTTGCTGCAAGTTCAATAATATTCATTATGCGTGTTATGAGAATCACAGCTGAAATCAAAGTTTTCGCAGACACTCTATTCTGGTGCTCTTACTGAAAATTACATCACACACATCACATGAAACTGAGAAAGATGCCTCAAGAATAGTAATGGGAGCTTAACATAAACTGTTTTGATCATATCACTTCCTCATCCTCCTCAAAACACCTGTCCACCTTCAAAGCAATAGGCATTTAATGTTTGTAATCATCTCTCATAAACCTGCTACTTCAACCACTTTTGCTGCTGTTCTTGAAATCCTCCCAAATTAGCCTCTCTTTCAGCTATCCAGGTGTCAAGAACTGAAAAGTCCTCAGCCAAACTGTAACACACTGACACCTGCAAGCCCCAGGTTTTCAAGAATGTCCTCAAACCATACTTTTCAACACTTTAATTACAGCAATGGCAGCAGCACAGTTAATTGGCTATCCCCAGTCACAACCCTGGCTCCTCTGACACGCAAGACTTTACAGCCTTCTGCACTCAGTAACTGCTTCAATAGTCTCTTCCCTTCCTCTTCAGTAATGCAAGAGTCTCATTTCTTATTTATACTTCCAGGTTCCCTTCTCCCCCTCAAATACCTGCAAACCTGAAAAAAAATTAAATGAGACCAGAAGTTCCTTGTAGCTCCATCCCAGCTACCACAGCATGTAATGTCCCTCTTAAAGCACTGAAGTCACATCTTAAAACTAAGAGGGTTTTTTTCCATCCCCAACTAATCCTGCCAGCAAGCTGTCCCAAGCAAGGTTCTTTTTCATTAAAGCTCAAAAAGATGTTCTGGACATGAAATGCCTTTAAACTTTTTAGAAAAGTAATCAAGACTTTAACTGCACAGTTTTGAAAGTCAGTGACACTTTTTAGTTTGTTTTGATCTTGCAGACGTGTTTGTAGTTGAGGAAAAAAACCAGCAACATAAATTAAGTTCATTTTTTCCCTGCGGTCTTTCTAACATATTTCTAACAACCCAACAAACAAGCAACTGCAATAGGGAAACATTCCCAAGTCACAGAGCAGACTCCCTGAAGCACTTTTCTGACAGAAATTTAGCTGAAATTTTGCTCTGAATTAGTACAGCCAAGTGAGAAGTCACAAGTCACCCTGGGCAAGTACAAAAAACTATTTTTTCTCTTTGAGTCCTTCTTGCAAGTGACAGCATCCACTGAAAGCCATGAGGAGCAAACGAGCTGAACAGAAAAATAACTGCAAAAGCACTAAGGCTTGAGGAGACAAATTCTGCATTCAGAAAGCTCATGCCTTAAAAATAGTGCCAGAGCTCATTCCTGCCATGCCTGTTTCCGCAGGGAGTCACGCCTGAGCGATGCCTTGCTGCAGCCAGCGTGGTGAGCCGGCTGGGCATCCCGAGGGAGCAGCACCCTTGCACATCGGGAGCCCTCCTGCAGCTGCCAGCTCTTGCCCTCTCCCAATGAGCCTCGGCTTTGGCTTCTTCAGGAATGCTGCGACGGAAAGGGATCAGACACTCGCAGGCATCCATCTGGAGAGGCAAGGGGGAAACACTTCCCGATGAGAGGAAAGACAGATGGCTCACAGCCAACGACAATGGATATCCCTAGAGAGCCCTCAGTCCCTGTGCCATTTCACCAGGGAGCATGTAAGGCATCAGAGCCGTATGTAGGCAGCATCAGTTCGGTTTTCTTTTTCTTAAAAACTCCCCTCTGCTTTATACCGTTTTCTAAAAAATACATCCTCCCAGCCTGCCTGAAACCTCAGACCAGTGCCAGCCCTGAGTCACACACCCAGCTGTGCAGGGGGGAGGCACAGAGAAGGACGGGAAGGAGCTGCAGCACCAAGGAGCTCAAGACATACCATCAGTGCTGATGACGAGGCCAGTTACACCCATGATGAGAAAGACAGATGTTTTGCAGAAAGTCAGCCGCTGCCTCATATTAGGCGTTATGAAAGCGGAGAGCTTAAACATCATATTTTCCTTCAATCTTCATCCTTTGCTAGCCAGGACAGATCCCAGAAAGCCAGGTGTCTGGCTGCAAAAAATACTGCAGCCTTTGTTCCAAGCTCTTGGTCTTGGTTCCTCCTAAAGGTATCACTTTGTCCCTAATATCACAAAGCCTTCCAAGGCAACAGCATCACTGCTTTTGCTGTGAAAGAATCTAGGGGAGCAGATCAGTTTTTCCTGCTCTCCAGTTTTGGTTCTACACATACATAAACCTCTCCTGTAGGTACTAGAGGCTCCATAAATGAGAATACACGTCTTCAGATAACCTACACAAAATCAAAACATTGCAGGTGGATTACTGAAGCCAACAAAAGAACTTATGAAACACTACAGGAAAAAATCAGCCTTGGGATAAGCGTCCTCTTGTGCACAAAATTTGCTGCAGGGGTGAAGGTACAGAGATCTGCTTGGTATTCAAGGCTTGAATTTTGGGGGTTTTTTGTTGGGTGTTTTTCACGTTTTAGGTCTAAAGAACCTCCTCCTTGCCACTCATACAAGCTACTACATGAGCTGGTCTCTTCCCACCTCTACAGTTTCAGGGTTAGCCACAAAAAGGAAATAACCCAGGTATGAAGTAGCCTTGAAACAAACTAGACTGCTGCCTAGCAATGCCCTCTCTAAATCTGAGCAACCCAGTGCCTTGAGTCCAGACTGCTCTGAAAGAAACCACAGCACAGCTCCAGCTGGAAAGGAGCTCAGGCTGTCTCTAGCCTAGCCTTCTGCCCAAACAGGGTCAGCACTAAACGAAGACCAGCTTACTCAGGGCTTTATCCACTCAGGTCTTAAAAACTTCCAAGGAAGGAGATAGTGCAGTGTCTAGGCAGCTATCTCTCAGCTGCTCAGTCATCCTCACAGTGAAGCCCTTTTTCTTTACCAGGCTCATTGTCTCTCACTTACTCCACTGATGTCCATTTTTTCCTTGCCCTCTTGTCATGCTGTGGTGTAAAGAGCCCGACTCTTTTTCCACTCTTTTCTACAGACCTTCACATCAGAGCATCCAAACTTTGGAGAAGGAAAATTAAACTGGGTACTCCAGATCTCAGCAATTGAAAGATGCTTTTCTTGCTTCACAAGCCACCAGATGCTTGAAAGAATTTTGCCACAGCTGAAGACTCTGCTCTACATCCAAAATGAGGGGCAGCGCTCAACATCTTCAACACAGAACAAGGACAAATTACTTTCCTCCTCTCTACTGGAGATCAGCCCATCTCTCCCAAGAAGGCATACTCCTTACCTCTGCAGACAACTTCAACTGCAGGAAGAGCTGAGAGATGAGTGCTCCAGGCTGTCACCAAACACCCAGGACTTGCCCCAGCAGAGCTGCAGGAGAGGAGTGAGCCCAGCACGTGCAGCTCCATATGAGCCACTAAATGCATCAGGAATACTCCTCTTTGCCCCTACACCACAGGGGAGAAGCCTCCACCAACACCAAGTCACTTCCATCTTGCATCTCTACTCAGGACAGATCCAGTTTGGCAAGGAAAGAGGCCTGAAGCTCCCTGAGACACCCAAAGCTCCCTAAGAGGTTATCAGAGCAGCCTGGTCTCTATTTCTCACCCCATATGACTAACAGATCGCATGAAAGGATAAAGCTAGCCCCAGTACAGCTGCAGAGGAATGTTTTTCTTTGGCAGAGAGGAGAGAGATGAAGTGGGTGTCACGTTTTTCCATTAAATTTTTGCCTGTCACCACAGCAGAGCCAGATCACATACAGAAGACTGAAGGCCAGTTAGCAGCAGATGGTAAAAAAAAAAAAAAAGGTAGCAGCTTCCAAGACACAAAGGAGACACAGAGAGGTCACTGGCAGTATTCAGTTCCACATTTGAATGGATGGCAGCTATGGGGATGGCTCTAGCAATTAAGGTCTATCCCATTTAACCATACTACTTTCTCACATTGCCTTCTCCACTTGCCTACTCACCCTCACAAGAGGGAATGCTCGTTATTTGGTAGAGCACTTGTATCCTTCCTGCACACATTTAGCACTGATACAACTCAATTCAGTGACTTTCTTTTCTGTGGTTGCAATCTGTGCTTGACACCTCGCAGACAGAGAGAATGAGGAAAAAGTCCCTCCTTTGAAAAGCTCAGCATCTCGGACTGGAGACAGCAGATGTGATCTCCACCTCAGTTATGCCTTCTTAAACCCCACCATTTTTCACCTGTCTTTTTTACTGCCTACTCCTCACTTGAGGTGAAAGGGTAACATATTTGCCAGCAAAATCGTAGCCCTAAGCCAAGATTATTCTTTGCATCCAGTTTCTTTCACTTTTATGCAAGATTTAGCATCCAAGGCAGCCTCCACTTTTCACCAGCACTCAGCATCACGGAGGGGTGGTGGGACCATCGACCGATCCAACATCAGCACTTCTTTGAACATCAGGCCTGCCTATTTTCTGCTACACACCCCCACTCTTCTCAAACAACTCTTTTTCCTACTGATCCTTGAACAAATACCTCCTCCAGGCAAACCTCCTTCTTTCCAGTGACATCCAAATAATACTCTACCAGTATCAAATAAATACACACATGCACATATCAGGGTTACATCTCAGCACAACCCATAAATCTACTCCGACTATTCCCACTGCACATTCCTTTAGCTGAAAAATGCAGTTCCACTACCCCTTCCCCAGACAAATATTCCTACTTGCCCTCTCATGTCAGCATCAGTACCCGGGCTGCTACAGGACAAGCTGTGTCAGGGAACTGATACCCCTGAAAGCTAATTTCTGGCAAAAAATGTCATTTTGCAACTGGATGAGCTCCCAGCCAGCTGCCACAACAGCCTGTGGTTACATCCAGGTGCAGAACTGCACTGTCAGGTCTTGTCACCCAGAAAAAAAACACAGCCAAAGGGCATCCAGATCATCTCCATGATTCAGAGACAGATGAATAGGGAGCAATACCACAAAAGAATGTACCCTTCTGAAAACACAGATGAAGATGCTACTGTGAGAGCACTCCTCACGGACACACCAGGAACCTATTTCTCTTGGAAAAACGCAATAAGGACAGCAAGGCCTGATAACCAACGTTTGGATATAGCACAAAAAAGCAGCATCTATCTGCAAGTGTAAAGCCAGCAAGAAAATTTGCCTGGTCAGAGACGGGGGGCTACCTTCAAAGGACCATGTCTTCAAAGCACCAACCAAGTATCTCAGAGGGACCTTGTTAGGTGAAGCACCATGAGAAAATAAGCCCACAGTGACACACAGCTCCCAGCTCTTTGGAGGGAGGAGTAGCCAGCAAGGCACAGCACACACTGGCCTCCTCTACAGACACAGATGATCCTAAAAAGCGAGACTGCTTTAATAAAAAACTGGTGCGCACCCCCAGATAGGGGAAACTCAGCCCCAGCTATGAAAGACTGCAAAGAAGGGACTCTTCACAATACAAAGACCTGCAAAGAGCACAAGTTCCCACCATTCCTGCAGATAAGTTGAACAGCTCCAGACACAGGAAAGCCCTGTCTGGTAACACCATAAGTAAAATTCCTTTACCCCTGCTATCGTGCACAACCTGCTCCATGCGTAAGGACCGGCTTTCCAAAGCAAACATTTACAGAGGACAGTACACATCAGTCACGTCCATTAGGAAAAAGAATAAAAGTGGGTTTGTACATTAAATGCTGGCTCATTCTTATCTACCATGCTTCAAAGTCAGTCCCAGGACAGACTAACATTTTTTCCAGCTTCTGTCTTCACTGCAGAACAAGCACTTCACTATACAGTTACAGCCAGTCCAAATGAAACCAGCCGGCAACTCAATACCCCCATTTTTCTAATTTTAACTGTCAGAAAACAGGAGTGTAAAGTTTCAAAGTCTTCTACTTTGTTTATCTCAGCTTTTAGAGGAACTGTAGATCAGTTAAACCCATTACAAGTACCTGACATGTCCCTTGGCAAATTGGAATGGTGTTCTTATTTAAATTTGGGAAGAAAACACAGGGGAGAAATGGTTTTCAGTGCAAGGCACTGAGTACAACTAGTTCTGCTGTTCAGCAGTCGTAATGTTGATTTTTTTATGAATATGGAAAGTCATTGAAAAAATTTAACACTACTGCTTTGTACAAAGTCTGTACACAACTATTTAAAAATCCTACTTTCTCATTTCTCCTCTTTACTGTAGGATTTTGGCAAAATCTTTGCAAGTACTGCCTGTACAAATATTTTACATAAAGTCAACTGTCTGGTCCTCCATATGCAGGTGTATAGAGAAGAAGGAATGAAAGATTTCAGCTTTACAGTTTATGGGCAACAGACCAAACCCCATGTGCAAATAAATGAAGTAGCTCTCCCCCTACCAAGACGAAACAAAAATTGGATCAAACTATATTGACATCAGAGACTACACACAGCCACCACACACTAAGATACAGCCAGCTCCACATCCATACACACTGCAGTAATCACAACTTTCAATTAAATACACAGAGATTGTAAAACTCAAGCACAGTCATCCATTTAAAACAACAACTGCCACTGCCCTACTCCAAAAGCTCGAGGCACTCCCTGGCAGCTCATCCAGAGGCAGCTTTCCCGCAGAAGTCATTAGAAATATGAAGTAACAGCAGCCATCGTTTTTGTGGCAGAGGAAATGAGTCACCAGGCAAGCGGACAGTGAGGTTCAGAGGTTTGTACTGGGGAGGAAAAGAGGCCAGCTCACAGTTACCCGAGCTCATCTTAGATGACAATCACAGCCCTTACCATTGACCTTCACCTCTGGTTTTGTTTCCACAGGGAGACAGAAACTTGGTAGCCAAGGTCTGGGAAGTCTCCTCCCCTCATGCCAACCTACACTACAGCCCTATTCCAGGGCCGAGCTGCCCACGGCATCCCCAGTGACATGACAACAGAATCAATGGGCTCAAACACTGCTCAGACAATGGCAGCAGCAATGTGACATTTGAGTAACTCCAATTTTTTCATATGAATTCCAAGTTCAATAGTCAGGCTCTTTAAAGAATAAACAATTTTGGCTACGTAGCATTCAAAGTTATCCTCCAGTTAACCACTCATCAAGACATCCAGGATATGACACCTAGGAATTTAGTCCTAAATACCTAAGCCAGCTGCTATCCCCACATACCTGTAGGGCAGCTGCAGTTCTACATCTGTCATGCCAAGATCACATCCATGCTTACATTGAGCTGCATTTTGCTACCACCTGGAAGCAGCAGCCAATGTGTTAAAATAACCATGAAAATGGGGGGAAAAATAAAACTGCCTCCTCAGTATTACATAAGGAGGTTTTAAATGTCAAAGGCTGCCCAGAACCATCTGCCTTTCAGCACCCATCCAGCAATGGGACAGGTAGTTGGCATTTCACTGCATGTTTGTCAGCCTTATCCACTGGCATCAGATCTGGCACTTGTCACAGAAGACACGGTCCCAGCTGGGCCACATCCAACCGCAGATCAACTCCAGCAGAGCTCTCCCACCTCAAGCCCACCTGTGTGTTATGGAAGTAACAGCAGCAGCAAGAAGCTGGAGATTTTGCCACCTGGCCACGCTTCTGCTCCCCTTGGGCAGTGGCAGGTGGTGTGCTTCCTTTCTGCTCAACCACAGGAAAAAGAAAGAGCACAGAATAACAATAATAACACTACTAATAGTAATGCTGCCTTGCACAGTGCCAGGGCATTACCAACACAGTCACAACAAGCTACAGCACATACGAGGATTATATAATGCAGACACGTGACACACACCATGAACATCCCCCTGGGAAACCTTTCAGGCTTTTCTTCCACGGCAAACTAAGCCACTCTGGAAAAATAACTGCTACAAAACTATCTGGCATCCAGGCGAGCACTGTGAGGACTTTAATGAGCTACCTCAAGGACTGCTGCCTGACAACACCAGAGCTGAACTCCTCGAGGCCTCACTTTCTCCAGGTACAGCTGATGATATCACTGCCAGCACCAGTGGAGTAAGGGAACAGCTCCTCACACACAGCTTCAGGCACTGGTGAAATCATCAGCTGTTAAAGAGAAATGTAAATCCCCAGGACGCTGGATTTCAGCCCTGGTAATTAAGGCAGACTAGAACAGTTTAAAATAGAGGTCAAGTTTTTAAGTGTATGCATACTTTCACACTTGTCTGCTAGTGTCAAATCAACCAGAGCCAGGAACAGCCTTTTTGGTCATAAAAAGGTTAAATTTTAACTTAAAACACACAAAAGGCAGTTGGCACGGAATTCTCACCCTTGCCAGTCTGTACACACAGGTCTGACTGCAAAATGACACTGATCCTCCTTCCTGCTTGTGAGCTCTCTCCTCAGTCTTCATCCTCATCTTCTGCCTCCTCCCCCTTGCTAGTCCAGCTCACATTCCTAGGGCTGCATGACTGCCCCAGATACCTTTCCTAAACCCACAGTTTCCCTGGACACAGATTTGCACATCCAGCTAAGGGACACACTGGGAGTGTGCAAAGACCAGAAGATGCCGTAGGACAATGTGTTCCTCGGCCGTGAGGATCAGGAACAGCACAGGCCATGGGCACTCCTGCAGAAAGAGCACAGGAGGGTCTCCTCATCACCACAACCTCTTCAGAATGACCCTGCAGCAAGTTTACAAACACAGCAGAGTAACTGGGTCAAACCAGTCCTCCCAGATGGAAAGCATAACCGAGGAGAAGAAGAGATGTCTCATCCAGAAAGCTTGTTTGGTTTTTTTCAAATGATTCTATGAAGTTTTGGCCAGAGGTAAATAGTGATCCAGTGTTTCAGGGTATCAAGCACAGTATTTTCCTCCACATCGCAGGACGCACTTAGTGAAAGACAAAGTTCTACAGGCAGAAGTGTGGGGTTTTTTCACTCTAGAGAACATTAATTTCATAAACCTTCTTTTCTCCTTTAAAGATTGTAATACCTCACTACAGCTACTTTATAGCATTTAGTTGAGCTTTTTTTTTTTCCCTGGAACTTCTTTCAGAAGAATTCCAACAGCAACCGAAATGAGAAACTGATTTCATACTTTTTATTTGGCTTCAGGAGCGTCTCTAAAGAAGTCTTAAACTCCTAAATAACTCAATCAAATGAGAGAACACACAAACGAATCTATGTCAGTATTACTCCCAACAAAGGTCGTCACAGCCCAAGACTTTGCAGATCCTACTACGCACTACCCCTTACAAAACGCTCATCATCATAGCATTTGAAGCTGAAAACCCCCAATAAAACTTGAAAACAGCAAAGGGAAAAGCATCACATTTCCATCCACCAGACAGTCAAGATGTTTTCTTCATCAAGACACACTTAAACTCAAGTCCCAGGCTCCTTGAAAGAGGGCAGAAAATGTACATATCCATGTCACTGCAGCCACAAGTTCTAGCCCAAGTGCATGATCTCCTTCAGGACACTAAATAAAGAAGATATGAGAACACTAAATAAGAAAACCAAAGTTCAGAGTAGCAACTCCATTCTCATCACAAGGACCTAAACAAAGCAAGAGGAAGTATGCCAGCACAACTGTAAAATCTGAAGAGGAACACTCTCCAAAAAGCTCTCATTTCGTTCACAACATTCCTGTTGATAAAGAAAAAAAACCACAAGACAACAGCTGTTTGAAGAAAGAGCTTTCCAGTGTTAAGTGTTCCTGCTGGCTCTTTAAAAAACCCAAGCCACCATAACACGATTGCTTTACCCCAGATCCTACCAGAAAGTACACATTGTGCAAGAAAGCCCAAGATTTTCAAAGACAAAGAAGAAAAACAACGTTTAAAGACCGTTACGCATGCACCAGGCTTGCTTTCTGCTGGAACGAGGCTTGGAGCTTGTGACGGATACAATCCCGGATCAGTAAGGCTACCGCATACTACACACAACAAATAAGATTTTCCTTGTTTGCCTTACAAGACTAACGCCAAGATCTCCACAGAATGCCAGCAAGCTGCCTCACTGCCCCTGGTGCTGTGGGATCATCACTGCTCCCATGAAGAGCTGGGACCCTCACTGTGGGGTTTGTATTCGCACATCACTCTCTTCGATGCAAGAAGAATCGCAGAGCACGTGGCAGCCCCCACCAGGCACCGTCCCTCGGGCACTGCCACATTGCAGCTGTCACCATGTTCTTCTGGGTCTCCAATCAAGCACGTGCTTGACAACCGCACCAGGCGTGGCTGCCCTGTGCTTTGCACCAACAACGGACTAGAGGAGTCTTCCATGCCGCTGTCCCGAAGTGCTCCAGCGCACTTGCACTTGGGACTTGCACCTACGTGGGTTTGTGAAGGTGCACCTCTGTGCTTGAGAAAAGTCTCCAGTGAAACGTGAAGAACAGTGAAACAACAGAGCAGAGACAAGACACATTTCCTCGGGACTGTCCTAACTACGCGCTTTGCGCAAGCCAATTTATGGGGATTCCAGCCAAAAAATAAACAACAAAAACATCGAAACTTCGGTCACTTCCTTCCTGCGCTTGTGGAGCGGGACAGTGCCGGGAGAGTCTCGTCGTCGTCGAAGACGCGACCGGCGCCTCCACAGGGATCTACCAGGAGAAGCGTCAGCGTTGAGGGCGCAGAGAGAGCCCCAGCCGGGTGGGGGGACACGGGCGAAGGACGGAGCGAGGGCTGCGGGACCCCGGTTGCAGGGAGCCGCCGCCAAGCTCCGAGAGGAGGGAGTTGAGACCCCTCCGGCATAGAGGGAACCCCAAGGCCTGCCCGAGGGTATCTCGGCCCTCGGGGGAGCAGCCCGGAAGGGCAGCAGTCACGGTGAGGGGCGCGGGGAGCACCTGGTGGCCAAAGCCCACCCGGCGCCGACCCTCGCACCCGCTGGGACACCGCGCCCCACAGGGAGCTCGAGGGACCCCGCCACGGCCCCCGAAACGCGGCCGCCCACGGCGGCGTCAGAGCCATCCCACCTCCGGCGTCCCGGCACCGCCAGGAGCCGCCGCCCACCCCCGCCGCTCCTCACC
>VZRJ01008886.1:175181-202188 GCA_013397565.1 Ptilonorhynchus violaceus | reverse complement strand
CGCCCCCCACCCAAGGAGGCGGCGCGGAACTGCTCCGGCCCGGCGGGAGGGACCCGCGGCAGCCCCCGTGCCTCAGCGGGCCTGCGTCCCGTCAGCGAGGGGGCAGGAACGGCACGGCCGAGTTTGCGTGTTTGGAGAGGGCATGCCAGAACGCACCTTGGGCCAACCAGGAGTTTTACAGGGAGCTGCACTTTACAGGAGTGCCTGAGATCGGTCCCAGAGCGCTCATCAACCAGCAGTAAAAATAATCCCAGGCCACGGGAAATTCTGGTATTTTAAGACCTGCGTTCCTGCCAAAGCGGAGCAACCTTGACATTTCATTGTTCTTAAAATTAAAAACAACTAGGCATTTCTCAGTGCTGCTTCATAACTCCCAGAGCTCAGACATGGACGTTCGCTGTGGGTCAGTTCAATGCTATTTGACTTTTCCAGGCTCTGGTAATCTGCATATATGCAGGAAGCATAACTGGATTTCTGGTGTGTTCTCTCTCTCCTACATCTCCCTTTAGACTTCATCTCGTACGGCAGTCCCCTTCCATCCACTGACAGAGCAAGCACTGGTGCAGCAGGAGTGCTCCAGTCCTCACTAAGCAGAGCCTAGACTAGCCCTCTGAGGAAAAGGCCAGAAGGATGTCCCAGCACTCAATAGGCAAAACAGCAACAAAAATATAAAAAATAATGTTGATTTCATCACATTTGTTCCTTTAAAGTTTATCAATCTTCTGTAGTTTTATTTAAAAAAATTTAAAAGTGTAACAAAAGTTACACTGCTTGGTTAAGAATATGAAGGAAAAATGCCTAACTGTCCCAGCCACCCAGCTCCTGCAATGAGTTATTTTTGAGTCATTGAGAAACAAGTCAGTCTGATACTTGCCCTCACCAGCACAGAAAACATCTAAAACCAAATTACCTGTGCCTGAATTGTTGCCTTTTGCTTTGGCAAGCCCAACCAGAGGTACAACCTTCTTGTGGCCTAGCACTGCCAGGCACTGTTGCCAAAGCAATTATATTGTGCCAGTCCAGAGATGTAGATTGTGAAACTCATAAAGGTCAGTTCCTTATTAAGGAGCCTCCATGTTTTCATTGGATGTGTTTTTCCTTTCAAAGCTTTTGTGGCCTTGTGATATTCTGTTTAACAAAAGGCTCTCCATCACTCTGTTGGCTGGCATTAGATCCTTCTAAAATCATTGCTGTGACTAGATAATTTCTTGGGGCTGGGGCACTAATTATTATTTTGCTCATAGGACAAGTCTAAAGGGAGACCCACGTTTGCCTTGTAAACCAAAATAAAAGCCACCTTAGAAGAAGAAGAAGGTGCTGACTGGGTGACTGCAGCTTCAGGTGCCGAACATGATGAGAACAAGGGGCTCCCATGGACTGGTATTTGACCAAGAGTACTGGGCTGAGCTTTCTCACCCTAACACATTTCTCAGGCAGAAATATTTAAGGAAGAAGTTGCACAGCACATACTTCTGTCATTCCCCCTTGGGTAAAGCACTCATGCAAAATTAGGCATCCTGCGTAAACAGCACAACACTTTTCCCAGTGGTTTCCACTCTTCTTGCACCATGTAAAGTTGTGTCCCTCTCCCCTCTGTGCTTCCCTAGTGGCCCTCTCTTGTATCATTGGTACTGAGGCACAGCTGCTGCTGTGGGACACAGAGCTGTTGAGAATCCATAAGCATCCTGGAAGACATCTTTGGCCCCTGAAATATTTTGATACACAAAGACTATCCCCATTTCTGGGGCTATAATATAAATATAAAACAATACTGGTAACTGCTGACTAGACACTAGTAACTGGGCACCCTACCCAGGTCCTGACAGATTATTAAAATTAGTGTTCAAGGCTACATGTCATTTTCGAGCTTCAACATCTCTAAAACAATTACCCAAGACTTTGTAAGGAAATATGACCATTTTGCTTTGCATGGAGGCAACCAACAGCATACAGACCACACTGATGTGTTTGTGCTGCAGCTCCAGTTCTTCTTGGGAAACGAAATCTGTAACAGCAAGTTTCTGCTAGAAAGTGGCAGCATTTACAAGGCACCAGGAAGGAAGAGACAAAAGTGGAAGAAATTAATCCTTTCCAGAGAGTATTAATTATTCAGTGTCCTGGTACAACAAATGCAATAGCAGTCTACTGTGTCATGCATTGCTGCCCACAGATTGACACTAGACCAGAAATCAGGTACTGTAGAGAGCACCACAAAAACAGCAAGAACATCACACAGACACAGCTATCCTAACTTTTTCCCATATTGCTTGGAGGATTTTAAATTGTGGATTTCAATAGTTACAAGCCTGCTGAAAATCAAGGCTGTTTCTCCACACTTCATTACTTCCCTCTTAGAACAGCTTTAGTAGTGTTTTTAAGTTCCACCTCATCCAGTTCTGAGAGCATTTTGATTTCTTCTTCATTTCTTCTTTCCTCACCAGTCTTCTAAACTGGGTTTGGACTGACTCTCCAGCACAGGGAGAGAGTGCAAAAAATCGACCAAAAATCTACAAGAAGATAAAAGGTGGGGGGTTATTGTCTGCAGAGATAGGGGAGAGGAAAGCTCAGCTTTTGTTTACTGAGCATTCTGTCCCCTTTCTGCAAGGAGCAGAAAGCCCATGCAGAAAACACACACAGAAAACCAAACTAGCTAAGGAGGAGACAGCTAAGGCAGAGCTCCAAATAAACACCACTTGCTTAAAATATTAAGGAACAAAGCTAGCAACAGTACAAAGCCTGGCAAAGGAAAAGTGCTCTCTTTTCCTCCGGGTTAGATCCGGGTTACAGAAACCACAACTCCTGCAACTACGTAATTACTCAGTTCCCAATCAGGTCAGTTGCACAAAGGTTCATTAAATATTTACAGGTGACATTTTGTGACAACCAGGATCAAGACAACCATCCATTTTCTATAGCCACTCTGTTCAAATCAGTTTGAGAAACCAACCAGCAAGAACAAATAGCAACAGAGCCCAGAGGATGACAATTGCCAGATTTCTGACCAGCTACCAGTAAAAATCTTACCCCTTGAAAGCAACAGAAAACAGGCACACTTAGAGAAGGTTTCTTCAACAAACACAGCACCTCTCAAAGAGTGCAGGGCATAAACTTCCAGACTAAGAATATACAGAATAAACCAGCAATCAATTTCTAATCGCAGGAGTTGCTGGAAATTTTTGTGAAATGGCCAGGTATGGTAATGAGCTGATTTTTTTACCTGGGACATAAAGCAACAAGAAGAAAGAAATTTCACATACACTGACACACATTTCCCACAAGATGACGTCTCAGGAGAAACCCTGTGAAAGTTATGTGTTGTGCAAAGACTTTGCTTGCACTACCCAGTATCTGGCAATGCAGTAACAAAGCAAGCTTCTTGTGTAAATGAGATTTAAATCACGCTGCTGTGCTGAGAAGCTCACCACTGCCAAGATAAACAGACACCAAGTCTTAGTTTGTACATACAGACATGCTCAACTACTTGGCAAAAACGCTTCCACCACAGACATTTCAGAGTTAAAAATAGAAGGTGTACTTGAGAATAGTGAAGTTTTCTTCCCACAATCCTGGCATTTTATTCCTTTTCTGACATGAATAGTTGTGAAAAAGTGGGATAGCCAGCATTGAAGAGAGCCTGCTACTAAACCAACATAATTGGTACACTGACAAATACAGGCTCCCTTTACCAAAATATTCTTTGCTCCTGTACCCAGGGGCTTGTCAAAGGGCTGATTCAGCTCTCCTGCCTTTGCAAAATTGTGCCCCTCCGCAAGGGCTTTCCCCAGGCTCCCACCAGGCACTGCTGGTCTTCAGCAGAACTGGGACCTGTGTTTGGGAACACAGACACAATGCCCCCAAACCCCACATGATACAGCGGGTAGCAAGAGGGCTACTTCGGTGAAGTGGGACTTGATTTTCTTTGGCTGAAGCACCTTCTCTTACATCCATTTCACGACTCACAATTTCTGTGGACAGAGCACTTGCTGCAGATTAATGAGAATTAAAGTTGAAAATGTTTTTTGCTGTGTGACACAGGCACTGTGTGCCACAGTGTCTTCTTCAAAGTATCCACAGAAACAAGCACAGAAGACTGTTTACTATACCTTGCACCAGGCTGGCAGAAATAACTGCGTGCCATGGGGCTGCCTTGCAGACCAGAATAGCTCGGCCTCAGAGCTGTTCAGAAATGCTCCAAATACTCCGTGAATATGCTGTCATTTTAAAAAGAAATCACCTCTACTTTTTATCTTTTCCAATTATCTCCATAAAAACATAAAATAAATTCCTGATTAAGGTCAAACACTTCTAAATATCCTGGTTGATGCAAGCACTCAGGGTTTGCCTCATCAAGTTTACACAAGATGTTAACACAGACAAGGAAAAGCTGAATGCCATTTTCCAGGGGACAGTGTGGGAAAACACTTGTTGCTTAGTTATAAACAGGGAATCGCTGTATTTCACTCAGATGATACTACTTCCATTTCATTTCCTCACAAAACAAGTACATATCTATAAAAAAAAAACCAACAAAACAAAACCAACCAGATGCTACCGGAATGCGTTTCACACATGATTTTCTCATAGCTGAAATGACTTAGTTATAGATTAACCTTGCTTGGTAGCAGCAGACTAAGAGATGAACACACAACATACCTTTGCCACTGGTTGTTTTTGCTGTAACTAAGGTAATGCAGCATCATTTGGGAAAATCCACCCTACTGCCAAATTGTGCTGAACATTCAACTTACTGCTTGTCAGTGTGTGTTGTCTTTGCAGCAGGTCAATCTTTCAAAGGGTACTAGCTACTTTAAATAGAACTGGAAGGGCAAGAAAACTCAAAGTTCTTGAGCAAATATTTTTCCTTGCTGGCACTTAATCCTATACCTTGTGCCAGCTTGGCTGTCTCCAGCTTGAACCAGGGGCAGAGATAAGCAGGAGCCATTCAGCAGTTGTGGAGAGTTCTGGCAGTTCTGGCCACTCCATATGTGGCACAAGGGAATCCATGCTGCCACTTCTGCACTGAATTTGGAGTAGGAAGACAGTTCCCACGCTCCAAAGTCTCACTGCCATGAGCTCCACCACCACAGCAGAGCGCAAACAAGGTGACCACAGAATGAACAGAAGCTCAACACATTTGCTCAAGGCCTCCTAGAAGAAAGCTCAAGACAAACACCAGCTTTCAGCTGACAGAAAAAATTGGTGTGGACCAAACACAAACTCTACATGACTGCTGTGTAAATCCACCATCACAGTTCTCCCAGCAGTACAACAGGCTCAGATTAAACAAGTAGGTAAGGGAATTAGTCACATCTTTGAAATTTAAAAAGACACCACAATCTCCGTGGATAACAACCCATTTGCTGTACATCTAACACCTCCATGTGCCAGTGACAGGAGCTCAGGTACTGGTTAAAGCTTGAACTTCAACCAGAAATAACTGCTGAATTGAAAGAATTGAAGTTTTTCATAGTACAGACAATGCTCAGAGAGCATAAAAAAAAGAAATCCCAATTCTGTAGGGCAAAGAGCTGCAAAGATTATAAATAAGTGTGCTCTGTACTGGGCTCAGAGAGAGATGAGATACAAAATACCACCAGCTCGGAAGGCAGGAAATTGTCACCTCTAAGATTTTTTTCCCTGTTCACATCATGCTGTATTACCACTGGAATTTCACCTCTTCTGCTTCCTGTAATAGAATGAAACACCTTTTAGTTGTGCAACTTTTTACCAATACTACTAAATAATTCTCGTCTTTCTGACGACAAAACAAAGCAAAACAAACGCCACTCCCACACTGAGAATCCCCTGCTAGGAATGTTTTCCAGCTGCCTCTCAAAAGGCACAGCCAAGGCAGTCGTTCCTCCAGCTCCTCCTGATGGCAAACCATGGGCACAGCACCCTAAGGAGGGACTGGATGGGATTGCTGATGTCATCCTATGCCAAATGCCACAAAAACCAAGACTTAAGCAGGGTTTGGTGAATTACAACACCTGGTTTGCTCAACTACTGGAATCAGCAGAGGGCAGATGCAAATGCACAGGAGGCCTTCTCTGGGTCTGAGACACACAAACCTCCAGCTCAGCACTAGTCCAGGCCAATGGCTCTGCATTAAACTTACTGTCCAACTTGCTTAGTGAAGGAAAAACAGGGAACAGAGGAGGGATGTCAACAGTGAGCAGGGATCAGCCTGTCAGGCCCCACAAGACAGGAGGGAGAATAAGGCAGCCAAGGACATAATGTTTGAAAATGGCTGAAGATGCAAAGAGTGACTTCCATTTATATATTCATCAGCTCAAGAATTAATACAGCTGCCTGGGTTACCTTTTCTCTTGAGAACAAAAGAAAAGAAAGGAATCCAAACAGTAACAGAAAAAGCACATGGGACAACAAAACACACAGAACTACCCTATAGGTAACAAACATTTTATTTATTTCTTAAAGAAACTACAGCAATGTAAGTGATTACAGAATTATGAAGTACTGAAAAACCAAAGGAATGAAATGGCCTGGATCCAAGTACTAATGACCTCACACCTTGTCTCGCATAGAGCCATCACTCAGAAAAATCACATTATCTGAAAAGAAATAAAAAAATTTATATTGAGGATTGTTTTGCCCTGTTGCAAGCCTTCACACCAAAGACCAGGTATTTGTGTTAAAATAAGCCGCCAAGACATGGATTTTGGAACAGAATCGTTCATAAAACAAAACAGTGTCTGATACAGGGTTTTTGCTGTACCTCCCCTGAAAGCTGACAATTCAAGTGGCCATATATACTGTGACTGTAAGTGTGCTAAAGCTGATGAGACGTTGCTGAACAAAGACACCAGAAATATTTAAAAATAATGGTTTAATTCTTTGACTAAAATCTCAGTTACAGCTCATTTCCTTTTCCTTTTGTCATTTTCAGTCGGCACTACCGTGTCAACAGCGTATAGGACTATACAGAAGCTCCTATTTCATCAAGCCTCAGGAATTTCTAAAGCATCTTAAGACTAGGCCTTTTGAACACGAAGAAACCATTAGGATGATACTAATTAAGAGACTTGCTTCTCCCTTCCAGTAATATATAAACAGCAATTTATAGCACTGCTAGCTGAACTGTTTATGTGAAAGTTTGATTGCTTTTGTTTTAAAGAGGCTACAGAAACATACAGGACTATGGTGGTTCTTTTTCTTTCCTTTTTCCTTAATTTTCCACTGTCCTAGTTTTTTCAGACATACTTGGGCAACAGAAATGTTTGCTCTACTACCCAATTAATTTATCCCTCACTCAAAAGGAACGCAGTAGCAGCTCTATCCACAATAAAGATGTAGGATGCTCAGGCTATTTAAAGGCTCAAGGAAAAACTAGGAAACTTTTCTTGGTTGTGTCTATCCAAGGCACAAGTCTACTCCTCATCCATTCTGTGCTCTTCTTACCACTACTGGCTACCAGAAAAAAGTGTTTCTAAATTCTCCATCAAGTTATCTGCACATCTTTCACAGAGGTCCTTAATGGTGGAGTCTCCAATATTAAGCAGGAAGAAAAAATTCTGGCAAACTGAGACAAAGCTACTAAACACTGCTTAGAAAAGGAATCTGCCCGATTCCTTCTGTGTGTGTAGTACTACACACAAGTGTTCTTAAAACACTCGGTGTCTGCCTCCTGCACCAATTGGGGTAAGCAAATGATACCAACAGTTTACAACTGCAGTTTACAACTGCAAACTCTCATTTTCCCCTGTCTTCACAAGCAGTGCCAGAGGAAATCTGATACAGACTATTCATTCTCTCAACACCCCCGAGTGTGGATACTGAGGATGAAGACAAGCTCTATTTCAGAAGTCCTCCACCCCATCTCCGTTTTAAAGGGGGGACCTTGGTGTTTTGCTCCTTACCTGCTATAATTGTTGTGGCCTGTCGCCTCACATTGTTCTTATCTGTATATTCACCATAATCTATCTTCCCTTCAACATAGATTCGGGCACTGAAAGAAAACAACAGGAATTTGGTTCTGGTCAGAGAACTGTGCTGCTGTTTTCCACTCTGAATCTAGAATCATAGAATGGCTGGGGTTGAAATGGGACCTTAAAAACCATCTAGTTCCAACACGCCTGCCATAGGCAGGAATACCATCCACTAGATCAGACTGCTTAAAACCCCATCCAGTCTGGCTTTGAACACTTCCAGGGATGGGGCATCCACAGCTTCTTTAGGCAACCTACTTCAGTGCCTCACTACCTTGACAGTAAAGGCTTTCATCTGTATATCTAACCTAACTTCCCCCAGTTTGAACCCATTACTCCTTGTCTTATCACTACAGTTCCTGATGAAAAGGCTGAATTCAGAATCTGATTCAGAGTACACAGGCTTTTGTATCAGTTGTTTGTACCAGGGCTGCTAACTGTTTTATGGCACCTCAACTTAGTATAGCTCCTGGTCACCATAATTATTACACTAATGCATTATTAAGGCATTCAATCCTCCATCACATTTGTTATTCACTTACCCCTTCCTCACATACTGATAGGTGACATCCCTGAGGCCCGGTCTGAAGACAGAGATCCTGTGCCATGTCGTCTTCTGACTGATATCACCTAAGTGACATAAAAATAACAAAGCTGGATGCCAAATCCTCTTTTTGATACAAGACTCAGAAATTAGTTCCAACACATTGGGATTCTCAAATTATGAGAAGTGATTTGAAAATAGAGGTATACTAGCACTCAATCTCCCACTTCATTCCAGAACTCAACGTTCCACTCATCTGTGTCCAAATCAAAGTCTTGTGCAGAAGCACAGACACTGCTTTTCCTGGAAGACAGTGCTCATACTATTAGTTTTTTCCCCTCACATTCCCATATTGAATAGAAGTGAGAGAAAATGAGACACCTGTAGATGCAGACCGATGACAGAATCAATGAGACAATGTATTTTCTTTTTCTCCGCTTGAAATACAAATAAGAGTACGGAACCTGCTACACCTCTGACAAACCCCAACAGTGACAAACTGCCCACTCAATACCCTCCTCCAGAGGAAGGACAACAGGCAGATCTCTCTTCAGTATATGCTGTTGGGGATCACTAAGAGACACAAATGCACCAGCATTCTCTGTTGACCTCAAAGAAACTTTTCTGCACCCAAGAGATTATAAGGCAGCCTGAAGACAAAGTGTGATGCTGCTGGACATGCAGATGTGACCTGGGGACACAGCAGAAGCAGGTTGCTTGTGCAGACTCACCTCCCTGGCCCACTTCACTATCTCCTGTCCGCCACATCTCATTGGTTGCAAGAGAAAATATGGTAACGGGATTTTTTCCTTCCACTTGCCTCATGATAGGGTCCTGTCCAACCCGACCGAGCAGCTGAACACGATTCATGGCTGCAACAAGAGAGAGTAAACACATTACAGGTGAACTATGATGCTACTAACCATGGCAAGCCATAAATCAGCAGCTTTTGTCAAGGGCGAGAACCACAACTTTCTGCACCTCCTAACCGCTTTTCAAGCTCATGTGACTTTTGGCTTATTCAAGCCCCAGCAGATGGTTGACTGTGCCTGTACTGTCACCATCATTACTAAATAACTCATTTAGAAAGGCAAAGGTTCTTTATTTTTTCTGTTCCTTTGTCATCTTTTTCACAGACATATCCATATGTCACTTGAGACTAATTTGCATTTACTTATCTTGACTTTTGTTTCATTATGATAAAACACAATGCACAGCAGTACCTTTAAAACAAAGTTGCATTATTATACTCCATCCTCTGAATGAGACAGTCACTAGTTTTTACACAGGTACCAGGCCTAGGCAGACATAGTTTATCCCTTCTCCATGTTCAAGGACAACTTGAAGAGGTCAGGGAAGTATCACTCGTGCACAATGAGCATGTGAACTGAACAGTGAAGGCTGAAGCAAATCATGCTGGGGCAGCAGCACCAACACAAGTCCCCAGGGACCCAGGAGTCTGAGAAACAAGCATACAAGACACCTAAGGGCAGGTGTTAGAAACCATGACAACAGCAGACCCATCCACTGCCACAGATAAAGTACAACTACCTGCCTTTTACAGGTGGTAGTCCTTGTCAGGGCTTTTTTCTTTTCCCCCTAAAGCTTGACCTGACAAAGATCAGTAGGAAGCCACTTAAGAGTCAGTGTGCTTGAAACAACACATTCTTAGATGCTACAGTGAGGAGCTACCATTCCTACCTGTTTCTCTCCTTCAAAATTTCAGACATTCTAAAACTGAGATAAACACAATGAGTAACAGCTAAATTGCATCTCAGGGGCTACTTACATCTTTCAAGTACCAATGAGGTGACTGTATCAGAGTCATGTCTTACAAATTGGCGTAACACCTGAAGAACAGAGAGATGTTAGGTTACAGGACACAAACACTGAACAGCATTCACAAGCCATTACACCTCATTTTGTGAACACTTACAGAGCTTCTGCAAGTATGTTCTTTTCCCCATAACTAAGGGGGATTGAGGAAAGAAATCTGTTCAACCAAATGAAGCCAATACCACTATTTAAAGAATATCTGGTTAAACCAGGTTTAAAAAGTTGGCAAGGAAGAAGTGTGGCCCAAAGGTACACATCCAGCAATCATTTTTGGGACATGCAGTAACTACTGTTTTTCTGTAATACATAGAAAGGAGGCGGGAGGCTTGTAGTAGAGTAGTGGTTTAGTTGTTTGAGCTTTGGTTTTTGGAAACAAACAGATTTGATAGTTCCACCAGTGTTCTGCTTCACTTCAGAGATTAACAAGGTGTGCCCAAAATGTACATCCATCGCTGGAGTGAGCAGTGAATGCACTGACAACCCTTGTTCCCAAGGCAAATCAAAGACAAAACAACAGCAAATCAAGGACACAACTCTCAGCACTGCAAGTGAGGGAAAAAAGTAAAGGAACCGCCTTGATGCCAGGAAATGGAGCGTCCTAGAAAAAAGGAGGGGAACCGAAAAGCCCAAGAACACTTCTGCAAGAGTTCTATGTGCGGGAACTGGAAAAAAGGCTCATTTCCCGTAACACGTCGTTAGAGGCCCGTGGGACAGCTCACACCTTTTCCCCACGAGCAGCCCCAGCNCCGGGGCCGCAGCCCGACCCCGGGCCGCCCTGGCCCCGCGGGGCATACCTGCCACGCCGGTCGCCTCCACATGTTGCCGCCGAGCCTGCGGAGGGAAAAGCAGGCCTGAAGCAGCGTCCGAGGGAGCCCCGGCCCGGCCCTGCCACCCGACCCCGCGCCCTCCGCACCCCTCCCGCCGCCGCGCTGCGCCCGCTGACGGCCGGAAGAGGAAAGGGACGGACGGGAGGTTCCGGGCGGAAATGCGTCCCATCCCGGGGGGAGACGGGCCCGAGCGGACACGGGCCCGAGCGGACACCGGCAGCGGCTGCCCCGGCAGCCCTCGACCCACGGGGGACCCTGAGCTCGCGGAGGGCGGGGAAGGAGGGGAAAAAAAAATAACCAAAACAAAACTCCATCACTCCATCATCGGTTAAAAAAAGAAGATAAAACCTTTATTCGCACGAAACGATAGAATCTAACAGTTAAAAGCCAGCATGCGCAACATCATAAAACAAACCAGTAAAACCTGGAAAGAAACGAGTTACCAAGTTTACGTCCTCCCTCATAACAGTGCAGCGCTCTGTCCAACCAACACACAAGCAACAAGGACCCCTCAAAGTTACATTTAGCAGGGAGTGGGGGAAGGGTATGCAAGATCTAAAATACAAAATACATACCACAATTAACATGAGCAACTTCAAAAATCTGAAAAAGCCCTAACTGCACTCATCGTTGCTGAAAGGCTGCAGTTCACAGGCAGGCAGCTGCACCACATCCGAGATACTGGAAGGGAAATGGGTACACAGACCCAGCTACCAGCACACCACAGTTGTCTCCCCCACTTGAACAAGGAGTCCTTGCCGATGAACAGAAAACAAGTTGGGCATCAGGGACTAACTAGTCTGCAAAAGCTTTCCCAGTTAAAGAAACTTTGTTACTGAAATTTGAAAGAACATTTTTCTTCAACTCCCTCTCCTTAATTCCCACTATTTCCTTTTACTCTTTGTCCCCCCTCAGTGAAATGCCAGTCCAGCTGCATCCCAAGTCCCCCGAGACTGCTGTGTAACCAGCCTGGCTCCTGATGTGTAGCTAAAACTGTCTGTCATAGTCTCTGCCTACTTGGTCCTAGAAGGGCCCAGCTGTAGATGCTGCCTCCCTGTAGAGCCACCATCACCCCTCTAAAGACACAGTCAAGACAGAGTGCTTAGACCACGAAATCATCAACAACAGGGCCCAACTAAAGAAAGAGCAAAGTGAGTAGAGAAAATATCATCCTTTCCTTTGAACAGCAGAGCAACTCTTAAGTCTATAGCAAGACCAATTACACAAGAAATTAAACAGGTAAAAGACTGAGGACAACCTCAAATCCCATGATCCAACACTTGTAAGCCAGTTATTCTTTCCTCAGCCAACATCTCATCATAACTAACAGGGGAACAACAAAAAAAACAAAACATGACAGGGAGAGAATATGGGGCATTGGTCTGTGCAGACCCTCTGCTTTCACAGGGCCGTTCAGCAGTCAGAGCTCTTTGGACAACACAGAAATTCAGTAACCCAGAGTAAAGCTAAACGAGCGACAGCTCTTCCCTCCCACCAGACGCTTGCTCTTCTGCTTAGAAGAGGTTTCAGACTCTTGTAACTTGGCACTTCCTAAGGCTTGGTCCTTCATGAGGGTCTGGGCAAGGCGAGCTGCTTTAAGTTCCCTGCAGGGGGGAGACGGAAGGAAGAGGAAAGGAAGAAAACCAGGTCATGCATGAATCCCACAGAACCAAGCTATGAACAATCTTGCACATGAGGATTACTGTAGTACTCCAGGATTGCTGGAAGGGGGCAACTTTTCACCTTAGGGGCTGACAGGAAGATTACTGTAGCTATCTGTAGAGTTTCTACTTGAAAAGGTATGAGCTCTGAAGATTTACCAAAAGAAAACTATGTATCAGGTCAGCAACACACTGGCACCAGTATGAAGAACCCCTAGCTCAGTTTGTCTCTCATTGTTTCAGATATTTGTGAATGCTGTGAAACTTAGATCAATGTCATCTAATGCAGCACAAATACCTAAATAAAGGCACATGATTCTTTTCCATTGCCTTTCTTTCCTGATGCTTGCTGTTCTTCCAGAGCTTTCACTCTTCTGCCTGCACAGAAAACCTCCCTAGCTGACTTCTGCAATAAGAGGGGTCATGGGGCAGTTCTTAGATCCCAGCACGTCAAAACACTACTGCCAACAGCAGTGAGAGGGAACAAGGGGGAAAAGGATATCTGCCACCCTCTGATATTTTTCTTCCTTCCATGCTTAGACCACCATCTCAGTGCGTTATCAACTCCTCATCTGCCCACTGGCTGCAGTTGTATCAGTATTTTCCATCACCAGCGGTTGCAGGAAGTGCTCGAGTTCCCTGCTGTAACTCAGCCAGCTCCTCAAAGCCAGAGCTGAAGCACAGCTGCCCGGGCACTGCAAGTCCCTGTTACAGCCCCATCATCCTCCCAGCTCCAGGCACAGGAGCTAACTGTGTATTTCTGCACGTGCAGTCTCCCAACACTATCACCCTACATTCAAAGCTGGTGATCAGCATTGTTGTGCCCATGCCTTCTCCCCTTCATACCCAAGCCAGCCCTACCTTTCCAGCATGGCAGTCTTGCATTTCTCCACATTTAGCTGCTCCTGGAGCTGCACAGCTTTTCCACATGAAGGACGGAGAACAGGGTGTTTAGTGAGAGCTGTGGCAGAAGGTCTTTGCACTGGGTCAGGATGGATCATGAGCTAGAAGGCAAGGGAGTTCAGAGTTTAGTACTCCTGTCACATGCCAGCTGCAAAAGCCACCATCCTGCCAAGACTACTTTCTCACCTTCAGGAGCTCAAGAAAGCAGGTGGGAAGCTTCTGGGGGATGGGTGGGATATTGCCTTGGCGGATGTGGTGCCACAGGGCTCCGTTATGAGGCAGCGGTGCCGCGCCGGCTGCCAGAGCCACTGTGAGGGCCAGGGCAAAGATGTCTGCCTTGGGCAAGTAGAAGTATTGCTGCAGAGAGAAGGGAAAAGTGTTAGAAAGGGAACATCGTACTATACTAAGCAAAGGTGGGTTGGGGTATGAGCTGCAAAAAAAACAGCCAAGCAAGTGTGTGTATGGCATTGCCTTCACCACCCCAGTGAGCTGGTTTTTCTGTTCGTCAGGATGAGAACAATGACAGCAGACAGTACTGGTAACTAATACCCTGTTGGCTTTAACCCAGCCATGAGGAGCTTGCAGGCCACATTGAGATCACTGCAGCAACTCCAGAGGATGGCCTAACAGATGCGTATCTCCAGCCTTCACCACAAGGCAATAACCTACCCATGCCCAACTCAAACTGAAGACTTCATCTGATACATTGGCCTAACAGTTCCTAAATCACGTTGCAGCACAGATACTGTCACTTAAATACCTGAGCTGAATAACACTTCCAAACTGGTTGTTCAGTACTGATTCCCTTTTCATTTACTGGCCAGAGTGACAAAACTGCAGTCAGTTTAAGAGGTGGGTTGTGCCTCCCACCTCTCCCCACCACCTGTAGAGTGCTTGTTGAACAAGGCATCTATCTGGCTGAATATATTCCTCAGTAATCACATCCAGTAGTTTAATCTCATCTGGATATGCAAGTTAAATGTCTTCAAACTGATAAAGACTTTGTCCCATTGATCCCTTAAGGGGAATAGTTGCAATAATCCAATGATAGTTACTTAGGAAGTATTTGCATCTTTACATCTGAAGGAAGTATTTACATAACAAGACCCACACTGATACTGTCCATAATAAAGTGCTAATTTTGCAGATTTCACAGCCAGACAAGACAGAAGAAAGAGAAGATAAGGCAAGGAACAAGTCAGACTAATGACTGAACTACAGTTGACCTCTCCCTACTTGCTCTCCCCCCCTCCCTGTTCTCCTCACTGCCCTGCTAGCAGCTGTACCTCTTGCAAAATCTCATTGGCCAAAAACCGTCTGTCTCCTTCCTCCACCTGAGGGTTTGTTATTGATGTCACATGGCCAAGGTCACCTGAGACAAAGAACAAGCAACTGAAATGTAATGAGGCAAACTGATGTAGTTGTCCAAGACAAGCCTGCTTTTTATAGGCACCCCAAAGAGCAACAAAGAAATGCTGAGTAAGAAAGCAAGTCTGTTCCTACTCAGGAATATGAGCTTAGAAACAAGCACTTGAATTTTCTAAGATTTGTCGTCTTAGAAAAATTAATTCTGGTAAGTAATTGGGGCATTCAGGACTATGCTATCAGTTTTGTATACAAGTCTCTTCAGCCAGTAGGACAGAGCAGTGTCAAGCAGTAAGGGGCAGCTGTCATCTTAAACCAGGTGTAAAGTAGGCTAAAACCTACCAATCTTATACACCACACCAGGAGAGAATTCATCTTCACTGTCGCTCTCCTCCTGCCCAGCAGGGCCTGAAACTGCCAGCTTGTGACAGATGAAGATATTACCTGCAAGACAGAGAAGTTTAGCACTAGTGTGATATCAGTAGTCAGGCTGCAGCAGCCTGACAACTTTGTAAAAATCCCACCTGTCAAACTAGTTAAGCTCTGCAGCCAGAGAAACTATGGACATGCTTCCCACCCATTAGTCAGCTTTCTGCCCAGCTCACATATCCAGCAACACAGCTGGCATAAGACAGTTCTATTTCATACATAAAATATCCTAGTAAAATCAGCTTTCCCTTCCCTCTGCCCTTTAAGCTAAAAGCATAATTTCAGCAGGAAAAAGGAGCTCCACTCAAAGAAAATTAACTATGTGACGGGGAGAGCATTGCCCTGGAGGTGACCATCCTGTGCTGCAGAGAGGGAACCTTGTTACTATTTTTGCAGGAACTTAATCCCTCAGGGTAGGTACACACACAAAAGTCAAGTGTTGTGCAACAAGACAGTAATAAATAACAAAGTCCCCATCTTCACCAGTAGCCCTACTTGCTCCACCAGTATGAAGGTGATTCCCACAAGCCAGGATTACAAAGGTCATGAGACAGAAGTAAAAGGCTGCCAGCTCTGAGAAGGCTCAATTTTAGAGCAGCAGTAGCAACACAAATTAAAATAAAAATTAAAAAAAACCCCACAAAACAGTCACTTTTTTGGGCAAGGTGCTCTTTCCTTTGAAGCACTATGATCAGTCCAGTCAGAAGGATTTATTAATTAAAGGTCCTACCCCTGAAGGATCACTAGGAAGACCCCCCCCCCCCCTCCCCCCAATGGAGGAAGGCACTATACTTACTAGGTTTGATATCCAGGTGCACAAGACCAGAGTTGTGGATGTATTTTAGTCCCATGGAGACTTGTAACAATATTTCCTTCAGCTCTGCTTCTGGGAAATACTGCCCAAGCTTTGCATTTTCCAGCAGCACATCTTGGAGATTCCCACCTAGGTGGAAACAGTCAGTCTGAGACCTGACAATGGTTTTATGGAACAGCATGTCTGAAATAGCTTAGTAGGAACTATTGCCCAGAACACTTGCAGGCTTGCTAGTGACAAACTCCAACCAGACCAGCTCTATATGCTCTAGTGAGCCAACTCGGATGACACCACTAGAATACAAGCCATACATCAATGCTGCAGCAATGAGCACCACATTTTGTGGTTACCTCCACCAGATTTGAAAGCATTGCTCCAAACAGATATCACCACTCTTCATTGAGCCTCAAGACTACAGGTGCAGTTGAAAGATGAGCGATACATATTTGCCTTCAGCTCCTCTGGTAACCAGAGGTATCTTTTCCATTTTCTCTCAAACAGTGGTATTGCCAAGGGCAAACTCAAGTAAGAGTTTACCACTCTGCTTGCAGCACCCCATTTATACTTTGCCTCATCATTTGCTCCATTTCTCTGCAGCTGTGAACACCTTTCTTCTAGTCAAGTTGCAAGGTACCTTCAGTTCAACCAGGCAGCCACTCTTCCAGTCATTATCCACTCCCTTAAGAAGAGTTTGTTGCCAAGATGGCCCTTAAGTTAGCTGCTCTTGAGTCACTCATATCAGGTGTTACCCAGACAGTCCCAGGCACAGCTCTAAGAATTGGCATGGACAATGCTTTTCCAGGCCAGCCAAAACAGAGGAACAGCTTTAAAATCCCAGAAATTAGAGAGCATTCACTGCTTCCAACACACTGGCACCATTCAGAACTTCATCTAAATATTATGAGCCCTTACTGGATTCTCTGTGTGCAGCCCCAGTGCAGCTTGCTTTGTTGTAAGCCAAAACATCCCATATTTAAGTACAAAAGAAGGTAACTGAGATCTGAACCTTTAACACTGTCCCAGCTCTTACCATTGCAGTGTTCATTTTGGATAATCATGTGATCATCCTCCGCCCAGGCTGAGTAGTAGCGCACGACATGGGGGTGGTGCCCCAGGACAGCGTGAGCGTAAACCTCCCGCAGTGCCAGCTGCCTAGGGAAGCACACACACAAAAAGCAGAGGTGACAGGCTGACAGGGGCTGCTTGGCACCAGGAGAGGAGCCCTGTTTTGCAGCCTGGCATGAGAAAGTCCTGAACACTTCTGTTCCCCCTCTCTTGGGTTTTGACAGACAGACAGACTCCACAGCTGCTGAAGCAAAACCTGCCCTCGCTCAAATATGCTGAGAAGCTATCAAAAAGCAGTAAATCACCGAGGACATCTTTTGTGAAAGAGACAAAGACAGCAGCAGATTCAAAGACTTTGCTTTAGCATGCAGGACACCACGAGCTGGTCAATACAGGTGCAAGCAGTGCTGGCCATACAGCAAGGCAGGGACATACCACAAATGAACTACTTGACAGTTATTGTAAAGAAACTGTCTGGATGGACCCAAGGAGTTCAGGTATGCCATCATCTTACTTTACAATGCATGTGACTTCTTCCTTTCCTTGTATAGTGATATCTTCCCCCACTCTCCTAACTGCTACTTGGAAGTGCAATAGCAGCCAATTTTTGCTCATGCCACTCATCCAATACCTTTAGCTACACACTCTCGCCTTCCCCATCACACCTCTCAAGAACATGCCCATCATTTTAACTGGCAGTTTCCATCTAGCACACTCACTCATCAGAGGATCCTGCCAGAGGCCTTTTGGAGCGTTTGATGGCATAAACACATCCATCAAGGCGTTTGATGCACTTGTAGACAGAGCCAAATTCCCCCACACCAATTCTTTCTAGTTCCAGGAACTCCTTCTTGTAGCGGGAAACCATATTGCTCGCTTTCAGAGGATATCTCTGCAAGGCCACAAAAACAGCAAAGACAAATGAGTTGAAAGACTTAAAGAATAACATCTGTCATGGTTTTAGATATGTGTAGTACTTACTGTCACAGAGTGCCCACATTGCTCCCTCTCCCATTCTGGATGTTAAGGAGAAGTTTAGTCTAGTTGGCTGTATATGCCTGAACCTCCTTGGGTTACTGCCATCACATCTCTTGACAGCCCAGACCAGTTCCTAGATGCATAGCTGGTGGAGTCCATCAGGGATGAGCAGCAAGCAACAACAATATACAATAAAATAACTGACCTAAAGACAAATCTTGAGAAGACCTTAGAGCTATTGCCTATTTTGAGCTCAGCAGAGAAGCTTGGTGCGTTGGCCTCCTGTGACCTCAGATATGCAAGAGCCACTTTACTATGGCAGCTGAGGTTGCCTGCAGCCAAGGCCATTCTGCATCAGTTCAGGCTCTCCAGGTTTGAAGCACCAGCTGTTGGCTAATGGAAGATTAGGTGTCCTCACTGTATTTGTTTGTATTCCTGCTGATAGTTCCAGAGACACTTTTCCACAAAGTGTTGAAAGCTGGCAGAACAGTTGGAACATCATTACTGCTACAATAATGGCCACTAGGGATAGGGGAATGGCTGGTGCTGCTTGTAGAGTGATGCCTACTGGCAGGGAAAATAAGTAAAGAAAAGATAAGCCGTGGAGCATGAAGTGAACAATAAGAGTGGACTAAGTGATTTTTCTCCATCCTCCTGCATCCCTTACAGGGACAGCAGCTCATGTTGCACTGTGGTTTCCAGAGAAACCACTGCTGTGATTGCTGTAGTATGTGGCATGGGACCTTAAAGAGGAAGGGTAAGAGTTGTTCTTCACAGATAGTAAAATGTGGCTCACGTGAAACAGCAGCCCTTCATAACGTTGCATTTCATAAGGCAGCTGTATTTTACACTATCTTAAAAGCTTGGGAATCAAAATACCTCCTAGTACACAATTTTATATCTATATTACATACTCAGTCTAATTAGCATTCAAGCAGAATAACATTTCAGTAAATCACGAGTTACTTGAGGCTCCTTCTAGAGAAAACAATAATTGTGGCAGCCCCGGATGTTGCCTGGTAGCAGATTTCCTCTGCAGGTGTAGTTTTTCCATGGAAACCAGTTTTCCTGCAATCCCAGTCTCCTCAGCTAGAGGGTACCATTATCCTTCTGCAAGCCTGACTATTGCACAGTTACAAAGGATAACTCCACCTTTTCCAAGTTTGTCATCTCAAACAAATGTTAACAAGACATTCAGCTTGGAATTATTCTTTCATAGGTATTCATCCTCTGGCATGGTGCCATGGTTTATACTCCAATAACAGAATAAATTTCATCAAACACCAAGTCTTTACAAGCATCTTCTCCATTCTGTGGGAGGGAAATACACAGACACTCACCTTTGTAGGTAGCTCCTGTTTAGTATGGCTTCCTGGATCAGGATCATTCCTATAACAAAGTTTAGGAAAGTCTGGTGTATCATTTCAGTGCAGCAATCTAACTGGATTTGAAATTAAAATCTTTCAAAGGAACCTCCAAACCTTGCTTCACAGCTTAATCATGTATTTTATAGACTTGATATACAAGTTTTTGGTTGAGGTCTTAAAGACTGCATTCCCAGGTTAGGAATTCTTTGTTTCCATTTAGAAAGCCTCCACAAAGCAGCTTCAGTACTGCCCATAGGACAGAGTGGCATTGTCCAGAGGCATCATTCTCCTGGCCTCCTTATTACTGGTGAAGCTGCAGCCATAGCACTAAAGTGAGCTGGTGATCCTCCACTTACATTTCTGAACAAAGGAAAGAATTGATTTTTATTTATATTTCTGTTACCTTTATATATCTGCTAACATTTGCTCTGCACCAATGAATGCTACAGAAGTGAATGAGTCATTGTTAGCAAATAAGTCTAGATACTGAGCACCTCCATTACTTATCTCCTTCCAACAGGCTTTCAGTCTGTTACTTAAGAGTAGCTCACTTACAGCTCTCCTCTGGTCTTCCGTTTGCCATTAGGAAGAAACAGCATTTGTCGATAGGACTCTGGTGTAAAGGGATTAATGTTGACAAGAGAAGCTTGGGAAGAGTCATCAGAGTCAGCACCAGGAGTAAATCTCAGATGTCGGAAGCCTCTGGGTGGGACTTTTGTCCCAGATGAAGGAAAAGCTGTCTTTGATAACAGGCTCTGTATTGAGAAAGAGAAAAAAAGAGGGGCAAATGAACCAGCAAATTTTTTTGTTGCTACTACATCAGAATAAAATTCTTTTTCTCCCATAAATCAAGGATGACTCAGCTCCATTCCTTGGAATAGCTGAATCATTAAACCCCTGTGTCCCTGGTTTAGTCCCAACAGTTTTCATTTTCCACAAAGCATTTCATTCCTTGTTAAGCTCTTTCACATTCTGCTCACTTGGGTGAGGCCTGCAGAGCCATTTTGGCAAGCACAGTCCTCAAGAAGAGCCAGCTGCTCCTCTTTCCCTACTACAGAGACACAAATTGCATCATATGTTGCATGAACATGGAAGACCTCGTTCTGTCAGGCATGGACTGTTGCATCAGTGCAGTCAGGACAGGTTTGTCAGGAGATGAGCTGGAACACCACCCAGATATTCCCTTTGGTTCCCCAGCAACAAGCAGCATTAGGATAGGGGAAGCTGGTAGACATATTTTTTATATGGCTACTAGCAAAGCAACCAAAACCCATTTCTCCTCATGAACAAAAAAACCAGAGTTTCAGAAATTTAAGTTCAGAAAGAACCTCTGGATCTTCTATAGTTCACCTTGCTACAGAACACAGCCCATTGTGTTTCACCTACTAGTCCAGAACATTGGGCCATGGAAATCATAGACTTGAGGTAAAGTTGTCTTGAGTTGAAGACAAAAATCTACTCACTCTGATTTGACTTCTTCAGTAACCATCAGCTTTTTAAAACTATAAGTTTGGTTTTGACTTGTTTCAGCTTCAAGAGAGCGGTATAAGGTCTAAAGGGTTATTCAACATTTAACTTTCTTCTAGTTGACAGCCCTTCAAGAACCCAGAACTCCCCCTGTTGAAGATCAAGGTACTCTTATATCTTTTCAATCCAGCAGTGGCCTCACTGTTATGATCCTGGAGCCAAATCTCCTCACATCTGATGGCTCTTGTGCTCATCTGTCTGCAGTTTTAGATGGGGCTCTGCTCTCTCATCCTTTCTATCACTTTCAAATGTTCTCAGATCAATGCTCCCAGCCTTGTCTATAAGTAGATTTAGGTCCTTTAGAACCCACCTTTTGCAGCATGCTTGGAAACCAAGACCTTTCTCCCAGAAGACAAAGGAAAATAAATTGTTGATTTCATGCAATTCCTGCTTATGGCTATGACATGATGAACTACAAGCAGCACGTTTTGAATCATCCAGCCAACATGTTATCTATACAAGAGCACACCCTGAAAGCACCCTTCACTACCAGCAGCCCATCTGGTCTGGAAAAGATTTTTATAGGCCTTTATCATGGTTTAACCTCAGCCAGCAACTAAGCCCTCTGCTTGTGAGCCCTTGGCTCACAACTCTAAACCCTTGCCCAGTGGGATAGGGAAGAGAAACGGAGGTAAAGAAAGGTAAAACCAGTGGGTTGAGGAAAGAACAATTTAATGATTAAAATAAAATATAATAATTATTATTGCAATGAAAAGAGACAATGAAAAGAGAACTAAAACCCAAGACGGACAAATTATACACAATACAATTGCTCACCACCCACTGACCAACTCCCAGCCCATCCCTGAGCACCAATTGGCCCCTCCTGGCTAATTACCCCTGTTAATATATTGGGCATGACATTCTATGGTATGAAATCTCCTTTGGCCAGTTCCTGGCAGCTGTCCTTGCTATGGTGCCACACAGCTTCTTGTGCTTCTGCTCCCTGGAAGGGCATGGGAAATTGAAAAGTCCTTGGCTTTGGGTAAACACTACTGAGCAATAACTGTGTTTTAGCAACACTGTTCTTAACTAAACCCAAAAAACACAGTGCAGTGCCTGTTACTAGGGAGAAAATTAATTCCAGCCAAAGTCAGAACAATCTTTCATCTACGTTAAGATGAAATTTAGGGAAATTTCTTATAAAGGGTCACTGGAGGAAATTCTTGGAGTCATGCCATTTAGACTGCTTTCCCTAGAGAGTAGCAGGATATTCCTCAGTAAGTATTGCCACATAGTTGGTCATATATGGCCAGAGGATCATCCTTCTCTCCATATAACCAGGTTTTTGCAGGAGGACAGAAGTCAAATCCTAGCTCAGAAGTATTAAAGGACTGATCTTCTCTGTACCACATAAGCAAAAGAGCAGACAGTCTATCAGCAGAGCAGGAACATTGAGAGAAGACCAACAGCTACACTTCACGGTGAGTTTGGACTGCTTGGTGCCATGCACACACCAGAAATTATCTAGGAACAGAGAAGCTGGTGCCAAGTCTCCACCTGTGCTTACTGAAGACAAAAAGCAGTTGTATTATACTCTCTCCAAGAAGTTTCATGAAAAATAAGGGCTGGGAGCATTCTCCCAAGAAACTAGCTCAGTAGCTAAGTTGCATTTTGAGACAGTGACACAGTTGAAGAGAGGCTAACTTCCCCCTTCAGGCACACATTCATTTGCTACCCCTTCCACAGAGGATTTGCTACCCTGAGAACAAAGTCCTGCTTTTCTCAAATTCACTGAGCAACTGTTCCACACAAAAAGAAAAACTGTGTCACCAGACAACAAGCTGATTGGAGGTGATCCAGACTTACCAGGCAAAGTACACACCCCATCCACACCACCACAACCAACTTGCAAGAAAAACTCCGGTTACATCCAAAAATGTGCTGAACAGAGCAGTATGTGCAGCTGCCTATCTCCAAGGCCCCCCAGAGCAATGAGCTTCTTGAAGGGAGATGCATTTATCTCCTACAGAGGTGCTACAGACATGCCATTACCTTAGGAGTGTGTGGGGTGTCACACAGCTGCAGCTTTTTCCAGGTGATGTGCAGGGGTGTCTCAGCTTTACCCCAACTCGTGCTCACAGCCGGGGAAGACTTCAGGGTGGGACTCATCCAGGCTTTCGTCCTGCTCAGGAAAATCTCACTAAACTTTCTCCGAGGGGTTGCTGGCTGAGGACTGCTCTCTTGCCACTTCTGGAACTCTGAGCTTCTGGGAGGGCTCAAGCTCAGGGAGTCCTCCTCATTTACACTTCTGTCTTCACTGTCTTCACCACAACTGGAAAAGTCCAGTCGCTGAATGAATTCATTGCTGTTGTCCCAGTCATCCATGTTACCACATGAAACAGAACAGGTAAAGCTGACACTGGCCTGTTTTGTTAGAGGGACAAGGGCAGAGGGAGAGGAAGAGAGTTAGTCTGCATAAATAACACTATCTTCTTAATTGCTTCATCAAGGGCATCAGTTCTACTGATCACACTCCCCAATCCCACATATGCAGAAGCCTTAGTCACTCATTGGTGCTGTTAGAGAGCATTGGTTAATGAAGAGTACCCCAGAAATATCAAGTACAAAGTCATTCTGCTCATGTAACAACAGATTTTGCTTTTTGTCTTATTGGTGTAAGTCAGATACAGCTCAGAAGCCACTGCCTTTCCCAGTAAATCTCCAAGGGAATTCCTCCATCCACTACTCTCATCATACAGGAACAAAGATATCACATCCTAAAGATAGCCTCCCCTCACCCTTTTCTACTTTAAATTTCTCAAAGAGAGAAAAAGAAACCATGCTGCATACAGCTGTAAAAACAGAGGGTGCCCCAAAAAGTTACCAGATACCTCACAGACAACCTCTCTTCTCCCCTGGCACATTTATAACCACCCCACACTTGAGCCAATGCAAATGGGAAACATCTGGAGCTTGGCAGCAC
This sequence comes from Ptilonorhynchus violaceus, assembly GCA_013397565.1. Lineage (NCBI taxonomy): Eukaryota > Metazoa > Chordata > Aves > Passeriformes > Ptilonorhynchidae > Ptilonorhynchus > Ptilonorhynchus violaceus. Next base: position 177,997 of record VZRJ01008886.1, on the reverse strand, counting down.
CTGTCTACAGTTGCCTGGTGGATGAGGAGTTTTCTGTGGATGTGACGTGCCAAGAACTAGCTCTGCAGAGAGCCAGGACTCCCTCTGAGTCACCTCCTTGCTCCTGCACTCTTCCCTTCTCCAGCTTCCTGGGGTCTATGAGGGAGGTGATGTTTGCTGACAGCCAGTCTGCTCAATGATAATCCCATCAGGGATCCAGTCTTCGTGGGCTTTACTTGTATAAGCTGTTTTGTGGTGATGGGGCCCCATATTTCCTTCTTTTAACTCTGAATTTCATTTCCTTTATTTAGATATGTGTTAGTTGGGGCAAGTGTTGTAGTGTGCATGGAGAGGTCTGTAGCCCAATTTATAATGTACAAATTTATGAATGTATAATTTATAAGACTTCAGGAGAGAGTTAGGAACCATACACAGGTCTTGGTATGGTTCCCATCTTGAGGTTTCAAGGGAGAGGAGGCAGAAGCTGTGTTGGTGAAGGCAGCCCCACACATAGGGTCACTCTTGCACACTGGGAGCAAGTCAATGTCTCCCCTGACTACGCCTCTTTGTAAAAAACAGGAATCTTCTGAGCCTTTGGGAACTTATGTTTCAAAGTGGGACTAGAGCAAGTTTTAACTAATTGGGAATGAGGTTACAGCAGCCTTTTTTCTTAGCCTGGAGGAAAGCTGCTAGAAGAACATGCAGAAACTGGAAGTGGCTGCAGCCCAAAGGAGATGGGTGTTTGGCAGAACCGGCACCTGGTTTCCTATGCACACATCAAGGGCAATTCCCACCAGAACATAAAGGGGCATATGGGTCTGAGGTCTCTCTGCTCTCCTAACCCATTCCTTGAATGAAAAGTGTGGCCATATGGGTCTCTGAGGTTACCTGCTAAGACTGCGATGAACAAGTCATTTGATACACACCACCAAAACAGTATCAGGACATGCCAGGAACTCAGTGCTGGTTGCATTTGGCCCAGAGGTTGTAGTATTTCTTGCAGGCACAGAGCCTGTTGCTGCCATGCAGCCTCTCTTAGCCAGCATTCTCCCTGTGCCTTCTCATGAGCGAGGTCCAAAAGCCTGGAAGTGCCAGCACTCACTGCTCTCTGTTATGACAGATCTGTCTTTGCAGCATCTGGCCAGCTGAGATCCAGGACCACTTTAGTACTGCTGTGGTCTGACTGTATTAATCAGATGGTTGGTACCTAAGCATTGGATTGGAATATATTATTTTAATTCTGAAGAAATAATGCTTTTAATCCCCATAACTATGTTTTTTAATAACCCAGCAATGAAGTTCCTTCAGACTATAGTTTTCAATCCCACCTGAAACAATTTTTTAATTTTTTTTTCCCCCTTAGCATTTAGAAGCAGTATCCATTTTTCTAAGGAGGCATGCAATATGTAAAAGAGAAAAGTTGGACTTGCTGTGTAAAGAAGGCCCAGCTTGCTAATCTTGCATCTTAAAAATAAAAGCCACATTTTTATTTGCATTTTTTCTGGAGGACTATTCAAAGATCTGATGACAATTTTCTTAGCCCTCTGTTGGAGGGAAAAGGTATTAATTTTCTTTTGAAGTAGAGGGTTTTTTTTCTAAAAGAGTAATATTATCTCCTGGCCTAGATATTTTCAATTTTGGTGAAATAATAAAAGTAGAAAATGTGGCCTTTGTTTTTTGTTTGTATCCAACAAACAGTGTGCCCTCAGCAGGCTCACACTGCTGGCCAAGGCTGTATCAATAGCTCTGGTACCACCAGGTCACTTGTCCCATGGGGTTTTTTCAGCAAAAGCCTAGAGCTCAGATGATGATGACATTTCATACATCTCAGAGCCAGCACTGGCAGCCCCTGCTGCCTACCACTAGCTGCTCATCCCCTCCCTCATGCAGGAGCAATACTGGTGTGGTTGCACTGCAGAGGGGACCAGGAACAGCTCTGCAACACAGATAGCTCGTGTGGGTCATGGAGGAATTCTTATTTGGGATTTGTTTCCTGCCTGGATTGCTGGGGGACAGACATTTGACATTTGTAGCAGCACCACTGTGGAGATGAAGAGAGAAATGAGCTGTCACTTCAGCATCACCAACATGGCAAAAATATATTCATCCAAATGAAGCTTGGCACTGTCTATATGGTTAAAGCAAAGCATGTGGCCAAGTATTTGCAAAATCTGGCTTCTCTTTATACAGTAACAAAATATTGTGCAGGGTTTGTGGTTTTTTTTCTTTACCAGTCACCTTCTATGAAAAACTCCATCTGCTAAACACCACCTACTGTGGTCTATAGCTCTGCAAAGTAAACTTGTGCAGGGGCTTTGTGAAACAAAATGCCCACTCAGTGTTGGAGCTGTCTGAAATGAGGCTCACAGCAAATGGATGCTGATGTTACCAAAACCCACTGCTGAGGAAACTGGATGATGGGTTTCTTAATGGGGTATTGAACACTCAGAACTGCTCAACAGGAAAAAAGTTAGACAATTAAGGGTTTTATGACAGTATCTTCCTTTTAATTGTGGCCTGCTTAATTGGGTAATTCAATTAATCAGAAAGACCTAGGGAATCAAATGAAACCTAATGACACTTAATGACATTGGTGGTAGCATAACGAGGACGGTAATTACAAAAAAGTTGGCTGCCTGTAGATGCCTTGGTCATGCTGGTGTCCCCATCTTTCAATCTCAAGCTGATTTTGTCTGTTCCTCCCAAAACTGTTTCACATCCTTCTGTAGCACATGTATATGTGTGTGTGTGCTTGTGTGTATATACATATATATATATATATATAAATATATATATATACACACACACACGTACCAGTATACACTGGATCAGTATCC
>VZRJ01008886.1:119540-174439 GCA_013397565.1 Ptilonorhynchus violaceus | reverse complement strand
GGCCTGGGGCTCCCGGTGCCGCTGGAGTAAGACGGATGCGGCCGGGGCCGGGCATCCCTTGGGGACCGCTCCCCCCGAGCATCCAGCCTCCCGAGGACCGCTCCTCCCGCCGCGCTGGGGTAGCGTCGCCGGACCCAGTGGAGAGCGACCGGCGGGAGCCGGGCTGCCCCCTGCCCCCACGCGAGACCGCGGCTCCACGGCACGGCTGCCTGTCGGGACCGGGGGCCGTGGGCATTTGCCGAAAACGGAGCACAAGGTGGATTGCGTTTGCTCTCCATCCCGCGGAGAAGTAGTTCTGGCAGAAGGCGCCGCGTCTGGTGCCGCTCCTAGGAGAGGTACGGGTGTACCTCTGCCCCAAAGCGGGTCACGGCACAGGGAGTTTGTGGCCGGCGCTGGGGCACCCCCTGTGCCCGGCGCAGATTTAGGCCGAGCCTCTGCCCAGCGCTGCCTGGAGGACACCAACCTGTTAGCAGCATCCTTGAGAGCATCCTTCTGTCTCCGTGCCGTGGCGCAGACCTGTGCGCAGCTATTGGTTATGGATGGCGTTTGTGGCAGGCGTAAATCTGGCAGGCTTGCAGGGCATGATCACCAGTAGCAGCAGGAGCTCGGCTATGTATTTCTTGGTGACCAGTGTGTTTAGAGGCTGGCTCAGGTGGGATCTGTGGAACTTAGTGCTTTGAAGGAGTGCTGTGATCCAGGAGGACAGAGGAGAGGGGCAAGGAAATTTATTTTCCTCTTCTCACTGCCATATGCTTCTCCCTCAGTGCTGTTGGACTGTATCACTTCTTTTACTGACAGAGGTTATGAATTTCAAATCTGTAAATCAGCATTTCAGAAAATGTCTTAACTTTGTTTTCCTAGTCCTGTTGCTTCAGCACTATCCACAAAACAGATATTACAACAGATAGGAAGTTAGCACCTGCCTTGCACCTGTGAACTCAGGTACTACTGTGCATAGGGGTCTGATGCCCTGAGATCATTGGGTCTTTCGGCTGCCAGGCACCAACCTGGGGTGCAAAGGCAAGTGAGAGAGATTCAGGAGCTCATTTGCATACAGATGTGGGAGCGAGCTTCTCTTTTTTCTGCAGACAGGCACTTGCTTAGCAAATCCATAGCAAAAGTACAGGAAAAAGATCTGTAAAGCATAGTGAGGTTGGTTGTTCAGGGGAAGGGGAAAGTAACTGACATCATGCTCACAAGAGGGCCCTGGTAGTAAAGACTGAATGCCGGTCTTGAACTGAAAATCCTAAGGAAGTAGTGGACAGAATGGAGCCCCCGGTGTGATGTGCTGTCAGAAATGCACACTGCCAGACAGCATGGCTGCTATGTCCCAAAACACCCATGGCTTCTGAGAAGTTACCGCTTTCATACTGCACCAGAGAGAAGCGTCTTCCATCTAGAGGTCAGAAGCTCTTCATTCATAAAAATCTAAAACGAGATTGCATGTCATCTTTCCAATAGGAGTTGGAAAATGGAGGTGTTTCTCCAAAGTATCCAAAACATGAAAGAGTCTGCATGACTGCAGCAACAGCAGGTTGTCTTTCAATCCGAGAGCATATGCCTTCTATGAAATGGTGAGATTTTCTTGGTTGGCAGAAAGCTGAGCTTTCTTAGGAGTTTGTCTGAACCAGCTGTTGCTTTGAAGGAAGTCCAGGGAAAGTTGGGAAACAGCTCTTCTCACATCTGATGTGCAGTTAATGCTGGTTGTCGTCAGCCTTGGAGTAGTCTGTCAAGTCCAGGAAGATTCAGCCTCCTGCTGCTACCCAGCATGGATGATGAATATAAAGAGCATGACAGGACTGTGAGCAATACACCAACAAATGTCAGCTTTACAGGTGGGAAGCAAAGTGCCCTACGAAGGATGTGGACTTGGAAATAAGATCTTGAAGTTGCAATGGTGTGAACTTGCTGGGTCAAAAAGAGGATATGGGAATTCCTGGGTCAGCCACATCAGATGGTATGCAGGACTTGTGTAATGTTCATAAGGGTTTCTGGTCCTGGTGTGTGACGTAAAGGAAATCATCCAGTTAGTGTCTGAGGTGGAAACCTGCTTGATCCTGCCCAGGAAAAGCACAGCAGACCTCCTCTGACAGCTTGCTGAGGCATAGGAATGGCCAGATTTCTGGTGGTGTCTGGGCGGGTGGTTATGCCAGGTAATGTCTGCTCAACTACAGGCAAGCAGGTGAGCAAGAGAGGTTTTACTGTAGAAGGATGAAGTGGTGACTATGCTAATAAAGAATGTAACAGCTTCCCTCCTAAATTTAGAAGGGCTTGAAGCAGACAAGCTCAGTATAGCAGTTGTACGTGATGAGTTTACAAAGGTAGGTTATGGGGTTGCCAGGTCACTGTTACAATTCCGGTGTCTCTGTGACTGTCAGTGCTCATGACAGTGACTGAACGTAAGAGCCAGAGGCAGCTTCTAAATCAGCGGTGCTGTCCTCACCTCCGGCATGGTGAACTGTGTGGCACTTGAGTAGGAGCTCTCTTCATTGCTATTGTGGGGGAGATGATAACAGGCAACTTTGTGGAGGTCGCACACAGTCTGTTGGCTTAAAGGGTTCTGTAAGTAATGCAGAAAAGGAGGGAAGGGAGGGAAGAGAGGGAAGTGATCCATTTTGCACCAGCAAACATGCAAATATTCTGTTTTTCTGTCCCACATTTCTTCCATGCAGGAAACGGAACCAGTGTGATTGGTTAGGTTACACTTTATGCTTCTCCTGTCTTGGCACAACATGGTAGCATTGCACAGCTGGGGACCCTGAAGCTCTTGGGAAACATCTAATAGTGAGGAGGGCTAGGTGATGACCCCCAAATGCCAGTGCCAATATCTTTTTTGTGAGGATGTGAAAATCCAGAGGAAAGAAAATACAAGAGGAAGAACATCCTTAACTTAGCACACCAGAAACTGAGTGCTGGTTCAGACCTGACCTGAAGCTGGCAGATAGCTCTCAAGAGATCAGATCTGCAGATCTGACTCTCAGCAAAATCACTAGCCCGCTCTCTAATGCTGGGTGACTTTCACTTGGAAAGATTCCTGTGCACACGAGAGCTGGTTTCTCTATGGGGAAGGGCAATGCTTCCTGTTTTTCTACAACATTGCTCCCTCCTCTGGTTTCTCAGGCAGGCTGGCAGTTGTATTGCATCTGGGTGAAGTCTCTCCTTTGTTTGCTCTACTGTTTCACCAGACTGACTTTCCCATGTTTTTTATCTCCGCATTTGTTCTCTGACTGCCACATCGCCCGTGTGTTCATAGGGCAAGGTGGCGTGAGGAACAGCCAGGGGCACAGGTGCAGACTGCTCCTGACAGATCCTGGAAAAAATAAAAAAGCTGTGTGACGTGTGAGTTGGTTTTGTGGTCACATGTAGGGTAAAGATCTGTTTCAAGGCATCCTTTCCTTATTACTGCTACGGAACAGGCATTGTTTTAGCCATATCCACTCTGACACCTCCACAGTGGATATGACACCTAACAATATTTGTGACTAAACTGAGCAAAGCCAATTTCCTTTGCTCTTGATGGCACTCTTGCATATCGATCTGTTAATCTATAGGTAATGACCAGTAAGTGATCTTCTGTGGGGCAGGGCTTAAAAGCAGATCTGGCCTGAACCACAATTTCATGGTTAAGAGGTAACAGTCTCAAGAGTTGACTTCCTCACTCTTTCAAGGAAGGGTCTTGTGCCTTTAAAAAGCAAACCAAACAGGCACACACAAACCCCAAACAAAAAAGCCACCAACTATATATAATATGCAAAGCCTCCGGGGGGGGCGCGTGGGCTGCTCTGATGTCACTGGCTTTCCCTGCCAGCCTTTCACACGCCTCAGAGGCGAAGGCGCTGCACAGCAGAGCTCTGTGGGTTCGCGCGTGGCCGCACAGAGCTGTGCTCGGGGTCACGAGGTTGCCGCTGCTCCCCGGGCAGCCCAGCGCTGCGGGAGAGGTCTGCCTGTGCACTGCAAATGGGTAGTTGGATGCAGAACTTCTCCCGTTGCCATGCCTGACGCTGTTGGTTTTTTTGAAGTCCTTGCCAGGCAGGACTGGGGGAGGTCTTCTGAATACAGCATCTATGTGAGAAGAAAAATAGCCTATTTAAATGTCAGTAGCTAAGCCCGATTCCTGTGTGAGTGCAGGCATGTACTTGTGCAGTATGAGTAATGAGACAAAAGACAGGCTTCAGAAATGAGGCCTCAGATTTAAATATCTCCAAGAGTCTCAGCTGAGTGTAAGGCCCTTCCAAATGTATGCTGTCAGTGCAAGCACAGCTGGGATGCTCACCCCAAAGCAGGGAAAGGAGTGAACCAGTAGGAAGCACCTTTGCACTGCATCTGCCATTGCATTATACTGAAGAATGTTTGTTTGCCTTGTTTTAAAACTAAGCCACATGACTTAAAGTGTGGGCGGGCTGACAGAGAACAGAAACTTGGTGGGTAAGCCTGGAGCACATCTCAGTGCAGTGGGAGTGTCCAGGTGAGCAGGTTAGGCTCTGAAGTGCTGGTAGGGGAAAGCATGAGAAGTCATTCTTTTTTTGTCTATGGTAAACTTGTTGGACATGATTTGCTCTAGGGACATTTTGTGACTTCTCTGATGTTATCTGTTCCAGGATCAGGCTCTTCAGGTGGCCTTTTCCCCTGAACAACTGCATGCTTGCTGGCTGGGTTGGCAGCTGACAGATGTTTGCTGATCTTGATCTAGCTTGTCATTTATGTGCCTTTTTGTTTGGTTATTCTAGCATACACAAACACATTGCAGTACATTGATCACCTCAGCCTCCATATAAAGCTTCAGCTAGCTCCTCCTATCCTGAAGAAAACAGGAGAGATTTCAGGGAAGTAGTGATGACTTGGATGATGGCTTAGGGGTTCCTGTTTGACCAGGCCTGCCAAGCACAGCCAAAGGACAATATTGGTGGCGGTGTGAGTTATCACAGCAACTCATCCTAAAGAACAACAGCCTGGCCTTTGATTCGTTCTGTATAATTGTAGCTGCTCTGTGATTAAGCTTATCAAGCATAAACCCACAAAATAGTACTAGCTTCAGAAATGGTCCCAAAAGTCCTGCAATATCTGTGTGCTTGTTCTACAAGTAACTCTTGCAAGAGATGTGTGGAGTATTGTACGTCAGCTACTGTCTGTGACAATTTAGGAGTTCAGGAGTTGTGTTAGGGCACTGCTACTGGCATCCCAGTGTTAGAAAAGCCCAACTTGCTGTTGATCATGTTTGCATTTTAGAAACGAGTACTGTATTCAAGCTTACCCAAATAAATTTTCTTCTCTGCAGGCAACATGGTGGAGTGGTGTTTACCCCAAGATATAGATTTGGAAGGTGTGGAATTCAAATCCATGGCAAGTGGGTCCCACAAAATCCAGTCAGATTTCATGTGAGTGTGTCTGAGCTATACTACTACTTCTTTTCCCTAGCTGTACATCTACATCACCAGCTCTTAATTCAGAGCATGCAAGAAAAATACCCTCTTAAGAAGTTCCTGCATAAAGCTGCTGCTAAGCTGTTTCTAGCTGAGCTAAAGATACTTTTCAGATACTTTCAGCACCATAGTAAGTCCCAGCTAGCCCCAGGGATCTGCTCTATGACAGCTCTGGCTGGGGAGGCCACCTGGTGAATGGGGCAGGCCAGCTTCCCAGTGGTGTGTAAATTTTAATGTGTATTGGGCAAATGAGACTGCACTGCCACTACTGGGACTCAGCAGAGGCCTAGGGCAAAGGAGAAGAAATGGCAGAACTGAAACGGGAAGGATTTTGCAGGAACAGGACTTAGAAAGAGGTTCTTATTAAATGTTGTTATAAACAAGTGTTGCTCATTTTATTCTTTGCTAGCTCCTTCAGTGGAAACGTTTAAGATAGAAATTTTCTGCATTTGGCTAACCCAATGTTGCAATGCAGCAATGTTTTGCAATGAACTGCAGTGTCACAATTCCTTTTGGTCAGGAATAACAGTTACTTTCTCAAATGCATGTGAACTGAACCCTTGCAGTCAACCAGTGTGCTTCAATGTACTGGCACCCAAAGTATGACTAGGTAGCTAGACAATACTGAGAACATGCAGGCTTCTTTCTTAGAGGAAGGACTCTGCACTGACTGAATCATGCATCCTCTGTTGGACTTCCTTCCAAGTTATTTATTTACTTTATTTATTTACGGCCTGTGATGTTCCTGGTAGAGGCTTTAGTGGGAACTCCTGGGAACTCTTGCCTTAAATAGTTTGTCGTGTTCCTGATAAGACTGGGACACCCAAGGCCTGTCCTCAGCCCTTCACATAGCAGGGTGGGATTTCAGGGGGTTCCTTAAAGAAGAAATTGTGTTCCTGAATCAGTACTTTTAGCAGTCAGTTACCTTTCTTTCTTCCTTTTTCCTCTTTTTAACATTAACTCTTCTGTCAAACCTTTGTCTCCAGTTATTTCCGGAAAGGGCTCTGTTTTGGCCTGGCCTGCTTTGCCAACATGCCTGTGGAGAGTGAGTTGGAGCGTGGTGCTCGCATGAAGTCTGTGGGCATTCTCTCCCCTTCCTACACTCTCCTGTATAGGTACATGCACTTCCTGGAGAACCAGGTCAGGTAAGTTCCCTTGGGAATGAGGCTGGCCATTCCCTGCCTGGGAGAGGTAATGTTGCTTCCATGGAGAGCAGTTTAGGTGCGAGTGAGAATTTGGCGACAATGCTGTGCTGTGATTTCTTTGAATGACTGTTTCTCCAGAACGTTTTACACAGTGTGAAGGAGACAAGAACTGATTAGCAGCAGTCTCTTCCTTGCTAACAGGCTAGTCAAATGCTACCCCGCCCTACTTATTGTATGCAGACATAAGTGTCACGGGGAGAGCTGAGAGGACAAGAAGTTCCCCTTTTCTCCTTCTGAAAACCATATTACTGAGGCTTACAAAGGTCTTCTAAACTTATAGTGGTGATCCTGGCTAGCTGTGTGCTTCAATTGTGTTGAGTGGATCTAGCAGGGAAAATGGTGATGGTGGAAAGGAAAACTGTTCCTACCTGAATGTATTTGAAACAGGATCAGTACTGGCAGTGCTGTGTGTGTTCTCTGGCTGCACTGAGAGCTACTGTTAGTCCTGACGCTTCTTTAGCCCTCCTGGATGAGTCTGTGCAACTGAGGCATCCAGGATCCCTTTCAGCTGGGAGAGCAGATGTTTGCTGGGGGCAAGGCACTACACAAATAGTCTGGAGACACTACAGATCTCCCCTTATTTTCCTTTCTTTTCCAGACACCAGCTGGAGATGCCAGGGCACTACTCCCACCTAGAGGCATTCTATGATGACAAGAAAGGAGTTCTCCCTGATGGCAAGGGCACCCCCAGCTCTCAGCAACCTGTCCACTGGCTGCCTTCCATCCACAGATACATGTACCCAGAGATGAAGGTGAGGCAGGTGCTTGAGGCCTGCAGGAATGGGCAGAGTGCTGCTGCTCCTTGCTGGTGCCTCATACTTCTTTATGTAAGCAGTCACTCCTGCACTTTCTAGGCTGCTTTAGATAAGATTTTGTTACTTGGACTGTTACAAGCTGTGTGCTGGTCTTGCTCCCACATTTAGACTTAGCATCTGTGCATATGTCCCTGTTTCACCTCTGAACTGTTTTCTTTCCTTTCGCTCCACCTCCAGATCACACACCCTGCTGGCTGTATGTCTCAGTTCATCAAATTCTTCGGTGAGCAGATCCTTGTCCTCTGGAAGTTTGCCCTACTGCGCAAGCGCATACTGATATTTTCACCACCCCCAGTTGGAGTTGTCTGCTATAGAGGTACGTTTTCAGGGACATGCAGAGCTCTGATCTAGTACGCTGAAGCACCGCAGAAATGCCTGCGAGTACTGGGGGGACAGATGTCATGCAGGTCTTGAAAGTCCATTGCAACCATTCCTCGTGAAGATACCGCTCAGTCTGCATTTACATGTTTCCCACAAAATGCATTTCTTTCAGGCCTCTTGAGTAACGACACATCTGGCACTGTCAAACACAGTTTCTGTCAGCACAAGAAAATAAGAGCACTGGCTGAATTTATGGATTCTAGAACATGGGATTCCTGTGGGAGAACTGATTATTTCCTATCCAAAACAGGATGTCATCACTTAAGAACACTTCTGGTGTTCAAGGGCCTTTCAGAGCTCTGACCATTGTTTTCATAGAAATGTGTGGGAGAACTGGGCAAGTGGGGTTCAGAGTGCCCTTGAGGGAAATCAAAAGCATCTTAGGATGTACTTCTCTTGTCCACAGTGTATTGCTGCTGTTGCCTTGCAAATGTTTCTTTGCCTGGTCTTGGAGGAACTGTCCCAGAGTCCAAACCATTCTTCTATGTGAATGTGGCAGACATAGAAATGCTGGAGACAGAAGTATCATATGTGGCCTGTAAGTATGATGGATTAGGTGTGATGTTTTTAGCTTCAGGCTGCAAAATATCTTGAGACATCAGACTGTGGAGTAAAACTGATGAGAAATAGTTTGTGCATGGAATGACTAACTACAAAAGCAAGAGAAAAACAGTTGGTCTGTTGGGAAAGCAACATGTTGCTCTGAGACTCTTCTCTGATTTTGGCATAGGTACAACAGAAAAGATCTTTGAGCAGAAGCGGGATCTCTATGATGTCTATGTGGACAACCAGAATGTGAAGACGCATCATGAGCATCTGCAACCACTCCTGAAAATTAACAATGCTGACAAGGAGAAGTACCGACGGCTCAATGACCAAAGGTACCAACAGACATCTGGGTGGTCCTGGTCCTGACAGGAGACCAGGGACAAAGAGGACACTACTCCTTTGTACTTTCCTCCTTGTAATATTTTCAAAATACCCCACTGGTTCAGCTCATCTCTTGAAGATTCTGGTCTTCTCATAATGCTTTGAGGTTCACAGTAGGTATGTGCAGTTAACCTGTCTCCCTTCTCTCAGGCAGATGTTAATGTATTCTCAAGAAGTGGGTGAGGATTGCAGCTCCTGTGAAGAGGACCTTTTCATCTTGTGAGTGGCTACCTCTGATACTTAGTTGGGCACTCAGTTTTAGGGAGCCTCTTGCACTGATTTCATGTTGCACTGGTTTGGCATATTATGAAACGTCATGTTTGCCATGATTCCATAGTCAGCTTTCTTCCTCTAGGGTTCCAAAACCAGACTGGCTATTCTTCTTCAGATATCTTCCTTTCATTTTGAGAAGCCAAATGCAGCTGTATTAGTATCCACTGGGGTCTCTTAAGTGCTGGGAGGGAGAAGTGAATTTTAAAAACACAGTCGGAGGTGTAAGGATCCCCTCACATTTTTGAAAACACAAGCACTATAGGATATTTCTTGCCAGAACATTTGGCTCTGGAAAGGACAGTGCTCATGGGAAGCAGGCACTGTACCATGCTGGGGGTGGTACAGTGTGGATAAGACCTGCATGTAAAGAATTGGCCCATTGGTGTGGCTGGTCTTGTACTTGGCAAACAGAGGAACCAGAACTGGGTGTAGAGTTACTAGATGAATTACATGAAAATCACATGTCTACCACCTCTGAAGCCCTTCACTGCCTGTTGCTATTCACACTCTGCAGCAGGTGAGAAGTAATGGGATGAAACTGTGTGAAGAGCTGTCAGGGCAGAGCTCTGATTGTTGAGATGCACAGGTATAACCAGAGCTCTTTCTAAATAGCCTTGCATGTTTCTAGGAAAGCAACAAGTAAAAAGTTGCTCTCACTGGTGTGTTCTGCACCAGTAATGAGGAATTTATTTACCCATTGGCCTATTAGATGGATGACAGCATTGTTTCCTCCTTTACATTACGAGAGTTACAGGTGATGTACCTGCTTGGTGACCACAAAAGCTGATAATGTGGCTTGCTTCTGAGGGAAATGCTCCCCACAGAGCAGCCAGATGGGAGCACCACTGTCAATTAAAAGTTGCTGCTTTATCTTTGTTTTATTCTGGGTGATCCATAGAGTGAATGGAAAAGTACTACAGTGTCACCTAGGAAGGTGGGAGTTCAGGTTAAAGGGGTTAAATGCAGTTCTGGGGCTCTGCTGCCTGTTTGTAAATACAGTGTCTCTTTCGAAGTCCAGTGCTGTCACCTTCACTGACTTTATCCTATAGGTTTTTCATGGAGCAGAACAACCGCATATTCCAGACGCTGATGGAGGTGTCAGCCAGCCAGGACAAGACACTGACAGCTGACCATGCGCGAGGCATGGGCCTGGATCCCCAAGGGGATCGAAGTTTCCTTATGGACCTACTGGAAGTGTATGGGATCGATGTTATGCTAGTCATTGACAACCCCTGCTGCACTTAAACCAAGGGCAAGAGAGAGGGGGAGCAAAGATCACTTTTTAAAGACTACCAGACACTGCCTAGGAGGATCACTGGAAATCACCACAGCCACAGTTATTTAATAACTTTATATGGAGAGTATTTATAATTTTAAAACAAAATGTGATTTTATTTTCTCACACTCAACTTCCCAGTGAGTACCTGCTCTAGGGTTGTTTTTGGTTTTGTCTCCCTTTCCCTTTCATTTGTGTTTTTTAGTTTTGTCTAGCTAGGACCAGTGGCACCTTTGCACCAATCCTCACTGTTGCCAGTGATAGCTACATTTTGGCCTAGCCTGGATACCTGAGGGCTGAAGACTTCAGGAAAGCACTTTGTCTGATGACAACCAATGTGAAATGCTATAGCTGAGCTTTCAGACTTGGCTGGAAAATCTCCTATGAACTCCCCCTTCCACTTGGGGACTGGAAAGGGCTTCAGCTCAGGCTGTTAATGGCCCAGTCATAAATATGTCCTACCAAGTTTGTTGGTGGGGACAGTTAAACCAATGATAAAAACCAGACTCCTTTAAACACTCCTCACCCAACTCTAAGCTGAACTGGAGTAAAGCCACCCTTCCTTGTCAATGGCAGAAGCAAGTTTGCCATCAGGGATGCTACAGGATCTCATGGCTTTGCTTCCCAGAGCAGCATGGTTTCACTTACAGCACCTGAGGTGGTACAAACAGGCAGAGACTGCACCTACCTATCTCACAGCTGGAGAAGAGCACCCTCTCTACTTAATCCATCCCACCACTTCCTCTGATTTTTAGCTGCATCACACCTGCTGCTTTGGTTTAAAATCTTCAAACCAGCAAGATGGTTTCCCTTTTAACGGGGACCAACACCACTGAGCCACTTTGCAGTCACTTTGTTCTCCAGCCTCACCTCGGATGGTGCTGGGCTGGATGGGGTACAATAAGTATGCTTTAACTAATGTCACTAGCCCTTCCTTTGTAGCTGATGGTTCTTGTTGCTCCCTTGCTTTAACACTTTCTGCTAATCCTCCTTTTGTTGAGCCTTCAACAGTGCCTGCTGCTATCCCTGGCTTTCCGTGTGAGACAGAGAACAGACCTTTCAGGTGGAACAGCTTTGAAGCATGCAGGAGGTTCCCTTGGAGTTTGGTGTTGTTAACTGGCACAGCTGCTAGAAGCAATGTCTAAAAGCAAGTCTTTCTTTTTTCCTGGGCAGAGCTGTAGAACCAGATGAACAGTGTTTTCTTATTCTTACTGTGGAAAGAACAGGATTCAGTTCATGAAGGACTAGTCATTACCTGCGGGGAGGCTATCCCAGTAAAGAGTAATCCCTTTGTCATGCAAAATCCAGGAACGGTACTGTGGGTTCTAGGTGTGACATACTGCTTTGCCCAAAATCCTTCAGCCAGTAGTAGCTTCAGCTGTAAGCTACCTGTTCTCCCTGAACTGTGGCTATAGCTCATTAGTTGCTGCTTCTGTCATTAGATTTCAGCACCCTTGGAGGCTTTCTGCAGGTTGTAGAGATGCAAACTGTAGCTGATGTATCCATTTGTCCTGCTATTTTATAGGGTGACACAGAGCCTGAACCACCAAAGTGCTACCCACTTTAAAGCAGGCAAGCACCTTTTTGAAACAGGTGAAGTAAATGTTCTCCATGTATACCCTCTGTGGATTGTCTCCCTCTGGAAAGGAGGAGGCTGGCCTGTCCTGTATTTCCTTGAAGGCTGTTTGCAGCAGAGGGTAGTTTTGCTTGCTGTGGATACTGTTTTAGTGAGGTGTGGTATCAAGGGCCTCACAAGATTTATTGCACAGTTCACTGGTATGAGCTTCAGCACATTATGTTCCTGCAATCTCCCTCTCTGAGCAGTCACTCCCCTGGCTGCTTTTTCAAGGCTTTGGATGTTTTTGTACAGAAGAAAATACGCTGCTGTTTGTATTGCCAATTGCTTACAACTGTAACATCACCTTTGGAAGGCTGGGGAAAAAAATGGAGAAAGAGGTAAAAACAGCTGAGTGTCATTTAATGGAAAGGTCAGCCTCTTTTCCTTAAGAAATGGCTTTGTTTTTGAATTGACACCTGAAATACAAAAGTGGCCCACAATCTCCACACTTTTCTTCTCTGACTTCCACTTTACTTTTTACTGTCTGCAGTGATGATCCGTGAGGAATTACAGCTGTCATTGTACTGCTGTGACTTCCTTCAGACACCTAAAAAAAGGAACTGAAACTAGTCTCTAGCAATCTTTCCTCTCACTTTCTTGAAGATTTGCTACATAATATAGCTGTGGTCAGTTGTTAATGACTTTCTACTCTCTTTGTCAGTAGTTCTTTTGCTAAACTAAACAGAAACAAACCTTTGATTTGTTGAAATTTTACAGTCACTGCAGAGGCTTTCTAACACCCTGCATTAGAGCACTATGTTCACAAGCTGTTGAAACATGAGGTCTACTAGAGCAAACAGAACCTCCTGAAACTAGTATTTGACATTTATTAAACCTCTGCTTTCCTGAAATTAAGTCATCAGTTGTTAGCAGTAGTATGGGTGCAGAAGCATCAAAGCAAGCAGATTATTGTAGAAGTAGCATCCATGCTACATCCAGTTGGATGGCTACAGTCTATTTTGCTCTTCCTTGTACTTTTGTTCTTCCTTGTAATTCTGCTCTTCCTTGTAATTTTGCTTCCCTACCAAATTTCTCTTGGCAGGCGACAGCTACAAAAGCCAGGAAGTTGTCCAAAAGAAAACAGAACGACAACTTTTCTCTCCTAACCCTTCCTTATTTGATTTGCTGCAAAAATGCTTTCCATCTGCACTCCTTTTCTAAAAGACATTGTTTTTATTGTTGTTGCATGTGGAAAGTCCTTGATAAATGGGTACGTAACAGAAACAAATCGTTATAGCTTGGGACATGAAGGACTGTTCCGTGGAACTGAGTCTTATCTTTCCAGGAGATAACATAATTCAAGGCAAAACAGTTAAGTGCAGACATTCAAAATCCCCTCCTTGGGAGTCAACAGGTGCTTTGTTGCATACCAGCAGCTGGAATGGAGACAGTTATTGGGTGTGTTTTGAATTAAAAGAGGGAGCAAAGTGTGGCATAACAGGATATTGCTGATCACTATGAAATCCTCATCTCCCTTTGAACTACTTTGCCCTTACAGTGGTGCCTTCAGTTTCTTCGGTGTAATGCCTCTGGTCAGCTGCTGTGATCAGAGCCCAGGTTTGAATGGTGGTTACAGTAAGCAGGTATATCCTGTGCCCTGGTGTGTTCTCCAAAACTCAAATCATTGTATAGCCATTGCAGGTTCTCAGCTGGTACTTGCTTGACTTTAACCAGGAGAAAAAGAGCTCCATAACTGCATCTTACCTCAAGTTGCACAAGAAATGTATTATCAAGCAGTGAATTATTACTGCTTGTACTATCTGGACTGAAGGGTAAAGCTTGGGAGAGAAATAAAAGTTAGGTTTTCAATCTGAACAAGCAGCACCATGCCAGACTTTTAAATCATCCAAAAGTCTTCTCATTGCAAGGTTGGGCCAAGGTGCATAGAGCCATGTACAATAAAGAACTCTAATGGATACTAGGAGAAAGGCACTTTATGGAATCAGAATTTAGATTTGTCTTACAGACATGGTACTACCTTATTTTCTAGCATATATGAGGTTGTTACTGCAGTGTATCTTAGAGCTAATGATCGTGTCTGTCACAGGAGGTGAGCTTGCCTGCCCAGCATCCTTGTGGGGGCAGAACAAAGTTACATCACCTTTGCAAGAGAAAGTAGCTTCCTGTACAGGTTATTGTAAAGCAGGATTATGGTGATACTCCATTTTAACAACTGTCAAAGTTCATGAGCAAAAAGCTGTGAGTAGCTGTGGCCCTCCTGGCCACAGACTGGGCAAGGCACAGGCCTGCTTCGCTCTGGGAGGTGGAAACACTGGTTTCTGGAACAGCAGGGCAAGAAGACACTGTTCTAATGCAAAAGTCTAGGTAGAAAGCATGCACACTAACCCAAACTCTCATCCCAGCCATTGCTTCTAAGTTAGTTGCTGTTTTCTTTCCACCTCCCCAAAGCCAGTGGCATAGTGATTATGGAAGAAGACGACGTAAATGTCTTCTACATGGGACTGGAATGTCTTAACAGTGTGATCTGTCTGTTTAAAACACAGAGTACTACATGCCTATGAACCAGGATTTTAGATCTTGGTTAATGCAACATGCTATTCAAATGGGAATGTTTAACTGTGGTCAAAATAAACAGGTGCCTTGGGCTGGTCCATCGTTAGGTTATCCTTCCTTTTTATTTCTGTTACAGTATTTTAAACCCTTCTAGAATAGACTGTAAGTTGAAGACAGGAGAAGTGTTTTCATGAGCGGGACCTAGGATTCTACTCTTCCTTCCTGTCTTGGAGTTTGTACAAAGGAGGTTTTTTGTGTTGCTGTCAGACAGAAACATGAGAACTGAGTCCTTTTCTTAACACTGCAGATAGCAGGTTCAGCCCCTGCTTATTTTATGTCATGTTTATCCCACACCTCCCCTCTGAATGTTGCAATTCAGAGGTTTAGAATCACCCCATACTGGAAGAACGTTGAACTGCAGAGGGAGGAAAAAAATTACTTGAATGGTATTTATACAAGCTGATATGAACTTATGCTGATATGAATATTTAAATACCAGCCTGTGTCTCAGGTGATCTTGGTACTTTAACATCAGAACACCATCAACACCACCAGTTCTGAAGGGATCTCTTGGTTACCCTCAAGCAAAGAATCACATTGCAATGAGAGCCATGTGTCTGACGCTCTGGAAGAGAACTAGTGATTTTCCCTGTAAAATGGTACGGATGAATGAGGAGCCCGTTCTCACCCTCTCACTCCTTGCAGCAGGCTGGTTATAGTTTTAACAGCTCGGATGTTTGCATCTTGCAGATGTGTGGTTCCTCCCATAGGCCTGTGGCTCTGTAGAGAAACTGCTTACTAAAAACATGGGTATTTTTTAATACAATTAAAGCTTACCTTTTGAAAATGGCTGCTGCCTTGTCTTTCCTGCCACTGGAGAAAAAATGCATTGCTGATTTTATTACAGAAACATCAACTTGAGGAAAAACTCCATTGGTGAGAATTGCCCTTGGCTCTGATGAGCCAGTGGCTGCAGTGCAATGTTCCAGGTGTCTCTGTGGCAAGCAAAAAGAGCAGAGCACAGCCAACACATTCCTTGCAGAGTGACCCAAGGCTACAGTGGGCACTTTTAATTGCTGCAAATCAAGACAGCACAAACCCAGTCCTATCACCAGCATAACTAGTAAAAAGAACTAGCAGGCCTTTCATTCTCAGTCAAGTCCTAGAATGGTTAGGGTTGGAAGTGACTAAAGATTACCTAGTTTAGGTAATTAGTCTCTCCACAGTATAGTCCAGGGAAGAACATTCAGTTTTGTTTCAGCATCATGCAGAAACGCAACACTGCTTCCCCTTTGGAGGTATTTTTCCTTTAAGACGCTGCCACCAGAGGATGCTGTTGGAGCACAGGCAGCCAGGATGCAGTCCTTAACAGAGCTGCTGGAAGCCGACTCACTAATCTCTGTATTTTGATAACACCAGAGTCAACAAATGATCTCCGACTAGATCACAGTGTAACACAGGGACTACAGACAATGGCATCAGAAAAATAAGGATCAATTTTTCCAGTAAGCAAGGCAGAACCATGTGAATTTCTAAGTTAGAATAAGAAGGGCAACAGAGGAGCTTGCCTAAGTCAGTAATACTTCCTTTCAGCAATTAAAGCAAAGCTATAAACAAAAGCTCAGAAAAGCAGCAGAACTAATTATGGTATTGAGGCTCAAGGGGATGTAGGTTGCATAAGGAATGGTGAGCACTGTTTACATTAGAGAAGAGCAATCAGACACAATAAATAATAAAAGTTACTTGGATGTCCTTACTGGTGTTATACTACTACAGGAATAAAAGGAATACTTACAAAAAAGGACTCACTCAGCTTGTTAAAGAGTCTTTCCACATGGACTTCATACAGCTTTGGGTCAATGATGTTTTCCAATTTGCTTCTGTGTAATATACCTAAACTTGATCAAAGGAATCTATTTCTACTATATAACTACTGGAACTCTGTGCTGTTGAATCTGGCAAGATGAAAGAAATTAACATAAATATTTTGCCCAGATACACACAGGAAATTTTTTTAACTTGCTCCAAAGCTTTGTATTACCATTTTTAAACTTGCTCCAAAGCTTTGTATCACCAATCTCCAGTTTGTGACAGAGTAGATAATCAACCATCTGTTTTAATGTGGCAATTGCAACATTTCATAGAATTCCTTAGCATTACTCCCCCAAAAATATTTTTTTCCAGAATCCCAGGTTTTGCAAGATTTATAATGGGTAATGTAGACCTGAACTCTGGGAACACAAGGACAAGTATACTTTCATTTTACTTTAATATACAATTGCATTACAGCAGTAGCATCTGGCACACAGCACTCAGCCTGCAGTGCTGTAAATGGAACAACGATGACTTCCTGGGGCAGGGGGAAAAAAAAGATGCCATCAAGTTAACATGTGTTTCTCAGAATTTTCATTTGCATTTTTAACGCCTTTGAGACCAGCCACATCATCCACTTCCAATGGAAGTACCTTGCACATAAAAATAGCCATAAGGCTTATTAGTCTAGTGGGATTAGTCAAGTTAGTTAGGTCTCATATGCCTTGAAGAGACCCTGCTAAGACTGGTAACCACTGGCCCCCTTGCCCTGAATTCTCATTGTACTGCTGCCTGCAGCATCTGCTCTTTCATTCCGGGATCACAGAAGAACCGGAGTTTCCGGGGCAAGAGCTTCACCTCCACAGGCATAGCTTCATACTCCTCATTATCAATGCCAAAGCATCCCTCAGTGCCCTGTGTGCAGAGAACAGTTAAACATCAAACATTATTTCAGCAAGGCTGTAATGCTGACACCTGATTTTACTCAGAGACTACAGTTGAATACTTAGCTGAGTCTCAACCAGGATGACCCCCCCCATGCCTTGCAGCCCACTTGCTCTCCTCAACACAGGGAGAGCCATCCTTCATTGCACATAATGTATTAAGTCTGGTGCATAAGATGTTACCTCACTTAGTGATAATTCAATGCTAAGAAGCTTTAATGACCCACATTGTTTATACTGAAGGATTCTTTGCTATTGGAACTGCAATTATGTGCACTTAGATCTTGGTCTGCCAGTTGTGACGTAAGATAATCTGCAGAAATGCCTGTTAAGTAACTTCTATTAAATCCGTATTACAAACCCCTTTCAGTATTGTTTCACTATATTGATCTGAAACATGAGATGCAAAGTAATTTACTGGCGAGGAATTACTCAGCAGTAGAATTTTCTTAAGAGTTTTCTTTAACGCTGATAAAGTCACCAGTGATTCAAACCATCCATCAAAATGCCAGGCTGACTTTACCTAAAAACAACTTCAGTGACTACTTTGCAAGCACTTGACCCATGAGAGGGCTGTGTTATGTGGATACTCAAACTATCTCCAAGTGAACTTGGACACCAGAACAGCACAGATTAGAAGAACTAGTACAAGTTCTGGCAGCCAGAGGTACAGCACAGCAGTTCACCTCGATCAGCATCAGCTGGTGAGACTCATCTGAGCTGCCTCCAGTTCCTTCACTGGAGCTAGGTCATGGAGTTAAACAGCACTGCTCTGTACCATGCACACATGTTCTGAAGATCTTGGCAGCAGCTGCAGTATGAACAGCTCATTTTATACCACAATCCTTACTTATGGCCCAGCTGTACTCAGCCCAGCACTCAGAATCACAAAACTGCCATGATCTGAATTCAATGCAAGTATGAAGATGCTGGCTAATAACGACATCATAATTCATGATTTTTACTTGGTAGTGACAGATTTTTTGCCTTTCAACACATTCTATTCTCGCTCAATATGGAGCGAGAACTTGAAGACAGCAATTATCTACGAGATGAAATCAATGTCCTTGTAAAAACAGGAAACTGTCCTCCCAGGGCCCCAATAACAGCTCAGAGGCAGGAAAACATAAATCTAAATTACATAGGTGGGCACAGTTTTATCTTCTTAGACTCATCATTTCAAAGTTTTGAGACACTTCCCTATACTGATCTGAACCCCCCCGCCCTGTCTTACCCTCATCTCCATAAAGCTGCTAATATTTATCTTCTTCTCTACAGCACAATGCCTTCTAGGGCAAAATGTACACATCTTCAATGCTAAGGAGAAGGTCTGCATATCACAAAATGGGTATGTTGGAAAGGACCACAGTGGATCATCTGGTCCAACCTCCCTGCTCCAGCAGGGTCATCCTAGAGCACATTGCACAGGATTGTGTCCAGATGGTTCTTGAGTGTCTCCAGTGAGGGACACTCCACAGCCTCTCTGGGCAACCTGTTCCAGTGCCCAGTCACCTGCAGAGTAAATAAATTCTTCCTCATGTTCAGCTGGAGCTTCCTGCGCATATGCAATACACTCAAGTAAGAGACGCTTTAACCATCACCACCACTGTCTTCATAAAAGATCTGCCACTATCTCCTAGCTGAACAAAGCTCCCCCTCAGGTTTACAGACCACTTGGGGAACTGCAGTATGTCCTTCCTGGCAAGGGATTCATTTGCTGCACTATGGTACTGAGTGTCTCACTTGCAGTGTAATCAATCTCCCAGATTTAGAGTAGGGATTTCTTAAAGTGCAGCATCAATGGGTACAAGGAAACAAAGTGAAAGAGTTTTCAGCTCTCTCAGATTCTCACCTCTGGAAGCTGCAAGATGCATCTGCTGGCTTGAATGCACCGACTCCCTTCAGGGCACATATGTGGATCATGCATCTTTTGACTTCTGTCCAAACCAAAAGAGAGGTAAGGTAAGGACATGTTTCTCTTGGAAACAGCCTTCTTCAGGGATGACATTTCATTGTGGGCTGTTAAATCACTATGCATTTGATAAACTTAGAGGTATATATATATATACATACACACAAATATTTGTGGGTTTAACTGTGAAAAAGTAAGAGAGAGCTTCCCTCTTCTGCTGCAATTAATACATATCAGAATGCACCAACAGCCTCCAACCAGCTTCTGCTCTGAGGCTCACTGAATACATTTGAACATACAGTTTCACATACTTGAACATAGAGCACAGTTTTGTGTTCTTCACTTTCATGCTGAACTGTGCACTTCCTGCAGTGACTACCATCTCCTCACAACCCATGCACTTAAACTTACCAGCAACCTAAACAACCCTAAGCCAAAAAAAAGACAGGATTCTAGTTATATTGAACCATTAAATTACTATCTAAAAACAAACAAACCCCCACGTTTTTCACATTAACACCAGTCAGCATGGCATTTGTTATCAGCTGCTTTTGCTATCATTCTTGTGAAGAAACCCCCATCATTTTATCCATTCCAAATAACATACCTAGTTTTGTCAGTTTTTCTCTTCTGGTGCCTGTGAGATTCTTATTTATGTACTGTACTTACAGCAGTGCTGCTTTCTTTCCTACTTCTGCTGATATCAAATAGGAGCACAGAGAAGGCAGTTTCCTGTCTTGGAAAGCTGGTGGTGCAAGTGCCACATGGTCTGTTTCAAGTCTTAGGTTGCTGTCCTGTCACTGGAACAGCTATTACAGATTCCTTTCCTCCACATGTGCTGCTGCAGAGTGAGCACAAGCTCTGGGGTGTGCTGACCTTCCTCTGGTCTCCTGACTGACAACACACATAACCTTTTGACTGACCACTGGCAAAGGGTACACAGCACCCCAGGCAGTAACCTCTCCATTTTGGCCCCTCTCCAGACAGACAGCAACACGCAAAGAGAACAGCAGAGAACTACAGAATTACAATTCTTACGCATGGAAGAATTATCACAGATATTCCTCTGACAGGCAATGCCTGCAGTCCTCAAATTTGCATTTATTCTGTAGACTGATATGAAAGAAGAGTGTATTTAAATATTGCCCAGGAAAAGAACTCAGAAAAACATGTCAGAATCTCCCCTAATACACCAAGTCTTCTATGCCCCAAGGAATGCAGGCGCCTCTTAAAGTTACAGAAAATCCCAGAGAAAGAACATGAGAAGAGAGGGTTGAAATAGGAGATGATAATCAAAGACAAAGGAAGAAAAGCTAAGGAAAGGGCAGGGAAGGATGGAAGCAATATTAAGTGTGGAAAGTTTAGTTTTAATCAAATATGTACACACTAAAAGATTGATGACTGACTGCGAGGGAATTAAACATCCTCCAGCAATATAAATTATAAATCATTGATGGCATGCAATACTGTCAGTTTATACAGTGCTGTACAAACAAGCAGCAAGGTTCCCCACTTAAAGTTTAACCCGCTTGGAGTTGAACATACAAGGCCTTAGATATGGCACTCCGGTGAGCAGGCAGATTTTTTTGGTCAATGAAGGCACATGAAGCTCTACAGAGGTGTAATTATCGGGTCAAGGTAAGCTCAGAAGAGCCAAGATGTGGAACTAAAGATCAGTCAAAGGAGAATACTGGTAGAAGCAAGTAAGATACAACACCACTTGCAGTGATTGCCTCTCTAGTGGCCCAGTATAAAACAATCAGAATTCATTTCCCTTACACTCTGCCCCTTACTCAAGACAGCAGTGTGAAACAGGAACAACACTAAAAGTCTAACAGCAACAAGTTTCCATTGATTATTGCATCCCACTCCATATGCTGAATCACAAATATGCAGGCAGAGAGAGAGCCACAACACCTACTGCACATAACACACAACTGTAACCTAGTTTTCACATGCAGAAGGAGCCAATGTTAAATGATTCAGAGTAAGACCTCTAACAAAACCCCCCAGTTTTCTGCACTGTAGCTGGTAACAGTACTCATGCCCTGGAGTGACAGCTCTCCATACTATCATACACAGAATCTAAGCTGGTTACCAGGATGTGGATTACTGAGACTACACTTTCCAACCCTGCTCTCCTTCCCTGCAGCACTTCTTAGGAAGCACTCCATTGTAACCAATTCTTCTTCCCCCACCTTATCTTAAACATCAGCTCTGTGGCTGCTGCAGATGCTCTTGTTCATACAGATCTGATCCACAGCCAGAGGGCACTTCTATACACCTGGGATGATTTCCTCCTTTCTTTGAAATCAAACAGCAGTTGCCCTCCAGCACACTCTGATGCACCCCCACACCTCCGCACACACACACTGCCAGAGCCTGCATGGTAGTTTCCTGCTGGATGTGTGGTTTTCTCTGTGTGACCCATCAGTTCTTATCAGCTCATGTTAGAGCCCTATCCAAAATAAAAAACCCTTGGTATCTCCACTGATTAGGTATTTCCCCTAAATAAAGCCTTTTCAACCCCCCAAATTCTGGTGTTTAAACTATGCATTAAAAAAGAAGAAAAAAGAAAGAGCTGCTTCACACATTTCCAAAGACAAACACTGTTGGTGCCAGGCAATGGGGGGCCTCTGATAACGGGCTTGACTCAAACCTAGCTGCCAAAGGCACTGTGGGATCTCTGAACACCCTGATTCTGCCTTGAAAAAGCAGGGAACATTTTTTCTGCTCTTATTTCTTTCTGTACAACTAACCAGTTCCTCCCGCTGCTTCTCCACCCCATACCCCCCTCTTTCTCTTTCTTTGTTACCTACAGACTTTGGGGCACTATTTAATCAAAAGAGCTTGTTTCTCTGAACTTTGCTTGAACAGCTCAAAGCTTTCAGTACTGCCTCTAATTAGTTCTCAACAGCAGTGCAATGTTAATGCTCCTCAGAGGCTTTTTCTGCATGACACTGTAACTGCAGGCACAAAATATGCCACACTACTGCAGGAAGCATGTCCAGTCAACACAGAAGATATTATTTACAGTGGGAATACACTTGAATATGCCTCCCTTAAATCACACAAACTCATCTACATTTTTCTGCTAGCAAAGTGTTCAAGAACTCAGAACAGCATCTCCTTTGTCTCTCTCCTTTAGGAGACCAGATTCCTCTTGTTTCTAATAGGAAAACTTCCTCCTCCCTTCCCTTGGTAGCCTTCAAAGCAAAGGTTTTAGTCCCAAGAAACCTATGGGCCACATGCTCATGCAATTTAAAAGCAGTTGCAGGTGGTAACCTGACCTGCAGTATATGCATAGGTCAGAAGGCTCTATTCCCACTGAGGCTCATGGGATGCTCAAGTAAGGGGCCTGCAACCGCCATTAGTATCATAAACAAGACATCTTGCAGGAATTACTAGGGTGATGACAAGCAGGTAAAAGTGTACTGAAATCCTCCCATTGATTTCACTAGAGGGAGCTCTAAGACTTAGAAAACAGCAAACAAAAAGGAGCTCTCAGATTTAGCAGGAGAATCTGTTGCTGGTAAAAACCGCACTGAAGATGCAATGTATTTGTGAGTGGGACTGTATGAAGGAGCTGGAAAAGGCAGCTCTGATTTCTGTCTGATGAGAGCAGGAGGAACAAGCACACTACAAGAAATATCACAAGCACAAGTGAAGCAATACACATTCACTTTTTCTCTACATGCTGCTTCTTCATACCTGCAGCCTTCTTACTCCACGTACAAGTGGGACCAATATATTTGCTTAAAGTCCCTGTTTAAATTCACATCTTCCAGAAGTTCTTCCAGATCAGACCTAATTTTCTCACAAGAGTTATTGAGTCAAAGAAGTTCTTTCCTTAGAAGCAGGGCCTGTCCAATCACGGTTCAAAAATTCCAAATATCACTAGTACAAAAATACCAGCTCTGTGACCCACCTCTAAATCCACTGAGCAGTTAGGGCGAAAAGATTCTGGGGATAAGTCTGTACGGCTGTCTATAAAATTTGGTTATGACAGTAATATCCAAGTACTACTGACTTACAGCAACAGGGAAAAAGATGAAGGTATAGCAAATTCAGAAGCTAGGAAGAACTCCAGGTTCTGAATACTGACACTCCATGTTCTGGAGTTCTGCCTTGTTTACAGAAACAGAAAATTAGTAAGAATTTGAAATAACAAAATTATTAATCCCCATGAAGCATTACTGACTGATGCGCTTTGCAGTCGTCTGCTTCTGAATTTTGCAGCACAAGATGAGAGAAAACCAGCACACTTTTCAGAGATTCTGTCACCTTTTCACAGCCTTCCCACACTCACCCTCTGTGAACAAATTGCCCTTTGCTGACACTCTCTGCTTCAATGCAAATGTCCATGAAGTCCTCAGTGCGCTGTGCAAGAAAGGATTCAGGAATCAAGCAGTTAACATTTGAAAGTGCCACACCCATGATACTGCAATATGTTCACACAATGCCCAGTCCTTTGTCCCACAAATGGAGGCAGAAGATGCATTTCTGCATTTCATTTTTTTTTTCAAATCTCAACTTGAGATTTGAATTATAAATTATAGACAGTATTTTCCCATTAATGAATATTCAATAAATACCACAAGAAGCAAGATAATGAGTCACACATTTAGCTTCTTAAAGACAATAGCAAATATCTTAGGTTTACTAATTTAATTTCTATTCAATGGCTCTTTCATGAATTTAAGCAACAGTACAATGATACATTTGGCCACCAAACACTACAGTAAGAGAATTTTAAACAATACAAATTGGAAATCAGAGTGTCCTTGGTAACAATCCTTTAAACTCCTTATTTAGCTTCTTTCCTATTTACAGCCTGCCCTTAAACTGAGTATACAGTAAAGCTTTTTCTGGGAAAGCAACTCTGATTAAGATGCAATGTATCTTTTTATTTATTTTAATATTTCTGTCCTGGCAAAAGTCCTAGTGCAGATGCAATGAAAATGACAAAAGTAAAAATAAATGCATCTATTAGTGTAACTTGGTTTGTTTCTTTGCTGTTCTGCAGAGGTAGTCTTAGCACTGCCTGAGCTGCATCTGTATGGCTTTATCAGCCTAGGGATGAATCCGAGGTGGGACAGAGAGTGGCTGACAGTAGGCAGCAGATATGGCCTGGTATGGATTCAAGAGAGCTGCTTTTCAGCTTTGATGACTACAGGCACAATGGTATCAAGAGCAGGAGTTAAAATCAGTTATAAGGGGTCCATTCTCGTAGAAAAAAAGATGCAGCATCAAGATACTTCCAGCTCTAGAAACAGAAAAGTACAACTGGTCTAACATGAACTTGTCCATTTTTTCTAGGCTATGCAAAAGACCTACATCACTTCTTTTTTTCAAAACAAGTATCTAAGTGCATCTTGAAGGCATAAAGGAGACAAAACAAACAAAACCAACAAAACACCAGAAAGGACATAACGGCTACTTTGTGGCAATCAGACACTTTTTCAGTTCTTGGTAGGTCTGTTTCTACTTCATGTTCACTGACTCCAATCCAGTTCAGCTACCAAAACTCTTGTGTTCAAGTGCCATCTAGAAATCACTAAAAAAATACCGAAATACTAGTCTCTGTCTAGCTTCTACCATTACTAAGACACTGCCAGTCCAAATCATAAACCAGTGAAAAAGAAGAAACTAAAGTTCATGTGGTACATTCTAAGAAGAAAACAGGAGAAAATTTAAAAAACTGTCTCTTTTTTTGGTCTGAACCTACAAGATAACACATCAGTATAACTCAAATTTTCATATTCCTAAAGACCCTAAATTTTGAGCAAGAAGTATATTGGGGTAAATTCAACACTTCCTGTTAACCTGGGTATAGTATAGTGGCAATGGCTTCCTGCAGCCATGAGGAAGAAGACATGAAGTCTGGGATGACTGTGTTAGCATTTTTCAGTAAAATTAAAGACTGACATCTATCCAAATAGCTTTCACAGTAGTAAAATTGCACCAAAACACAGGCATAAGCCAAAGACAGGTTGTAAAACAATTAATGAAAAACATGAAAATGCTGAGGTTATGACAAGAACAGTTCCTTTGCTGCCTTGCTTTTACTCTTCCACAACAACCTGCATTGGCTTTCCTTCAAATCAGCATAGCCTGTCCTTTCCCTAGTTCCAGATCTTTTTAACTCCACCCTGCAAGTCAAAAAAAAAAAGAGAGAAAAAGACAAAATTGTAGCCAGACATTCAGGCTCAGCTTCCTTCTAGCACCAGTTGATAAAACAGAATCACTCTCACATAGGTGAAGAATGAAAGGAATGCCTATTTGGTACTTTCTTTACTCAAGAGCAATCCTAAAATGTCTGTTTGGCACGTGAAACTTGTACAAATTCTTTCTGATCCCTCTGCATTCCAGTCTTACATCGGTCTCCAGTGCTTTCACACTGGTTCTGAAACTTGCCCATTCCTGGATTCAGTCATGAGCCTCCTCTTGCATGAGATAGTAAATTTTATTTATATAGACACTAAAATGGGAGTTTAGTGAGAAAGGAAAACTCTGTTGGCAGGCAGCACTTGGAATCCAGTTGGGTTATGATCTTACTGTTAGATCAAGCTGCTTGTTCCGAGTTGCAATGGAGAGCTCAACGGTGGAGAGCTTCAGTTCTTCCCAGTCCTCCAGGGTTACCTCCTGGGAGAATTCTGTGCATCATCAAGAGAAGATATCAATCATTAAGTGGAATTTAATTGCACAGGTCATTATGAAGCATGAAACATCAACACCACACGTAAACATCAGTCTGAGCCACTGTGGCCACTACTTTTGCTTCTTGAAAATGTCAAAATCTTAAAAAAGTAAAAGGGAACTTGGGAGTTCCCAAGCTGAAGAAAAGAAAAAAATACCATTTACATCAGCATTTACAGAGTAGCAGAAAAGACTGCCAAGCACAGTACATCACAGCCCCGTGAGTCCTTATGTCCACAGATTAACAAATCTCCTGGGCTAGTTACAGGAACATTTAGGAAACACATGAAGTGCTGCTACCAAAGAAACAGGAATCCACTGTTCAGGACACTGCGGTAACATGTATTTTTCACAGGAGTTCTGTTTCCACAGTTCAGTTCGTATATCCAGGTCACCTGGTTCATGCTCCTGTATGAATCACCTCTGCTAGCCAAGGAGGAACGAGGCTTTGCACCAGACTGTGCAAAACACACACTTCTCCTTCCTCCTGTGGCCTGCCATGTGCACTGCCCAGACAACAGCCCAACCCAACAGAGATTCACAGAGCACAACGAATAAAGTTTATGGTACAGAGAGAAATATGATGTACCAGGAGAAACTTAGGGCTTCTGCATGGCCCAAATTTTACTGTTCTATTTTAAGTAACATTTGTTGCTCTGTGTCAGCAACTCTCCCCACCCTGGAAAACAAGGGCTGCTCCTCTCTCACCAGCTCACTAAGAAGCCATTCTACCGGAAGAAGATTCCAAGAAGCTCACCCAAAGTGCCGAGTATCCCCTATGGAGGCCTCCATAGCAATGGCAAGCAACTGTGGGTTCAGGGAATGCCCTGGGTTCTTTACAAATGAATCTTTGTTTATGAGACCACAAGCACTGGCAGGACTACTATGTTCCAGTTCTGGCAGAGACCACTGTAACTATCTTGACAAAATCACAGTTTTAATAAATAACAAAAACAAACGAACAAATAAATAAATAAATAATAGTAATAATAAAAGAGAGCAGTAGACAACCTCTCCACACAACACAGCCCTCGATCTGTCAGAGGAGTAGAGCCTGCCTGTGAGTTTTGCCCAAACACACCCAGCTCACCTTTTGGAGGTGACCAGTACAATCGAAGTCGTCTGTAAAGCCTCACATACAAAGGGGGTCTGGACGGTTTCTCCTCTGGCTCTTCTGGAGGTCTCTCAGTTGGACCCAGATACATGAGAGCAGCTTGATGTTTCTGAGGCCACCCCTTGGAATGACATGGAAAGGAAAGACACAAGATAAAGGGCATTTTGTTTAGCACGTAGCTGTTTATTCTGTTCAGTCCTGTAACCTATTTATTCTGTACTCCCACATACTCCTGCAGAGATACCCAGACCCCACCACTGCCTCAGCCTAATTTACTGCTCTGCAGTCTCCAGATTCATTGGTGAGATGGCATTTCTGCAGTTTCAAAAAGACTACCCACAGTTCCCAAGTCCGCTGATCTACTCCTTCCCCCCACAGAAGTGAGGTGTTTTCCCCTCTATGAGCTCAAGGTGAAGTGATATTTTCTTTGCTGCTGATGTGTGGCAGGGTGACACAGTGTCTTCTGGCTGGAGGGAACAACCCAAACCAGCAAGGTCAACATCAGTCTCTGAAAGCACAATTGGTTTCTGCATGGCACAAAGGCAACCTCAAAGAGCAACTGCTCAGCAGGATCTAGTGCAAACAGACAAAGACTACAGTGCTGTGTGCAGCCAAGGGGCACTAAAATCTGACAGGCCTTTGTTCTCAAACCACTCAAACAATCCAGATCTGACCTGATAGTCAGGTGCTTATAAACAGCAACACAACAGATCCTAAGGCAAGTCACACTATAAAGCATCTTAGGGGGGGGAAAAAGAAAGTACTAACACATTATTCTTGGTGATATTTCAGATTCCAGTGCCAGGGCTGGAAGAACCAGCTTCTGAAGAAGCATAGCTTCTGAAATATCTCCAGATGCTGACAAAGTTTATTTCCTCTCACTGTTTTGAAAATGATTTCTGAAATGCTCCAAACACAGGACTTAGGGAGGGAATAATTTAATTGGTTTTTAAATGTATATACTAAAACAACAGAGCCAAGAGCCCACATGAACTCAATACAATTATTTTTCTATGTACGAAACTTCAGAAGTAGTTTTGGATGATATAGCACAGGTTGTTAAGCTAATTCACCTCATACTTCTGAGAGCAAGGAAAGACTCCACTCTCATACTTACATAATAAGCAGGACAAACAGAGGTTGTATTAGTAGGGCAATACACAAACAATAAATATTAATGATTAAAGGGCAAAGCAGAAATGCTGTGATAATTTAAGCCTGTATATTTCAGAAGAGATGATAACACTCATAACAATGTCCCTACCAATATCAAAGATGAGCCCTTTCCCATTACACTTGTTTCAGCTACAGGTCATCCTGTTTGAAAAGACACCTACAGTAAAACTAGAGAATATGAAATGTGCAGCAGCATAGACAAGTCAGGAAGAATTTAAGCTTAAGAGGCCAGAGCCACTTTTTGTAGAAAATAACGGAATGGCAACATAAAACAATGAATACCACAATTAGGGAAGATCAGGTAGAAACTTTTCTATCTTAATAGCAGAAAAAGCGGGCACTTCTCTCTAACCTTCAGCAGGTTAAACAGATCTTTTTAAAGTACAATGAGTAGCTCACCAGTGAAATCCAGTATCACTGCCCCTAGCTGAGGCTAAGGACTCAACAAAAGTGCGAAAGGGGCTTGACAGAAATGAAGAATAGGTTTCTACCTATAATGCCAGCACGCAGAATCATAATCCCAAATTTTCTGGGGATGGGGGGCAGAAAAACCACCCCAGCTTTCCTGGATACATAACAATTAAACTCCCCTTTACAGGAGTTTCCTATAAAGGAAGTACTGGCACTGTCACAGACAGCATGGCTAGTTTGATCTACTGTACCAGCTCCTGGGTATTTTCACTGCCTTTCATGAGGTTCCTTATATGTTCAGAGAACACGAAAACCATGTGAATGAAAATGCCTTACCTTTCATGCAGGTCAAATTTTAATCTTTCCAGGATCAATTTCAAGCAACAGAAAAGTTTAAGGTGAGATATAAGCTATTCATCTTCATGTTCATTTTACTACACAAGGAAGCCTGATTATCAATGTGCATGAGCACTCTAATTATAGACCCTTCTGCCAGATGAATAAATCAGAGTGAAATGTTATCCTAAGAAAGACTGTTGAGAAAAGGTGGCTGAGCCCTTAGAGCTTATCTTCACCGCCACTGCTGCTCACTACTTTCACAGGGGGTTATTGGCTTCCCATGGTGATCTTGCAGCAATGGATCTCCAGTACAGGAAATTTTTTTTTAAAAGTACTTTTCTTCCCCTTCATTTCTTCAGAAGTAAGTCTGTCAATTGGTAGGCTTTTTAACAAGTTGAGTTTCACTCCCATTTTATATTGTTATCAGAATCCTTCACAAAAGCTTGCAGATAAAATTATACAAAGTCAGCTTTTTCATTTCCCAAACAAAAACACTTTCTTCACTATTAATTTTTACCTTAAATGTACTGAAAAAGTGAGCTGCTTTGGTTTTCAGAGGCCCAAGATACCAGTACCTGAAAAACGAACACAAATAGAACTTCTGAGATATCCTGGGGTCCATACTGGGAAAGGGAGAAACCTTGCATGAAGACAGAGCACACAGACTTGTCTGCCACTGAGTTAGTGCTCCCTGACAATCTTTAGCTTTCTGATACTGTAAGACACTTTCTACACAGCTTAGCAGTGACATCCCGTTCCTGAGTTGCACTCACCAAAGTGCAGTGTACAATCTTCACTACAGGCAGCAGGACATCTCACTAGCAGAATTTTACCTTGTTATGTGAGACAACTGGGGATGATTCAAAGGTCTGTGGTCTAACAGCTGGTGGTGTGCATCTCCACAATATGCAATAAAGCACATTTCCAAAGGTCACAGGAAACAAACAAAAAATCAAAAGCTTCAGTGACAAAAGAACCAGCAAACATTCATTTGTCCCAAAGGATTCTCACATCAAAATCAGTGTTCTACAAAATAAAAATACTGCCAGCCTGTCCCAGGTTAAGCATAAAAGGATGTATTCTATCACCACCCACATATTTCCTCGATAAACTGGGTCGTTTGCTCCCGGAGTCTCCCTGTGCTCATGTGAGGTGGGCTGGTACTCCTTATCTCAACTGAGATAACCATTCCAGCCAACAGCAAGCACCACCCAGCCTGAGTAGATTATCTCGGTTAATGGCCAATTACCAACCAGACTAACACCAACCAACAGAATGTCAGAAAACGTTTGCTCCCTGAAGACTTGGCTCATGTGAGCCAACCAATAGAACATCGGGAAGATCTCTTTCCATTGTGGAAATCCCCGCCCCCAGGGGAGGTACCAGCCAAGAAACATGACATGAAAGTAGGCTTTGGGATGGGAGAGATCACTGGACTACCAGCACTGGACTACCAGGACTGGACTACCAGACGACTGGAAAGCCAGAGGACTCTGGACCACCACGACTGGACCCTTCACCACTGGACAACCAGAGGATGGGACCACCATCACTGGATACTCAGCGGACCAGGCCTTTCTTTGGGACTACTGCTTTCAACAGGACTGCAACCACTGCCAGGTTGTACCGTGACCCTGTCGGTTTGTTTAGGCCAGTGTTTCTGTATTCCTGCATTTATTTAAACCTTTTTATTAAAACTGTAATTCTGACCTAAAATCTCTCGTGGTATTTTTGTGTGGGGTTAATTTCCCCTGCTGGTTCACATTCAAACCAGCACACAGCCACACAGAACTGTATAGAATCTAAATATGTGACTGTATTTAGGCAGGCTTGGCACATATTTTGATCACTGTCTTCCACCAAATGGGATCAACAAAGTACATTAAACACCACCAGCTCAAGAGTACTGCAGATCTAAGTATATTATTAACTATTTAGGTGTGCAAATGTCCCACCACTCCCACCAAGCCATGAAAATGTCTGTAAAATAATAACATAAAACAGCACCAAGTCTCCAGCAGGATGGTGCTTAGCAGAGGGATACTCAGACACATGTCTGGAACTGTGTCTTATGGTTTAACGCCCTTTAAGTAGGCATCTTCTTTTCAATGTAAGATCAGTTGTACTGGAATACACCAAGTGGTTTTAGCCCAATAACCCATTTCTCACGGGGACCAAAAGCTGATGAAGTGAACAAGTATAAAAACAGGACAAGCACATGTGGATCTTGTTCCAAGCGGATTCTGAGCACCCATTCACTTGTTGCTGAAGTGCTTTTCAAGCTGGACATGTTTCTCTGCGTTCAGAAACATTTATGGAAGGCAGCGAGGTTCGGGGATGTTCGTGCACCTCAGGTACAAAAGATGCTGTCACAACTCCAGCACTGAGCCCAAAAAACTCTTACAAAAGGGAACTGCTGCAGTGAAAGATGGGAAGGCTGACACCAGGCAAAAACCAGGCTATGGGCAGGGAGCCCAGTAACAGTGCAGAGCAAAGAGAAGTGCACTTTCTTGAACTGGGAGCTGCAATTAGCAGGAGAGCTGGCTGCACGGCCAAGTCAGCACCTAAACAACCTACCAAGAATGTCCCTTTCTTCCCAAGGACAAACACCCTGACCATTTACTGCATCTCCTCCAACCCACACCACCTCTCAAACCTACTCCAGCATTTGCCAGACAGACTCCAGAGGTCTGCCACCTCTTCCTTCCTGACAAAGACAGCTCCCTCACAAAGCACATGATATTTCCTTACAGCTGCATTTCCTCCATAAGAGTTTGGGAAGTGAGCTGCTTTGGCCCTGCTGCTCCTTCACCAGATAATGCTTGTTATTTGATACACAGACAGTGACATGTTAAATGTCCATTTGGAGAGGGCCCAATAATTATGAGTTTAGCATTTAGAGAACAGTCATGACACAGCACAGTCCATGCCATTTCTGGCCGGAACTGAAGGGCATTTCTACTGCATCTTATGTCCCTTGTTGGAATTGAGTTACAAAGACTGCGTGCATCTTTTCATTGGCAGATGATGAAAAACAATGGCCAATTACTTTACTCAGACTTCACTCAAGGGAGAGATTTTCCCCCTGTTACAATCTGAATAATGTTCCAGAAGCAGATGTGACAAAGCAAGAAGAAAGTAAATACTTAAAAGAACACATCTGTACCAAATAAGTGTTTATATCAAATTACAAAAATTGTGATACATCTTTCACTCCAATGTGTGTAACACGAGACCTAACAAGTGTGGGTGCCTCTGCCTGTCAAATACCTACGCTCAAAAGAAGACTTACTTAAGAGAAGGGGGCATGTCTTTTTAGGCAACAGATGCTGAAAAAGGTACAGTTTCAAAAACCAGTATTTTCTTACTTGCTAACTTTAACTCCTGCATCTCTGTAAGATCCCCATCTTAAGCCAGAGACTGCAAACACAGGCCGTTCCTTTTCTCCCTGAAAAGAAAAATAAACATTGCAAAATTGCTTTCTCTTACCTTGTTTCCAACTTAATTTTCTGAAGTTGGAAAAATAGCATTTCTACCTAAACACTGATTTCTGATTAATCCCCAAAGTGAAATTTAACAGAAGAGGTATGACAAACAGCTAACAGCAATAAAGCTTAGCAGAATTTAAGTATTGTACATTCCATCTGCTCCAGAGAGGAATATAAGAGGTGAAGTTTTGAAGAGGTAGACTGAGTTTGACTGCACACCCAGCAATGGCCATTTCATTTTGCGGATTTGACTGTCAGCCAAAAGCAAGAAGCTCTGCACAGCAACACAACGCTCTCACTGCAGAAATGTCCATTCTACAACTGAACAGAAAAATAATATTCAAAAACCATACAGGGTATAGGCAAAGGCTTTCCCATTTTATATTTTTCAGTTTGTCAAAGAAAGCTATTAACTTCACAATACCCATAAATGCATCAAATCAGCAGACAGCTACTGCTATGTCTCACCATTGCTACAATATCACTAAGTTTTGTATTCGCCAATACTCTCTGAGTCTCAAAAAAAGGTGATGTTCAGGCATTTTAGAGTTTTCTTCTATTTAGACTGTCTGATGTCATAGCACATGGTGGATAAATGATTGCCACCAGAACTGCTGATATCATAAACCAAAATTCCTAACAGCATTACACAGAGGAAAACCAGTCCATGAAAACATAAAAACATGAGAATAGGAAAGTTTTAGGAATGTTGGGCTCCAAATAATTGATGATTTTACCTTGATCTCCAAGACATCAAGTGGAACTGTCTCTCCCTTCAATATGGCCAATGTAGCATTAGTAATATGTCTGCAAAACAAACAGAAAAAAGCAAAGGAAAACAAACAGGAAGAAAGGAAATGAGTAAGCTTTAAAATTACGGTTTTTTCCAGCAAATTCCACTATGCGTCCAAGTAGGGCAGTTTTTTGCAGCAAACAAAAACCCAGGGAAACGTGCCACACTTAGTTGAAATCAGAAAGCAAAATGGGTTGCAACAAATGACGAAGCCTGTGCCCTAACAAACAACAAAATACACAAAAAGCAAAGGAAATTCTCAGCCTATGCTTTTCAGAGATCCTCCTTCTTGAGCTAACCTGGCAGATCATATGCCAACTGTGTTACTTGCTGTTTCAGATACTTAACACACTAAGGACCCAAACCATGGTTTTATTTTAGTGGTGGCAAGTATTACAACTGGGGAGAGAAGGGCACAGCATGAGACTGGTCTTAATTTGTGTCTGGGATTGAACTGCACTAGTATGTGCTAATTTGTTTCGAAGTTTTATGTTAGTTTCAACATAAATCTACCTGTCAGCAGTGCTCATGTCGCCTTGGTCTCCATTAAGTTGTGGACAGTAGCCAAGGCACTCTGTCATTTCAAGATGTAAGGTTTTTGTAACCAAAGCGTTTAAGTCCATAAATAGTCTATGTTCAAACCTTGAAGCATATACTTGATTGAAACCCCCTTCCTTGGTTTCAGAGTTGGGTAAAATTTAGTTTCCACACTGGATACATTTGCAGTGCCTCAGCTGGACAAGGAAAAAAATGCAGTTTTCAGATCCAGGTCAATATTCATGTGAATCAGTGGGAGAAATTGCCCTTGGTTTCATCAGGATAAGAATACTGAGATAGATAAGGAAGCTGTTCTTCCCACAGCCCATCTTCTCTCCTAACTCTTATCTTTCTGTAAGACCTTTACCATTCCTACGCTCCAAAGTAAGAAAGTTCTGAAGGAACCAAAGTCCAAATATTTCTTTTAAAAATATCACTTCTACTCTTCTTAACTCAGGTTCTGTTACTGGTGCGGGTTGTTAAGCATCCTATCGACCAAATCACCTTCAACTTCACCAATATGCTGCAGTCTCAGCTGCACAGTTCATTACCTTGGGACAAGAAGACCATCATTTCAAACAGCTTCTTTAGAACCCAAACATAAATTATTATTTTAACCTTAGCTGCTGATTACAGCCTTGTCCATCATTCTGAGCTTCACAGCACTCTGGTATTTTTAATGAAGGATGTTATACCAGTTGACTTGTGGTTTTATGTATGATGGATACTGGCAAGGGTTCCACAAAAAAAAAAGTTTATGAATTAGTGGGAGAGTGAGAATGAAGAGATTTCAGGATCAAGAAGAAATATATATATTAGTATCAGAGGAGAGGAAGGGAAAAATTGAAAAGAAATGAAGTGTGGGGAAAAGAAAGATTAGTTGACTACCCTTTTTCTAAGTGGACGAAACAATCTTGCAACAAACTGAAATGCAGACAACAGATGCAGCCAGACTGGATCATATCCAGGATGCTGAAGATACCGTCTTGGGGTGACTTTATGATGCTGTATCCCCTATCGCCTGCTCTATGCCAAATATGAATCCTGTGCCCTTAAAAGCTGGGCTCCAGCCGTGCTCTGCTACAAGCAGCGCTTTGTGCTTCTTCAAGGACACATACACACCTCCCCCGTTCTCACAGCTGCTGTGGTGGAGAGAGAGCACTTTCACTTTTTTCTTCTAGCCAGCTCTCGGCTCTGTTTCTCAGGAGAGAGAGATGGAGACTTAAAAAGTTTTTGCTTTTTAGCTAGCCTCCTAGCTGAGGCAAGAAAAGGAAGTTTTTTTTTCCCCGGGACTGGGGGTTTTCCCCTTCTTCCTCTGGAACTGGTCAGCTCCAATCCTACATACCATCACCGGAGGCGTACATCCTGGGCCTGGAAGGGGGGCCTACACCGTATGCTAGCTCCAGAGAGAGAGAGAGAGAGCAGAGCCACACCCAGAAAAGGACTCTGAATTCATCCAGGTTTCTCCACCACAAGAGGTTTGTTATCTAACAGTATTNGACTTAAAAAGTTTTTGCTTTTTAGCTAGCCTCCTAGCTGAGGCAAGAAAAGGAAGTTTTTTTTTCCCCGGGACTGGGGGTTTTCCCCTTCTTCCTCTGGAACTGGTCAGCTCCAATCCTACATACCATCACCGGAGGCGTACATCCTGGACCTGGAAGGGGGGCCTACACCGTATGCTAGCTCCAGAGAGAGAGAGAGAGAGCAGAGCCACACGCAGAAAAGGACTCTGAATTCATCCAGGTTTCTCCACCACAAGAGGTTTGTTATCTAACAGTATTCATTTTTTTTCCTTCCTTCCCCTGGTGCCTGCATGCACCTCCCAGCACCCTGTTTGTTAAATAAACAGTTTTTTTCACTTTCCTCTGAGAAAGTCTTGAGGTGGGAGGAGGGACTCCTGATTTTGTCTCAAACTGGGACAGATATGAATTGGGTTGTTGGATTGTTGCCAGCAGCAGTCCCATCCCAGGGTAAAGTCAGTTCCACCCTGTGAAAGTCAGTAATGGGATCCAACCTTCCCCATATTCTTCTATGCCTTACTTTGCAGGTGCTAACCAGGTTATATGTGGACTGGATTCTAGAATTCTTTGACTGGAGAAGGAACAGAAAGAGGACTTATTTTTGGTTTATTTTGTCATATCCTTGCTATATCCTTGTCATACTCTTTCTGCTATTCCTAAGAGGCTGATCTTTTTAATCCCTTTTTTTTTTTAAACTCTGAGCATCACACGATCACAGAGAAATTAGCCACAGCAAATGATTTCGTGTTCTAATAATACATACATTCCCTTCTTTTAATTTTTAGTCAGTTTTTGGAAGTCATTAATTCAGGCAAGTCCAGAGAATCATCAGGCTCTGCCCAGAGACTGCCAGCTTCTATGTAACACAGAAGAAAAAGAAAAGCATCAAGCTACCAAGAAGCACTGCTCCTTGAAAACAAACAAACATGTTCCAGAAACATGTAATACTTACCGGACTTGATTTGTGCTCTCAGGATACAGTGTGTGGCTCAAAGTGCAAGTTTTTCCAAGGGGTATGAATCCTATAGGAATCTTACTGAAGGCAGCCTGGACACATGAGGAGAGTAAATGAACATTGGCATCAGCTGAGTGAAGCTTCCTGTGTAGAGATCACAGTTGTGTGTGGTATCACCCCTTTGGCACTGAGCAGCCAGGCACTTCCTTAAACAAGGCAGTAACACACAATGACTCAGAACGTGGCACCCGAATCTGTGAACTCCCCACTGCCAACTGGGTACAAAGGAGCTCTCTGTAATCATTAAGAGCATTGCTACATGCAGTTTGGCAGACACATCCCAACTAATGCATGGATTCTGTCAGCAATCTGCCATCTTTCTTAATACTGATGGTGGCATCACAAGCTCTGAATCTCATTTACCATTGCAGAAATCCCCCTCTGACAGAGTAACCTTGCACAGTAAAGAGATCTCCTCACTCAAGGAAAGGAAATTAATTGATTCCTCTGTCATTCAAATCATGAAGCAGCAGAAGGTCTGATTTTTGGAAGTCACTGATCATGTTACTTTTCAGTACCACTGTTCAGCAAAAGGGCTTGTTAAAAGAGCAAGTTATTACACTATACCTCATATTAAACCTTGCTTCTTGAGGCATGTCAGCAAATCAATGTGAACTACCACATACCCCCAGTGCACCACATCCCTCCTGGGCACTGCTGCCAGCAGCAGCTGGACACTGCCAATCTGCACTGATTCAGGAATTCCTGTCTCACTCCATGCCCAACCACTCTCTACCCTGCTATCTCCGTGTCACCTGCGAGTTCTAACACATCTCAAACATCCTGCTCCCATTTTCTTCGGAGCTGCTTTACACTGTGCAGATGAGCTGTTTGCAGCCCATGCAGTCAAGCTCTGCTCCCCTGGCTGTTAGAACAGGGCTGCTTCTGGAATATCCTGCACAGGCTTTTCTTATCCAGGCAACAGTGATATGATATACCCCAGTGAAAAGGGAAGCAGGGCACAGAGAGGGGGCTCAAGTGCAGATCTCTACTCCTAGGGCACAGTGACATGAAGGACAAGAATTCCTTGGCCAAAGACATAAAGTGACACAGTGGCAAAACTATAATGCAGTATTCCACCTGTAATTGTGCTGGATGCAGAAATTTCCTACACTACCGCAAAACAACCCAAGCGACATCAAGATAAGAAGCCAAAAAAACAGAGAAGAGAAACTAGCCAGTAAAGCCTCTAAAACCTTTCTTCCACCATCTTCAGATTATAAAGGTCTCAGGATCCAACTATAATAATATTAGATATAAAACACTGATGTCTCAGAATTGATAGAACTAGCCCTCCTTTAAAAATACTGGCTTGGTTGCAGAGTACCCCTTGTCACACTCAGACACAGCAAATGCCTAAATAGATACAATTCCAGCTGCCAAGGGTATCATCATAATCTTGTCTGGATCATTTAACTGAGTTTTTGCCAGCTCCTGCCAGAAGGTTTTGGGAGCAATGGTTCCCTCCTTTCTTCAATAACACTGTCCTCCCACTTTAAAAAGAAAAATCTCTCTCATTTCCATTCAGAGCAATTCACCTTGAGAGGTTAAAATTTGCTTAGTGCAGACATCTGCATAGGTAGGTACTCATTGCCTGAAAAACCAGCAAAGCAATCCCAAAGCAGTGGGAGTGTGACCATAACTGAGTTCGGTTTCAAGCCTGTACAAATACAAGAAAAACATGTACTTTTGCCCAATGCTTCTGCCAAACAAAGTGGCATGCACAGCTGGTCCATGGGTCTTTGAAAACTAAGCATTTGGCTTCTTCACAATCCCTGCTCTGATGCTGGAAACATCCCAAAGCCATGGCTTGGGAGTCATTGCAGTCCCTTAGAAATGGAAAAAAGAACAACAGGCAGCATTGCAGGACGCTAGCCTAGAGCTGACTTATTACACAGCAAGCTGGCTCCAGATTGGTAAGCAATGTATCTGCTCAAGGCAGCTGAAGCCAAGAGATCACAGTGGATCCACAAGACACTCCAAGAAATAAAAACAATTTTTAAATTGACATTTTCTCACCTCATCTGCTCTACGGAGAAGTCCAGTAATGACCTGAAAAACATGTGACATGCTCAGCTCTAAGAATTTTATTTTCCAGTTACAGCAGAAAGCTATGAAATTCTTAACCACATTTACTCTTTGAAAAGATTTAAGGAGCACCTACTTTTTTATGCAAGGTGCTATGGTTGTTTACATGGGAAAGGAGGAATGTTCAGCCTGAAAACATGGTGGAAACACCAGGGTTATGAGTGTGCCTGAGTCCATGCTGGCACCACAATCAATCCCAGTGTAAATGTTTTAACACTGAATAATGCTCTGCATAATGCAAAACCAGCACTGGTCAGTGTAATTAACAATAATTAATTCTAAGGCCAGGAGGAACTTGCAGTTGTATTCTGATCACTTTCTCTTAAGGTCACTGCATTCATTTAGCCACTGTCTTATGAAACCAGTAGTCAGCAACAAGGAACTGCTTGAATAAAATACAGTCTTACTTGAAAAATAGAGTATCCCCAGTTCTGCTGGTAGATTGCTCCTGTCATTAATCATCTTGACAATAGGCATTTATTAAATACGTTCCATGCTTTGTTATCATTCCCACGTAATTTTTAAATGATCTATTCCCACTTAACAAAATATGCATTCCTCTTGGGGAGTACATAGATAGGAATGAACTTTGAAAATCAAACCATTAGAACTACATTACACAGAAAGAAAAAGTTAGAACCATGTCTCTCCAAAGAGTTTGCTCATTCTAGAATAAAGTTCTGGAAGACAGTGATGTCACACATTCTTTTTGCCCGAACTCCCATCATCACTTTTAGACATTAATACCAAGGAGCAGAGTGTTCTTGTCCCCAGAAGATTATAACGTTTACTGAAAACACAGATACTAAACTGGACAAATCTCTGGCAATAGCTGTTATGATGCTGCTATGTTGCACAGACTCAATCTTCTCGCCCTCAGCCCAACTATGATTCTCAACAACCCCGGCTGCTGCAGTACCTCTTGTACTGTGCCATCTCCTCCTGCAATAATGATCAGATCCGTGTTCTCCATTAATTCCAGCAGTTTTTTTGCTTGTCCCTCATAATCAGTCTGAAGAAACAGAAATTCAAACATGAGGACTCAAATGACTATTTCTAGTATATCTCTTATAGAAAAAAGAACCATCTATCCAACTGCTTAATAGTTATTTTTTTATATTGGCGCACAGTACTGTATATTACTTACATTCATGGAGATTTTTTCAGCTTATAAAACCATGCTGCCTAATATGATAAGTATAAGCAAACACACACACACAGAGGTTAAATGAAATATCAGAGCAAATCTTAGTCAATAGATCTAGAATACCACAGCAATGATCATACTTCCAGATAATTTTACAATGAAACAAAACCAGAAGCCAACTATGCTCTTGCAGAAAAACTCCCAATATCTTTAACAGCCAAAGCGCTCAAGTGCATCTCCTGAAACTCAGCATCAGCTACATAAAAGGCCACTGCTTGACAGCAAGTAACTGACAATGTATTTAGCAGTAAAGAGTACTAACTTTTTAAAACATCAAAACTGTTTTCTGAAAAATTAATGTCTTTTACAGAGACATCTCAGTCTCACTTACTTGCCCAGCCCTGTTTTGTCAACTTTTCAGGTCTGATGCTACCAACCATCAGTTCTAAGTCTTGCAAAATAATTTTTTCTCTTAGGGTGGGACTATGTATTTTCAATGATCAGAGAAAAAGATTAATAAAAACAGCATTTTAACACTAAATCTTGTGAAAAAGGTTCTAACACAGAAATGTGCATATTAGTGTACTTCACTGCTAGGACACACTATTAAGCAATCTACATATCACAGCCTCAAAAACCTGCAAAAAGATCAGAATCCCTTCATGTTTACTTGCTCATGTCTTTCCAAAGAAAACCTGTCTCTTAATTCACACCATTTAGAGCTCAGTGTTCTGCTTTCATGATGGGAATGCTGAATTATTTGGAGAGACACTGAAATAATTTCAGTGTAAAGATAAAAGGTTATTTTTAATTAATCTGAACAGTTCAACTGCACGTCGAAGTTCCTCACTTTTGAATTCAACTTAAGGCAGAAATGACAATTTCAACAGCAATGGGCACGCACCACTAGCCAGCACTCAAACATGTAGAGAATTTTCTCTCAAATATGAATTACAGAAGGGCTGCTTTAGACAGACAAACAAGCTCCTGTAGCTGAAAATTAAAATCTCAGTCCACTGTTTGTCTACTAACTGTGAATTAAAAAGAAAAAGATTAGGTATCAGCTTAATATCTCAGTATTTATTTCTTCTCGTAAGATGTCTGAAGGACAACTGAGAATTTCAAATGCACAGAGGTTTGAATTTCAATTCTTCAAGAGGAGAAAGCAGAGCAGTCAATATATCTATAGTAGCAGAACCTATCAGTTCTTACCTTAACCACAGTTACATCCAAGCCAGATAAGTGCAAAATTGGTGCAGCATTCTTTTCAAAAAGGTTCCCAGCTTTGCTAGAAATAACAGAGTAAGAAATATTTAATTAGTCTGGTGGCTGAAAAAAAATTATAAAAAAAATATTACAAAGGAAAGAAACAAATGAATAGCAAGAAGAAATCTACTTAAAACCAAGCATTCAATCTCCACAATCAGTTACTCAACCTGACAGTCAGGAAAGATGAGATTTCATGTGGTTCAGATGTATTACATTTCTAGTCTTGTACCTCAGATGTCAGGTTTTTGTTGCAGTTTTAATAAATGCAGAAGGCGTTATCTAGCTTTCAACAAAAATAATTTTAAAACACCATCAAAACAAAGTAAGATCTCCAGAAAGAAATTTATTAGAAAATTAATGACTTACAGAGCACCAGCCTTCAGGACCACAAAGAGGGCCCACACAGGTTCCCAGAAACATTAAAAAAATCCCAATAATTTACTGTTACATATTATGAAATAAGTTTAGAGGCAAAACTCTATGTGACCTTTTTTTGTTATGGGATTGATATATTTTATACCTGTAATTCCATAATAAAATAATGATACCACTAACTATAAATTGTTTACAAGTAGAAATGTGGGACTTTATTAATACTTTGCATTTTCCAGTCATGAGTGTTTTGAGCAAGAGCATGTAAGTGCAAGCACTTCCATGTCAGGTACATTATTCCCATCATGCTGGTAGTAACAACTCCCTGCCCCTCCACAAAATGCAACTATTCCAAAGCTTAGTTGATCAGCAGAA
The DNA here is from genome assembly GCA_013397565.1 of Ptilonorhynchus violaceus. Taxonomy (NCBI): domain Eukaryota; kingdom Metazoa; phylum Chordata; class Aves; order Passeriformes; family Ptilonorhynchidae; genus Ptilonorhynchus; species Ptilonorhynchus violaceus. The sequence continues at coordinate 132,999 of VZRJ01008886.1, read as the reverse complement.
ACAGATACACACCATATTCAAGATTATAGTTTTCCTGCTAATGAGCACATAAAAATAGCAGCTGACCTCCTCCAGGAGTCTTGCTCCGAGCCCATATTTAGCCTCTCAGTTTGTGGGCACATTCCTTTCAAGGACACGTTCCCACAGAAGTAAGATAATTTTTTGCCAACTTCAAGTCTTGAAACAATCAAGGTCATCTCTTATTTCTATAGTTTTTGAGGATGGAAATATATCACATGCAAAAGTTTGGAAGGAATACAAAGGAATTCTGCATACGAAGGAATGACAAAGGCCGAAACACAAGAAGAAGAAAATTAAATACGTATATATATATATATATATGTTTAGAAATCATTCTTTCACTCCAAGCAACTAATTCTATTTCTCATCCCAATATTTTTGGTGAAATAAAGTCTGGCACAGTTACATAGCACCAGCTTGGCAACAGAGGGAGGCAAAAATGAGCTCAAAAAAATCTGGCTGGCTTTTATAGGGGATAGCACAGCAAAAATGCAGAAAGAGTGCCTCAAATGAGAGTGCTGGGAAGGGGGAATTTTACCCTTTGCAAGCTGCTGGGTTGAGGAACACTGTTGCTTTCTTCAATGGCATAGTGGCAGGGATCAGCTGGTTGCCAAAAGCCTAAGTGAGAGAAAAAGAGCTCAGTTTACCTTTTAAGCGCACGGCTAAAACAGTTCAAAATAATGCATCTCTACAAATGTCAATGGGCTTTCAAGCCTCCTGACATTCAAATGACTTCCATCTTCAGCCATTGTACAGGTCTCCTATTCAAAGCCCTGCACTCTTAGCAGCAGCTCACATCACTGTCATAAGTACTCTTTAGCTCATTTTTACAATTCCACCACCATTTCGTTTTTGTCAACCTCTGGTATTCTGCCATGGACAGAGATCCAAGGAGCTATCCTTGACTTCAAGGTTACTTGATTTTCTTTCCTTATGTAATTTTCATGCACCTGCCTGCCACCTTCTTTCTGCATTCCTTCCCACTTCTGAACTTTAATTCCTCCATCTCTTCTACTCATTTTAGCATTTTCTATGCTTCAGGTTTTGAAGACATGAAAGATAATTGTAAGAGAGTCTGCCTTGACCTATAAGCAACTTAACTGTTTCTCACACTTTTTTTAACTAAAATCTCTCCATAAAAATCACTCAATTCCTCTTCAACTTTTAATCCAATTCTGAAGAGGCATCTCAATTTTAAATGCTTTGTGAGTTACTCCATAAAGCCTCTTACACCTTGTACCTATTTGCACAGCCGTTCAGCATAGGGGAGGCAAGGAAAGGCAAAGCTTCCACACGTTACATCCCACTCTAGAAACCTCTGTAAGGTCACTTAAAGGCATCCTCACTGTCACACCAAATCAGATTGCTTGTGAATACAAGGAAGACAATGTATTCAGCAATACCATCCAGAAGCCACAGAAATAAAGTAGGAACAAAAGACTACTGTCCTGAACATGGCCCAGTCAACTCTCCCCAGCTTTTTTTCCCCTTTATCTTGAAAGTTAACCCCCAGTAGGAATTTTTATATTGAAGAAGGTGATGCTGTACACAAAGAACAGTACATTTTAGTGGTTGTCAGCTGTTCAAATTTACAATTAACTCCACCTGCAAACCTTGCTCAAGAAACCTCAATTTAAAGAACGGTACAGCCGGCTCTGCTGCTTAAAACATCCAAATTTCTTCTTCTGATGCCTTTATCTGCTTAAAATCAGAAGCTGGACGATGTTATGAGGGTAGGGAAAGCAGTTACCTTTATTGGAGGTCCTCCCAGAGTACAAACGCACACCGATCAGTGTTGTGTCCCATCCCAAGTGTCCGTTCTCAGTGTGTGTGTACCCGCAGTGGACTCCAGCACTTTTATAGGTTTACAGCAAATTAACACAGTTTACAGAAATCTCCCAATTTGAAATATGGTTAATGAGGTGATTCCCTTTGGCTCAGCCTCCTATCGAAACCCCCGCCTAATGCTGCTAGCTGCTGTTGTTTGGGCTTTTAGGAGACATGGGACACAGAAGTGTCCCTAGTCCCTAGAACACTAGTGGTGATGAGGTTGACATAGGAATCTTATTTTGACTATGGGATAGGGAAACTACTAGCTAGGAGTTTTACAAGGTTATAGGGTAAAGGCTACAGGGCTGTTAATATATGAAAAGTATGAGAGCAAAAATTCTACTAATATAAAAAGCATAGAAGAAAAAATCTCTTTGGCATCACTTCAAGAAAGGAAGAAGATGAGAGAAGTTGCTGAGAGTAAAGAAATCTTCAAAGAAAGTGAAACAGATCAATAGCTCTTAAGCTTTACTGAAAGATTAGCTGGAAAACAGACCAAGTTATTACACTGCAATTGTTGGGTGGGAATTGGGGAATAGGGGACCTCTAGCATGTTACAGCTGTTAAAAACAACTAATTATTTGCTTGGGGGGTGCAATGTGATGTACTTGCAATGCTCTAAACAATCTAACAAGGCTCTAAACAAGCTAACAAGACTCATAAAGATTTTATGAGTAATGACATAATCACTTCTTTATGTAATAGACATTTACGTTACGTACAGAGGCATTTTTAAAGGAAATGCTGATTTGTAAGACAGGAAATAAAAAAATAATATTGCAACATTCTAGAAGTCTTTCAGAGCAGAACATAAGTAAAGACAACTTATAGTCATACAATAAAAATGGTTATTAAATATACATACGAAGGTATAATTTAGGTAAGTCATTGCCTTTTTCACTTTCTTGTGAAATGCACACTTCCAGTTATTGTATTTCTGGACTTCTAAAATGACAATCATTACTCTGCAACTATGAAAAACCCTTTATACAAATATACTATATATTTATAGTGCTCTATGAATAATAGCAAAGAAACTACATTCTTTTACAGAATTGTTTGCCAGGTAAACAGCACCTCTTTCAACACATGCCCAGAGTTCAGCACCAGCAAGGCCTACCAGTAAGACTGATTTGCCAAGGAAGTCCAAGTCAGCTGACACTGGCTTATTCCAGAGACAGAAGTGTAAAACGTTAAAAATAAGATAAATGGGTTCTTTATTATAGAATCTTTCTATAATCATTTGCCACACCAAGGCTGTCATCATAAACTGATATTTAAATTCAGACACACATGGTGGAACCTCTGTGTGAAACACTGCTGTAGAGGATACTTTGTCAGGAAGGCAGCTCCCTCATCAATTTGATACTGTAGAAGGCTTAAAAACCTAAAAATCCAATGTTAAAATGGTAAGAACTTCTCACACACTTCACTCAGACCGAACTTTTTCTTCTATTTTTTTCCCAATACTTATATACAGCACTACAAAAGCAAGTAGCATTTTTCAAACAATTTCAGATTGCTGTTATTCTGAAGAACGTATCAGACACTTAATGCCTTAATGCTGTATTGCTCTGTGTTTTCAAGCACTATTTGGCACTGACACATCAGCGAGAACAGAAATTACAGCAAGAATTGATTACTAGGCTTTCTGGTTCATTCCTCTCTAATGCAGGAGTCTTCTGTAAGATATTCTCCCAGGCTTTAACCACTAAAATTGTAGGAAGCTCTATTGACAGTGGTTTTGTATTTTCATTTGTAAGAAGAAGCCATAATGGAATAGAACCTGCCACTTAATAACTGGATTTAAGAAACAGGAAATTCAGGATTTTCACAACTGAACTGTCTTCTGGTACCAGTACTTCCTTGGTAGTTACACCTTGACAGCACACACAAACCACTTCATCAGCACCTTCCAAAAAACTGTTTTAATTTGGTCAGCATACTTCAAATACTGATGTATTAATGGCTATTTTTTGTGATATAAAAAACTTCTATCACTTTGTTATTATGCAGTAAAAATGAATATTGAACACATAAAAATCAAGAACAGCTGATGCTATGTTGGAACTGCATTTGACTCTGAAGCTATAAGCATGGTTTTTCAGGGAAAGATTTTCCTTGCTCTTTCCTGAGAGGTGAGTTCACTTTACATCTATTCTGGCATGAAGATCCACTGCACAAGACAAGTTGCTGTGACAATCCTTCTCTCAACAGACAGGCTAAAATTGGGATTATTCAGGTGCACAACACTTCTCGACTGAGAATAATTTTCACCATGCTTCTCAGGCCCCAGTACATAGCAATGATGGGAGCAGTGTTACACCCAGCAAAAGCTCAAAGATCTGTCATGGAGAAGCAGGTTTAGAATAAACTTTATTTGTGGGAGGTAAAAAGATTCTTAAAATCTTACAGAAGCAATGTCATCCATGGGCAGCAGCACTTACACCACTGAAAGACTGCTTATTAAGGACAATATTTCTTCATGGGAATACTACAGTACGGGAATTTGTTGATTGCTGTTTGCCTGTGCAGGCCACAAACTATGAAATGCAGCAGTCAGTACCCTGAGAGAGTAACTATCTCCCCCTGAACACTTGCCTTCTTGTCAGAGATGAGCAACCAGGTTGTCCCCACTGAGTTCCCAGTACATGGGTATCTAAAGACCTGGGTCAGCCAGTCCTCACAGCTGGCATCCCTCATAAAGTCACCCAGGACTGAGCAGGTAAGAGCAAGGTCTCTCCAGCTGAGCACTGACACGAAGCGGTTTGTGCTGCTTCTGCCCACACTACACCTCTCGTGGTGGGGCTGAGATTTCATTCTTATCAACAAATCATCTTCCTAGCAGAACGTTACAGGCACAGAGCAAATCCATCTGCAGCAACAGAGGTCTGGGTAGCTCCAGCAGTGACTAAGATCACCCCAAGGATAACGCTGCACCTCCCCTGCAGCAGCAGCCAGGGCACGCAAGGGGCAGTACCTTGGCTGCAGGCTGAGACCTCCTCCACCCCTTGGCATTAAGGGAAGAACACACATGGCATCATTATAAGCCTTGTCACGTAGGAAAGGCCCGCTGGGAAAATCTCAGGAGCCCTGCACAACCAAGATAAGAGGGAGATTTTAATCTAATTTTATTACTTTAAACGGTATTACCTGGGCTTCTTGGCATGCAGCTCTTCGTAGCAGGTTATCGCTATCAGGTAAGACAGAAAAGAGAGGGGACGTCACATTTGGCAAGTTTAAAACAATTTGTTCATTTTTAAAACATAGGTACATCCCCTTCTACACACAGTTTGACAACACTGAAATAAAAAAAATACATTTTAAGAGTGAAATGCACCCACTTAAGCACACACGCATATTTTTTGATGCATGTGCACACAAACATTCTTTCTACAGTAAAGAAAAGCAGAAAACAATGACCAGGATGCCAAGTTCTGGGATTACATAAGCTCTGACACACTGTATAACTGATTTATTTTTTTAAATTGCTATATAACTGTACTCCAGAGCTCAGGTGTGGGTTTTTCCAATGTTCTTACTGACTGTTATTTACATTGAAGGTACTTACCATTCTGGCAGTGTAGAAGGAGTTTAGAGTAGACTTAAATCTTTGTGCATTACAATTATGAACTCCCTTCTCCATCAGTTTGTAAGCTGAACACATAGTAAGGCAGCACCTCCCACCCACCTTGGTCTGAGCATGGCCCAAAGCAGTAACTCAGAGAGGTGAAAAACATTCAACTGCTTAAGTGAGGTTTAAAAACAAAGGAGAGATCATCAATGTCACAGATGGTCATTTCAGAAATACATTCCTGACTAATCCTTGTGCTTGTCACTGTTGACAGACAGCACTAACAAGGGGCAAGCGGGGTGTATAGTTGGCAAGCACACTGGAGACAGAGCTACCGAGTGAGGAACTAAAGTCTGTTCTTCCCCAGACAAAAAAATTCCTCCTGCAAACAAAATGGGGAGTACTGTTCTACAGTGCCCTGAGTATCACCTGCCCTTTCAGTACCAGACATTTCCTCTCCTTGCTAAAACAAAGCTTGTCCTTGCCAATACCTGGCATTATTGTGTCAAAATATCAAGTACAAAAAAACCCATTTACAGTCAGCACACCAAAATGAACATTACACCAACCAAAAGGATTAAAGGCCAACCAGACAAAAACAAGTGACTGGGAGAACACCACACTTCTGCCCCAAAATGTGGCTCATCAGGACAAACCCTGCCATAGAAATGGCAGCAGAGAAGGCAAGGCCCAAACCCAAGTGCCGTCTATTTCATTCCATTGGTTTACAGTATTTATCTGTCACTGGAACTATATAAGCTGCTCTTCTTGGCATCACAAGAGATGCTGCAATGCCATAAAACAAGAAGTAGGGTGACTTCAGGTGAGATATAAAATTGGGTTCTGAGAAAATAACTCTACAGTAAAAAAGCCACAGATTTATTCCTGGTAATAATGAAAAGACAAAGGAAGAGTCCAAGCATGGAAAAAGAAAGTACGTGAGTAAATCTTCATCAGGATAACATGTAACTGGAGTGTCTGAAAAAAAATTTCTCAGAGGCATGCTCTCATGTTTGCTCCTTAAAACCAAAGAGGGAGATAATTTGTATTATGCATCTGCAGTATTACTTAGAGGAGCGACAGATTGGGGCTTGATTGCAGTAACATGATGAAAGCGCACTGGTTAAAATAACTGCCTCTGAAAAGGTTGGTGTTCCCAGCTAAACAACATTGTCACAGCTAATTCCAGTTCCATCAAGACAGCTTGACATGCTAAGTCCACACTGTGCCGCTGAGGGCATGAGCCCTCACACAGGGACATTTTTCCCCCCTCTGTGTGTGGCCAAAGCAAAGAGAAAACAATTGCAACTTCAATACATGAAGTTGAAGTATTATGGGATGTCAAGAAAGGCCCACTATCAAATGAAGGCCGCACAGTTGATGTCTTTGAGAATTGCTGTCCTAACCTTATGGACAAATCCCAGGCAAACCACACTATCTGTTTACTTCACATTGATGCTGTTTTGTTCAGAAGTCAAGTTCATTGTCACACCATCAGCTAGTCTGTTTTCCTGGAACCCACAACCTTATCCTGCAGCATTAATTGCCTTTAAAATGGAGTCCAGCAACACTTTGCAAATGCAAGCAGAAGATACTCTGCTCTCCTTCTCGACATGCGAAGACCCTCATAACAACCGTCAAGGATACAAGCATGATTCACCCCAACGGAATCTTAACCATAAAAATTAAACTTGACAGTTCAGATGCCAACATTTACGTTGATTTTCTCCTGCATTAAAGCACTTAAAGAAACAGAAGTCTACTCTGACACTTACCTGTGACATTTTGGTTTCAAATGAAAGGTTTAGATTCTGAGACCAGAAAAATCATTTACCATCCAGCAATTTACAGGTGATTTGTCTCACTTTTCCAGCAGCACAGCACTCAGAATCCTGCACCATCCCAGCCATACTCATAGGATTCCCACTGATTCAACTGGGACATATTTCAGTCAGCTGAGTTTGTCTTAAGGATGTCCCAAATTTGGCTTAAGGATGCCAGGCAACAGGAATTTTTTATTTCCTTAAAATATTATGTCAACACTTAACTAGCTTCGAACTCCAGAAAAAAGCACAAGTGTACTCACAGGGATGCACCTGAAAGAACTGCAGTCCTCCTCCTGTATCACAACTCTTGCCTTTAGTCACCTCATGAGGTTCACCTAAAGTATCCCCAGTGGGCCTGGAAGTGCTCTGCAGGCCATAGCAATTGATAAATATAGCTAGAAAAATGTTAAACCCAAGGAAAAGGTAACTACTTCAAGTCTTCTGTCTCAGTATGTAGTCATTCTCAAAATACGACTGCTCACCAGCTCCCAGAGAAGAAGAGACTTTAATAATAAACGTAAGATTTTGTTGGCTGTTTTCTACTTTATTGTCTGCTATTAGGTAGGAACAAAGCCTTTTCAACAAGCCTCGAACACAAGCAAGTAGAGGCTGAGGGAAATTGCTGCACTGCCTTAAAGAACACACAGAGATTTCTTCTGACTTGCACCATATCCACAGCAAACCAAAAATCAATTTTTACTTTACATTTCCCCTAAGGGCTTATCTACCCAATTCGGCCTTAAAGCCAAACAGACAAGCAGCGTTGCATCTGCTGGCCAACTCAGGGCTGTCTTCCTGCTGTGAGAATTAAGCATCACACAGCTTACAGCTGGGCCGACTTCCTTAAGCAGTAAAAAATTCAGAAACGGAGAGGAACAAGTAGTGGCAGCAGGGTATGGAAGAAGGAGGCTGTCCTAGGCTGAACCCACAGACAGAACATTACCAGCAAAGCCTCCAGGCCGGCAGCCACTGCAGCACAGACTCTCTGGAGAACAGAGCTGGCTTACACCATAGTACAGAACCAACACAGAAAGGACACAGGAGCAACTGTGCAGAGCTCCACACACCCCAGCACTGCCAGGCTGCCAGACCACACCGCAGAGAGAGCACAACATCCTCGTGACTCATGTGAACAGGGCTGCTCTGATTTCTCTGCAACATCCCCAGTGTACGACTGGTGGCCACTGCTCCTGTCCTGAGCGTTTTCAGCTGGAATAGGGAATTAACACACAAGCACACAGATCCACATAATTCAGTAGGGATGCTCCTCCAGCTGAGCTGTGTCCTGTGCCCAAGTGTCAGCAGAGGCCAGGGTGGAAACGTCAGTTTCCATGAGGAAAGGTCAGCCAGGATAGCAACGAGTGCAACAAGTAGAAGACAACAAAGTCAAACTGAAGCTGTCTTGCACCCAACCTAAGCAACTCCCTTAAAAGTGATCACACTACAAATGTATAAAGAAGCTCAGGCAGAAGATCCCATTTCAAAAAGGGTTATCAGCATTAAATCCAAGACTATCAAATATACTCAAGCATGAAAAAACCTAAAAACTCTCAGTTCAGTGTCTGCATCAAAACACAGAGTTCTGTGAGGAGAAATGTGACTAAAGCTGTGCATACAGAATCACTCCTTCGGAGCTGTAACAGAACTCCTAAAAAAGATTTTATCTTAGCAGAGAGCTTTTTTGGCTGCTTTTAATACGGCAAAAGTACAGAATCCTCTTTACTGGATATTAGCATTTACTTCCACCTTGGCCTTGGAAGGGCATGAAAGACAAATCTTAGGTCTCATCAGCTTTACCTAAGACTCAGAATTTATACTCTGTTTTTTTGACAAAGTTTTGATGAAATAAAGTCAGGTACTCAAGAAGTATATGCAGGAAGGTGACAAAGTGAGTTATCAGCTGGCAAACACGCAGAGACTAACATTCAAATTGTAGATAACAGTACCACTCAAGATTACTGGCAGACAGTCAAAGGCTCAGGTGCTTTGCCAGCATCTTCTACTGAAAATGTCAATACTTTAACATATATGGGGTAAAACTAAGTGTCTGATGAGGCCACTGCCTCATAACAATATTGAGGGTCTCCTTCCTGACATGCTGATGATCACTTACACAGTGACATTAGTGTAACAGTCTGGTCAAATCTGACAATCAGTTAAGCTGATGTCCATCGTGCCAGAGATTAAATTTCTGCTGATTTGAAAGAGCTGGTAGCTCATTGCACCACCTGGACACACAAAGAACAGCAGTAGCTCCATTCAGGAAAGGTGACCCAGCACATAAAAGTGACGGGATTCCAAACTTGGTGAAAATTTTAAAACAATCATATGGTATCTTTATTTGTAATTAACCTCACATGTCTATGTTAAACAGAAGTATGTTACTGTGTATGAGCATACATCTGACAATCTGCATCCCCTCCAAGCTTTGATCTAGAATATTAAATTCAGTGTCCCTTGCGCCTGCAGTATGATATGCTATAGATTAAAATTATTAATTAATTTTTAATTATTAAAATTATTAAAATAAATTCATGCAATCCAGAGAATTTAAAGACAACCTCACATGTAGCAACACTGAGTTATCCTCCCACTTCTCAGGTACTACAAGAGTATTTGCTATCCTAAAGACAAGACAATGGATTTTTAAAACATATCCTTTCATGAGAACAAAAGGAATTTTAAGACTCATTAAGATTTTGCAAGAGTGGCAATGGGGTTTTAGATAAGAGTAGTTCAACCAGACATAACACCTCTCATTTTACACATGAAAAACCTTTGCCATCCCTTGATTGATGCCCCTGTTGAAGAGGTACCTTCTGCTATATCACATTCTTACAAGGGCTGAATAACATATGGGGGAGGGGGAATCAGCACAAGGTTTCCTCTTTTTACTCTTCCTGCTCATCCAAAATCCCCTTACATCAGTCAATATTTGAACAAACACCTCCAAAACTGAAAGGCTAATACACTGATCCAGAAACTAAACACTGCATGAAGAAAGTACCAAGACTAAGCAGCTCCTTGACCTTTACAGTTATTGTCATCCACAACCTTTAAACTAACTTTGCGATGATCCATTACACTCCAGTGCCCCTCTTTCCTTTACACCCTGGGGAGCACAAGGGCATCCACAGCAGACTCCACAGAACAGTCTTCAGGGTGTTAAAGGAGGACACCTGCATCTATTTGCAGGCAGGGAAGAGGTGATGGGAACAAGTCTGGAAAACGCAACATTCTTCTTGTCCTTATTTGTCCATGTAGCATCCTCCAAAGTCCTACAGAAGTACTTCAGAGCTCTTCTGTCCCTATGAGCAGGTAGGGACTGACTACAGAAGAGTGGCCACTTATTTGCAGGAGTGATTGCTATTTACAATAGCTCCACTTAATGCAGGCATCATAGCCACTGCATCCAAAAGAAGAAGGAACCTTGAGAAGTCAAAAAAGTGAATGAACTTCCCCTTGTAAGCGCAATATTTTAGAAAATCCACAAGGATGTAAAGAGGGATGAAGGATGGAAAACAAAAATTTTCTTTAGCTGCAAATAAATAAGCAACATCTGAGACAGCTACTTCCAAGAAGTCAGAGGCTAATCTGAACTGATGCAGTGCTAAAGCAAGGCCCTTTGTCAGAAACTTGTGATGCCAGAAACCGAAGCACGAGACCTCACTACACTTTTAATCTGTTCTCAAAGGGCAAATATCAGTCTAGTCAGGTATGCCTCATGCATAGCAATTCAGCCTCTGATGTGGATAACAACAAGCCTCGGGGCCAACACAGCCCATACAGATCCTTCATTAACCTCTCTGAGTGTTGCCTGCGGCAGTCTGTGCATGGGGCAAAAGGCACCTCCCATGCTTCCCAGCACAACTGGTACACACAAAGAAACTGGGAAGAAGGAATGTACAAAAAGACTCACACCAAAAACCATCCCCACAAGCTGCAGAGAGGGATCCTGGCCTATTCCCTGCTGTCCAGCAGCCAGAAGGTAAGGTCCTCACTAGGCACAGAGTATCATGAAAGGGCTGTTGAGACCACCTTTGAATTCTTTTTTACACTCTTGCCATCAGGCTCTTGTCACTCCTTATTTTTCTACTCCCTGGATAAAACAATCCTCCACAGAGAATGGCCCAGAAATGCTAAACAGTTGTCACTGTTTCCAAACAGTGTTGAAAACTCTGAAAGCAGTAGCTATGGCCTACATCAAAGTCTCCCTGACCTATTTGTCATCACAGGATTTCCTACCTTGCATTTCCAGTGTCTGCTAAGGAAATGCTGTATTTTCCTTCAGAGATAAAAGGGGAGATTGAAGAATGGAATATGTAAACATTTTTTTCCCCCCAGTGCATCATCTGTGTTGACACACCACACCTACACTTGCTGCAAATAACCTCCACACACTGAAATTTAGATACCAAAGACTCCTTTTTTGGTTGTTTGCCTTTCATATTTTCCTCCTTATTCCCCACCACATCACCCGTGGCACACTTCATGTTCTCTGTGATCCACATGCAATTTCCCACACAAGAAATCAATGTACAGCTGCAACCAACAGCACACGGACTCCCAGAAACACCAGACACAAAGCGGACACTGGCTGTGTCTGCCACTGCTCCTAGGCCTCCCCAAGTGCCCACTCTCCATATGCATAAGGAGCAGGTATAGTCTTTTTCTTAATTCTATTTCAGTAGCTCTCTACAGTACCCAGGCCTGACTTGCCCTCTGCTGTCGTCAGTATCTGTGGCTACAGGAGGACAGTGAAGAGGCTACTTACATAAGCTGGGTACCTGGGAAGGTCACAGGCTGCTCCACCCCACCAGCCAGTCCCTCATATGAATGCCACTGAGCAATTTCTTCCTCCTTATTTTGTACAATAAGTTTATTCTTTTGGCTAAGAGGTATTTGGAATGATAGAAGTTCAAATAATTACTCATTTACATTTTGCTATTTTATCCAAATTCAAAAGTTCAAGTCATCAGAAGACAAAGCTGAATGCAAGTTCACTGACATTACAGGGAGGTATCAAAAAACCCCAACATGTAATCAGCATTTAAAAGGAAAAAAGTATGGAGGGAGAGTTTTTTTGCTGCTTATCCTGCAGTCACAAACTCACAGAATGGGTACCGCTGGAAGGGACCACTGTGGGTCATCTGGTCCAACCTTCCTACTCTAACCTGCAAGGTTTTCCTAGAGCACATGGCACAGAATTGTGTCCAGACAGTTCTTGAATATCTACAGTGAGTGAGACTCCACACCCTCTCCGGACATTCTGCTCCAGTGCTCAGTCACTTGCACAGTACAGAAGTTCTTCCTCATGTTTAGGTGGAACTTCCTGTGCATCAGTTTCTTCCCACTGCCTCTTGTCCTATTCTTGGGACCACGGAGCAGAGTCTGGCTCCATCGTCTCGACACCCTCCCTTCAGATACTGATAGACACTGATGAGGTCCCCTCTCAGTTGTCTGTCCTTGAGGCTGAACAAGCCCAGCTCCCTCCGCCTTTCTTCATAACGGAGATGCTCCAGTCCCTTAATCATCTTTGTCACCCTTTGCTGGACCTGCTCCAGGAGCTCCGTGTCTCTCTTGTCCTGAGGAGCCCAGAACTGGACACAGCACTCCAGATGTGGCCTCACCAGGGCTGAGTAGAGGGGCAGGATCCTCTCCCTCGACCTGCTCGCAATGCTCTTCCTAATGCCCCCCACGGTACCATTGGTCTTCTTGGCCACCAGGACACACTCCTGGCTCATGGATAGCTTGTGGTCCACCAGAACCCTCAGGCACTTCTCCAGAAGTCCGGTGAGCCCTAGTGCTTCAGGTAAGAAGCAAGCAACTAAAGCAGATGTACTACACAAAACAAAGACCGATTTAATGCTAAAGTCCCCAGGCAAAACAATGTGAAGAAGGAAAGGATAAAACCAACATAAACAGATTTATTTTCCTAACTTTGCCACCGAGGCTTTGGCAGCATTTCAATGTAAGCAGAAAAGAACACTGTTTAAAAACCTGACTTAACAATTAAAAAACCATTAAGACAGTGAATAATAAACAGCAGAACCAAAAGCAGCAATTTTTAAAAATAACTTGGCTACACTTGCATTTTAGTCAAATGCATTAACCATGATTTTGAAGGACAGGAATTAAAACATAAACCTGGTTTTTTAAAAAACACTCATAAGGATTTAGCTTATTGTAAGGGACACCTGTTTCACAG
>VZRJ01008886.1:48739-118951 GCA_013397565.1 Ptilonorhynchus violaceus | reverse complement strand
CACCCGGCCGCAGCGAACAGAAACAAATAAACAAAACCCCACAGACCCCAAGGAAAAGTGTTTTCGCTCCCCCCAGAGCCCCGGCTCTCGCTGCGTGGTGGCCCTCCAGTTCCTGAGGTGACCTATTGCCGCGGGCTCTTGGCTGCCAGCGCTGACACTGGCGGGAGCACGGGGACCAGGAGCATAGCAGAGGACAAAAANTTAATCATCTTTGTCACCCTTTGCTGGACCTGCTCCAGGAGCTCCGTGTCTCTCTTGTCCTGAGGAGCCCAGAACTGGACACAGCACTCCAGATGTGGCCTCACCAGGGCTGAGTAGAGGGGCAGGATCCTCTCCCTCGACCTGCTCGCAATGCTCTTCCTAATGCCCCCCACGGTACCATTGGTCTTCTTGGCCACCAGGACACACTCCTGGCTCATGGATAGCTTGTGGTCCACCAGAACCCTCAGGCACTTCTCCAGAAGTCCGGTGAGCCCTAGTGCTTCAGGTAAGAAGCAAGCAACTAAAGCAGATGTACTACACAAAACAAAGACCGATTTAATGCTAAAGTCCCCAGGCAAAACAATGTGAAGAAGGAAAGGATAAAACCAACATAAACAGATTTATTTTCCTAACTTTGCCACCGAGGCTTTGGCAGCATTTCAATGTAAGCAGAAAAGAACACTGTTTAAAAACCTGACTTAACAATTAAAAAACCATTAAGACAGTGAATAATAAACAGCAGAACCAAAAGCAGCAATTTTTAAAAATAACTTGGCTACACTTGCATTTTAGTCAAATGCATTAACCATGATTTTGAAGGACAGGAATTAAAACATAAACCTGGTTTTTTAAAAAACACTCATAAGGATTTAGCTTATTGTAAGGGACACCTGTTTCACAGGTAAAGAGTGAGAATGACACCATTAGGTACGACTAATGGGAGGAGCAGCTGACGGCCTCCTTCCAGCTCGGTGGACAACAGCAAACACCAGGGAGGGACAGCACACGGCTGCTGCCGGTGCCTTGCCTCAAGAAAGGGACAAGGGCTCGTGCTGCAGCAATCTGGCATCTTCCATGAGGTGTATAGAACCACCAAACGTAAAAAGGAGGTGGGAAAACCCATGAGCACACGGCCACCACGCTGGGATGGCCGCCCTCGGCACATCCTGCCAGCCTGGTTCCACTCATTCTTACAATACAGGCTAAACAAAAGCAGGAAAGCTGACAGCACGCGTGTGGCTCATGGCATTTTTTTTAAGTTAAAGAAAACTTTTTACTGTTCAATAGAACAGTATTGTTCATGCCACCCAGATATCAGCTCTGTTTAAACCTCCCGCCTGAGCCAGCCCCAGGCTTACAACGCGGCCGAGGTGGGAAGGCATAAAAAGGCACCGAGCCTTCCCACGCCCACGGATTTGAAGCGGGAGGGAGACCCGTCCCCTGTGGGTGCCGGGACGAGGGGCGACCCCATTTTAGGCGCTGCCACTCCCTCCGTCCCGGCCGCCTCCTCGCTCGGCCCAGCCCGGCCCGCCACCCCCCCCAGCCGGCATTACCAGTGCTTCCCATAGAGCCAGTGCCCGCCCCAGCCCAGCAGGCAGGCCCCGAACGTGGATTTCTTCCAGTGGTTCCGGAGGGCCGCCAGCACTTTCGCCATCCCGCCGGCCGCCCCCCGGCTGCGCCACCGCTCCCGTGCCCGGCCGGCTCGGCTGGAAACGGCTCCCGCGGCCCCGNAAAAACCAAACAAAAAAACACCAACCCCCCCACCAAACCCAAGACAAACCAACCAAACACAGCAACAGAAAACCCAAACCAAACCAAAAGCCACAAACAAAACAAAACCCCAAACAAACAAACAAAAACCAAAGCGAGAATATTCCAGAATATTCAGCTAGAAGAAATGTTGTCTAAGAAGTAGCTGGGGCTTGCTGTTTAAGCCCAGCCAATGGGATGGCCATGAGCACCAGGAGAAATATCTCGAACCACACATGGAAAACAGCAGCCTCACAAGGATGTCATGAACAGCATGAACATCCTGCCAGGGGAAGGTGGAAACACAACCAAGGAGCAAGACTTCATGATGAATAAAGCTTTGGGATAAACTAGTGGTGGTGGTAGCCTCTTCAGTATTAACTAGGTTGTAACTAGTATAGTGTATAACTATTTTTTACAAGGTAACCCACCCAATCGATCAAGAGAAGCCAGTTGATGGACTCTTTTTGGATTTCAGTAAAGCTTTCCATGCTGTCTCTCATAGAACCCTTCTGGACAAAATATTCAGCTCACAGCTGGATAAACACATCATGTGTTGGGTGAGCTACTGGCTCATGGGTCAGGCATAAAGAGTGACATCGGACTGGGGACCTGTCACTAGTGTGGTTCCACAGGGCTCCATCCTCAGCCATGACTTGGACGCAGGACTAAACTGTGAGGAGCTGTGGACTCCCTGGAAGGCCAAGAGACCCTGCAGAGAGACCTCGACAAATTGGTGGGTTGGGCAACCACCAACCCTGTGAAATTGAACAAAGATAAGTGCTGGATTCTGCATCTGAGACAGGACAATGCTGGTTGTATGTATAGACTGGGGAATGAGATGCTGGAGAGCAGCACCACAGAAAGGGGCCTGGGAGTCCTGGTCGAAGGCAAGCTGAATATGAGTCAGCAGTGCCCTGGCAGCTGGGAGCACCAGCCGTGTCCTGGGGTGCATCAGGCACAGCATCGCCAGCCGGGCAAGGGAAGGGATTGTCCCACCCCGCTCTGCACTGGGGTGGCCTCACCACGAGTCCTGGGGGCAGTTTTGGGCACAGCAGTATAAGAGACATTAAGCTGTTAAAGAATGTCCAAAGGAGGCCATGAGGATGGTGAAGGGTCTGGAGGGAAAGCCCTATGAGGAGTGGCTGAGGTCACTTGGTGTGTTCAGCCTGGAGAAGAGGAGGCTGAGGGGAGACCTCATCCCAGTTACAACTTCCTTGTGAGGAGGAGGGGCAGGCACTGATCTCATCTCTGTGGTCACCAGTGAGAAGAGCCAAGGGAATAGCCTGAATTTGAGTCAGGGGAGTTTAGGTTGGATATCAGGGAAAGTTTCTTCCCCTAGGGCATGGTTGGGCACTGGAACAGGCTCCCCAGGTGTACTGGTTTGACTGTAAACCAGCAGGGGAAATTAACCCCACACAAAATACCTTGAGAGGTTTTAGGTCAAAATTACAATTTTAGTAAAAAGGTTAAAATAAATGCAGGAATACAGAAACACCAGCCCAAACAAACTGACAGAGTCATCGTACAACCTGACACCTCATTGACCAGCATGGTAGCTGTGTAGTCCAGTTAGGCACTGGTCCTGTAGAAGGTCTGGTCTGGACACCTCTGGGTTTCCAGTCATCTGGTAGCCCAGTGGTCTGGTAGTCCAGTCCAGTAGAGCAGTGGAGTGGAGTCCAGTCCAGAGGAGTGGAGTGAAATTGTCGAGTCGAGAGTTGAGAATGATTTCTCCCATCCCAAACCCTTGCTTTTATGCCGTGTTTCTTGGCTGGAACCTCTCCCAGGGGCGGGGACTTCCACAATGGAACAGGATTTTTTCCCGATGTTCTATTGGTTGCTTCGGCAATGAGCTCAGATGAGGCTCATGGTTTCTGACATTCTGTTTTTACGAAGTCCGGTAATAAGCCATTAATCAAGATAATTCAGTCAGGGTGGTTCTGAAGTTCTGTTGGTCCATCCTTATCAAGCCCAGTAATGGGCCATTAATCAAGATAATCTAATCAGGATGGGTGGTGTAATGGGCCATTAGCTGAGATGGTCTAATCAGGTTGGGTGGTGCTTGCTGTTGGCCAAAGTAGTTATCTCAGTTGAGATAAGGGGTACCTCAGGGACCAGGTGTGAACTTATGTGGGTGGTAATAGAATATATGGTTAACCCAGGACACCAGGGAAGTGGTCACAGCACCAAGCCTGACAGGTCAAGAGGCATTTGAACAATGCTCAGAGCGCAAAGTGTGGTTATTGGGGCATCCTGTGCAGGGCCAAAAGTTGGACTTTGATGATCCTTGTGGGTCCCTTCCAACTCAGGATATTCTATGATTCTAACTCAGGCCAAGCTTTCTCATGACTTATAAGAAATAGACTTAGAGATTTCATAAAAGTGCCGAGTTACTCAGAGAGACCCCATCCTATAAGAAAGGAAGAGGGATGTTGGCCATTCCCAATGAACTGTTGGCTAAATAAGTGGTGTGAGGAAGCAATGCTCCTTTTGTAGACCACTCTTGACAGGGACCTCAGCTTGAGGACTCAGGAGAACAAGGATGCACTCTGGCAGGGACCAGCATGTCAGGGTAATGAACATAACACTGGACAGAAATTTTTTTTCCGAATGTTTTTTCCCTCTTGCAAAATGCCATTTTCAGCAATACAAAAATGTCAAAGTCAATAAAACGGCTTTTTTTAAAAAAAAAAAGCAAAACCTCCTCAAATCCTTCTGCTTAAGAATGCCAGGATGGGATGTGAGTAGTAACATAAGGTAGCTGCTTGAGGCCAAATTTGGGATTCTGGGTATGCAAAAGTCTGTTCTGCGAAAATTAAGTTGATGCAGAAGACAGTCCAGAAGACACTGTGCTGTTAGTGATAAGAAAAGCAGATTAAACCGTATGGATTAGTTTCCCTACTATGTTTTGGGTGTTCTTTTCCCTTTATTTTGTAGAGCAGAAGATCTAGGATTCTTTTTGCTAAGAAAACATTAAATTATCTTCTCCTGATGAATATTTCAGGCATAACCTCATCCAGTAGCCATTGCTTCCCACTTAAATATTCCAGGTTCATCTGTCCAGTGCATCTCAGTGTGCTGAGTACATGCACTTGATGCGGTGCTGAATGTTCCAGGTGGTGTGGAGTGATTAAATGTCCTACTTTTCTTTTGGTGTTTGTCCTACTTTTTTTGAGGATTCGGGTGATATGGCCAACTGCTCATAGCAATGATAACCACAGATATTAGTACTCTCATCCCGCTTTCTGTGGCTTATGAAAAGATTGTGTGCTGATAAATGCTTTTCAAATTCATAATTCTCATGTGGTGCCACAAATAATATACAAACATCTGTAACTCCCTATTTTGCAACCAAGTCTACCGAGTACAGTTATGTTCATTAACGATGTTTCCAAAACAAGCTTGAATTTTTAAAATAAAGCCTCTTTAGTATGCTAATACATGTTCAGAGCAGTCAGAAAAAAATGCTTAAATGTATGAAAGACCTGAGTATCTCTAAGATGGCTGAATGGAAATTTTCCTGAGTTCATAGCCATGAAAACACATCAGAGTTAGTATAAATGAGAAAATTTAGCTCAACTGCTAGTTGTTTTCAGCATCCCTACCATGGGGACTTGACCCTGCTTTGGGCAGGGTGGCTGGACTGGGTGAGGTCCAGAGGTCCCATCCCACCTCCACTATTGGGACCGTGTGACACTATCCAAGAATTTGGGTTGGTGATTTTTGATATGGGGCTTTTTGAAGAGAACTGCCTTTAGAAGAAAGAGACAGTGCAGACAGCAACGACAGATTGTGTACTTGTCTTTTTATTTGGCTTTACTTAGAATGCAGCATCCATTCCGAAATTCCTCCTGGCAAACACACCTGCCATGCTGCTGCATGTAGCAGGTACTTCTCTTTTAGCTGTCCTAGTTTTCTGCATGTCAGATCAATAGAAGCAGGTATTAGAGTATGTGCAATGGAAAATGAGAGGATAAAGTGTTGATCTCAACCATCCTCTAGATTATGTGCTGTAATAATCTTTTAGGCCAAGTAAAATTCCTGCTTTCTTTTTCATAAAACTGTTCAGACGAGGCTGGAATGTGTGGTTTTGTTTTCTTATGATTGCTAGATGGTTTGTGTAAAAAAAAGAATAACTCAAAAAGCTGCTCTGCAACTCTAATACTTGACTGGGAACGTGTCACCTAAAATTATCACACAGTTGTGTATGAAGACAGGTGAATGCCTCATCCTGGTTATTCATGTCTGACCCTTTTACAATGAGTAATTTTTTTATCATCCTGTCTCTACCATCAGTTCTAAGTCTCTTGCAGGGGAAGATTCAGATACATGATGATGCTTCAGGCACAAATTTATTTGTAACTTTGGGAAAGTCACGTCCTCAATCATCTCAGTTCTCTTCTTAGGCACAGAATGTGGGGGAGACAGGAGAGAGGTTTTTGTCTACTACTTAGCAATGCCTTACAATTGATAAGGACAGAGAATCATTTAGTCTTCATTTCTGTCCAGCACAATCTGTGCGTATGTTTGCATAAAAAAAGGGACCACCCAGTCCAGTGAAGTAATTTTGTCATCCTTACAGCAATGGAGAGTGGAGACCCCTCAGCCTGCTGGTTAGTCTGGCATTGTGACATCTATCGATGGTCTGAGGGTATGGAACAGCAGTGCTGTCAGTATATCTCATGCCATTATGGTGATTCTATCTCTTCAGGTGCTTCCTTACAAGTAAAGTGCAGATAGCTACTTGTATTGCAAAGAGACCAAATTTATTGCTCTGCAGGAGCCGTGTGTTTACCACGCCGATGCAAGGCTGTGTTCCTGCCAGACCAAGGCAGCGTGGCCTGTTACAGTCTGCCCACGTCCCCCCGTTTTTTACATGATTAATATCCCTGTGCCCAGAGTGACAGGGAAGAGCGTCCTCACACAACCTTCAGGCTTTTGTGCAGCTGATGAGAAAAAAAACGGAATGTAAATCTTGCCATGCCTCTGACCCAGCAAGGGAGATTGTAATTTGCTTTGTATCAATTCCACAACACCTGAACACCAAGCATGATTTAAAGTGAGGGAGAGCCCTTTTCCTTGGTGGATGTGAGCAGGCAGGACCAACTGGGTGTCTCTCCAGATCAGGCCATGGGATGGGAGGTCCAGCCTTTCAGGCACATCCACCTCCAACTTTTCTTAACCACAAGCCACGGGCATAGGCTTGGCTGCAGACAGAGCTCTTTTGCTTCCTGTCCAGGAGGGTTCCTAGGCTAGCTGAAATCTCTGGTGGGCTTTCCAGTCTGTGTTTCTCTGCTTCTGTTTCCCAGGTTTTGTGTCCAGGGCCTGAAGCTGTTCCTCCACTGTGTGTTCCAGGTCCCATTCCATTCTACCCTGGCCAATGACTTATGTAAGAGAGAGGAGCACTGCAGCCACTGAAGCTAATCAGAGAAAGTTCCTCTGTGAGAGCAGAGAAAGTTCATGATGGATTCTCTTGCCCTCATTTCCAGCTCTGCCTGGAGGTGTGATTCCCTGGGGTAGTCATGTCTGCAGTTAGTGCCTGCTCCACTGGTTTGGAGAAAGAACTGAATCACACTGGCAGGGTTTTTGGTTGGGTAACTCAGAGAAACTCTGCACAAGAATAATCCTCCCTTCTTCCCTCTCCTTGCTCTTCCTTGGCTCTTCTGTAAGCAGAACACGACCTGAGCTTCACCCTCCTTAGAAGGAAATTCGGGAGCATGCCTGGCGTATTTATACAGCAAAACCCACCACCTTTACACCCTGCTCCCTCTTCCCACATCTGAGCTGTTACACAGAAATATTCCCTGATTTTCTGAGTTTATTAACCTTCTTTCCAAGGGAATGAATAGAGATATTCACAGCTTTTGAACAGCAGCAGAAACCTATTAAGTTGCTCTGTGGCAATCTTGTCAGGAACTTGTTCCTTTAACAGAGACACATTTCAGAAGGCTCTGCTAAACCAAACCATTTGGATTCAGTAAATGCAGGTGCCACTGAGGCATCAGCGTGAGCAGGCCTGGACCCTAAGCTTTGAATGTAGCACCAGTTAGACCTCCTCTGGGTCTACTCCAAATGAAGGAACAAGGACAGTGCCGTGGCACTGGGGTCTATCCATTCAGCCAGCGGCACAAATGCCTGCACAGAAACATCTGGCAGCTCCCGCTCTCTCTCTGCACTCTGCTTCTCAGTGACGGTCTCAGCGAGAGCTACACTGAGAACACCAGTTTTGTTATTCATACAGGTTCCTACCCTTAAGAAAGTCCTGCTGACCCAGGCTAAGGTCACTTATCTCTGAGATCATACTGTTACTATGGTACTGCTACTGATATTAGAGGGCCCTGCATAGAAAACAGTAGGATACAGGAAGGGAGAGGGAAGTAGAGAGACTGAATGCATGGTGCAGACCTGCTTGCAGGATATGCATTCCCCTCTAATTTGGAAGGGGGGGAGCTGCCACCCAGCAGGCTGGTAGCACCGAGCCTCTCCTGGGCTTACATCTGCAGGCAGGTATTGTCACTTCTGCAGACAGAGGCTGAGTGAGGGATGTAACCCATGAGACTCTTCACTCAGGCATTTTGCTTTTGGCAGAGATTAATGCTTATTGCTTAACAAAAGAAATAAGTCATATCCTCTCCTTTTATTCCTGTTGTACAGCTGGAGGAGAGAGGGTAGGAAATTAAGGCTTTTACACTGTTCCTTGATTTCAGTGCGTCCAGAAATGTTACATACTACTTACTTATATTCATACTGAGATATTGCCTACCTAAAAATCCAGATGCTGCTAAGTACCATCCTGGTTATATCCTGTAGCCAGATGATCTTGTATTCAGAAGAGCTCCTGGAAACTACTAATGCATCTACAGCAATGGTTCATTTTTCACTGAGGCAGTGACATCCTAATCTATGGACCAGATGGAGTGGGGCCTTGGGCATTTGTAATCAAAGAGCAACAGCCACAGTTTGAAGGAAAGAGATTCCCTATTGGTTTTCTATTAAATGCTTCTATTTTCATTTTCTTTTGACTCAATCGTGTGCATCACCATGGCCCACTGAACACATCTGGCTGACATCTTAGATCACATACCCAGCACATTACTGTGTTTGCTCAAAGTTTCACTCCTTCCAAAGTCAGCAGCAATGCTCTGTGACAACACTTTGTTTTATCCTTGTCCTTAGGTGGAGTTTGGGGATCAACAGAAGCAGTTGCAGGCAAAGGCAGGATGAGAAAATCCATCACTGTACTGATGAACCACACCCCTTCCTCTTCACCAACCAAATATCTTTGCTGCTGTAGAAATTAGAAGATTAATTTTTCTTGGATGCTGGAGTGCAAAATATGACCACTTAGAGCAAGTATAATCCCACCAAGTTACTATAAATTGGTCTAGTTCAGTCCCTGCCAAAAAATACATTCTGCATCTGATACTGACAAAGACCTTTGCTTATGGATTGTTACTGGCCATTTCATCAGTCTGGGAAATAGAGGTCTTAATGTTTTCAGGTGTTGATGAATGCATAGCTTTACTTTGGTTTTTTCTTTTCTTTAAGTAGATTAGTTAAGTTAGAACAAAATCCAATATTCTGCTTTTCCCTTGTCTCACAGCTTTCAACTATTTCAAAAGTAATCATTTTACTGTTCCTGGGAGAAAAAATTGCTGGAGTTACAGATCCTGTCATATATACTGCTTCCCCAGGCTTGGGAAGACATTACAGAGTTCTTCCTTTACAAACTCTGTAGCATTTTCAGCAAATGTATTTCAACAAGCTCTGTGGCTGGTTTGGGTTTGAACAGTCTCCCATTGCATTTATCTTCTAAAAAGTTACTAAGTGATATGGTTTTATAAATCGGTTTTGTTATTTTCATGTTGTTAATTGACATGCTAGTTATGACCAGACATCGCTTTTAAATCCCATGTTGTTTCTTTCACTGCATACAGTGCATATTCTTTGAATTCCTATCACATTGTGATCTGGTGTCAGTTCAAAGACTGGCTTTGCTTTTCAAGCTGTTTAGATATTCTTCTCACTTAATATCCTGCTTTAAGGATCTATGATAAGATGTTGCTGAGGGCAGTGTAAGACTCAGACTGGACTAGGCTAGATTACAACAGCCTTGTATTTTACATTAAATGAAAGTGGTTTGAACCACAGTAACGAGCCAATACTTGTTATCCGTGCTCCCCAAATGCACAGCCATTATTGACTCCGTTTATTTGACATCTTTGCTTGCTTTGTTTTCTTGCTTTCCCTTGCTAAGAACAGATGGAAAGAGTAATTTAAATACTGAATACCATAAGGTACCTGGAGTAAAGTAAATTAAGGAAATACCATAAGTGAAGGAATGAAGTGTTAAACCGCTAACAGGAGATTTACAATTAAGAATTAACAGAGAAGATAAGCTTTGCCAAGAGACAGAAATCACTTTACAGAGTGAATCTTGCAGAGGATGGGCAAGGCATGACAATATAAAAACATGGAGAATCCCAGGTCACAGAAAAGAGGAGACTCAAGATGGCAAACATGTAAAACAGTTTATGGATTTATGCACACTTTAGCAGGCAACGTAAGTTGGGATAATGTCCATTATATGATGAAAGAGGCAAGGAATACCAGACTTTACTTTGCTTCACAAAAACATGTGAATACCAACAGAAGGAATATATAGGATGGGTAATGAAAACAAGGACAGCACCACATGCTTACATGAAAATTATACGTAGTGAAAATGTACAACATAGCAGCCAAAGATGAAATTATCTAACTGGAAATAAATAAGACATTTATTTTTAACTGTTATACAGAAGCATATGTGTTGCCAGAAATACCTTTGGAAGATGCTTGTAGGAGAGTCACACATAGCAGAAAGTAAATATGGAAGCAGAATGGACAATGATAAGCTTATTAACCACAAAGAAGTATGTGAACGAAACTGGAAAATAAATGGGAGATATACTGGAAAAGGCATAATTTGTAATAGTGACCCAGAAAACGTCTCGACTCCCTTAGCATCATGCTACTGTGTGCTCCCTGCACTTCTTGTCTTTAGGAAAGTTGCTCTTAAATCAGAGGCAAAGAGGGGATGTTAGTAGGATCACTGAACAGAGGATGTCAGAACTGTCACATCAATTTTTGTAGGAACAAAGCACAGTTTTTTCTGGTATCAGAACCGCCAGGACAAAGCTAAGCATAGAAAACAGAAAATTCTAGATAATTCAAATAATGCTTGAATAAATAACATAGAAAGTCCAATGAATATGTCATGGGTGAGATGACAGAGGAGACCCTGTCCATATAGACGAGGAAAATATGTAAAGATTCATTGGAAAGGTTGGTAACATTTGCCCCTAATCTAGCAGCTTGCAGCAACCACCTGGGGCACTGCTGTTCGCTGATGTTTAATGGATGTGCACTGTCAATATTAATACAAAGCCTGAGAAACTGAAGGATTTTATTAGGGGACTCTATTCCAATGGTTCACAGCACAAGAGTTGTTATGCATTTATGTCTCCAAGGACACTATTAGTGGTGCTGCAAAGCTTGTCTTACAGCTGAAAAACAATGACTTCTGTGCCACAGACACCAATGAAATGTGATATCGGTGTATTCTAGTAAATAAAGAGATTTTGGTTTAATTCACAGAAAACAGTGTTTGCTGAAATCGGCGTGTCACACTACAGAGATTGTCAAGCCAGTTCATCCTAGGAATTTCTGCTTGCAGTTAAATGCACAGCTGGCAAGGGTTTGGGGGGTTCAGACCCACTCCCAGCTACCTGTGTGAAAATGCAGTAGGTACAGCTTAGAATTACATTTTTTGTGTAATGATCTGACTTAGAAAAACAACCAACCAATTATCCAAAGTTTTGTCCAACCTTGAACAAAAGACAGACTGAGATTGCCAGAGTTACGGCTGAGAGAGAGACTACAGAGAAAATAAATTATTAAGAATAAATAATAAAGAAATTATGTAGAAACTATCATTAGTTAGGATAAAAATGAATGTGTTAAAGTCCTTAAGGGACTGAAAAATGTAAGTGAAGAGCCAGGAAAATATTCCACAGACCATTAAAGGCACTGAGGAAGCTGGCAAAATTCACTAAATGTACAAAAACAAGCAAGAGCTTTAGATGGTTCATCTAGATGCCGGAGCACAAGCTGCAGAGCTGTGCATCTGCCTGCGTGTGTGCACTGTAGTTTCTGTGGCTTTATTAAAACAGTGGGAAACAAGCAGCTATGTACTAAGTGCAGTTTGTCACCTGGAGCACACAGTTAGTTGTGTGAACATCTCCAGGTCCAAGAAGGGAGGGAGGAAGGGGACAATGAGCCTGTTGTTTCAGCCAGGAGAAGTAGGTGGCCTCAGGATCTGCAGGTTCATGGATATGTGAATGCTTTGTCTGGAGTCAACCTTGCAGATCCAAGAAGCAGCAGATGCCTTGCACTAATACTGATCCTGGAATGTCACTAAGCATTGATTCAGAAAGGAACACATGGCCTTAAGATTATGACTTTGATGGCCAAGCATCCCTGTCACACCCGTGCCATCAGGCTTTTGTTGCCATTACACGAGTAATAGTGGGAGCTAGACAAGATGTAAGGCACAGCTCCTGAAAGTCAGGCACAGTGTGATCACTTGGACCTCACAATTCACAACCCAATGTGTTTATGGGGATCCTGCTGGGTCCCACCTCGGCCACCACATCCTGGGCTGTGGGGAACCACTGCTGCTTGCCCAGTCACACTCTGGGCAAGGCTTAGTCCCACAGCCTCATGAGTGGATGGTAAAGTCTGGACCAGGCATCAGTCACCAGTAATCTCACTGTAACAAAATGTGTATCCCGGTAATTTGGGAATAATTTTATCTTAGGTTAATAGCCATTGATATCTTCCCTCACCAAGTTTATTTACTCCATGACATAGTTACTGTGTCTTAAACAGAAATCACCCTCAAGGTATCATCTAATTATCTTCTCATCATTCTGCAAATCTGTTTCATATTACCAATAATCTTATTACTACAACTGCAACATTCATTAAGTAAATGAAGAACAATAAAAATACATACAATAATAGCAATCAAATTAAGTTTGAATCTCACAGTGAGTGATGGGTAATTCTGGATCAGATCGTTCTCATAGGTTTTTCCACATTATTTTCTAAAAAAGGTTTAAATAGCTCAAAAAAATCCTATTTCAATTACAAGCTTCTCTTCTAGAGTTTGGCCATTTTATATGGCCTGGTTACCAAAAAATGGCACAGTCAGGACCAGAAATGGTTGCGGAGCCTTCCCTTGGTGAGCAGAGACAACACCAGTCCCCACACAGGCCAGGTGAGTGACAGTGACCCAGCATCTCTGGGTATGTCAGATGCTTCCAGGTGAATGAATGGTCTTGCATGAGACTGGGAAGCCATCACTTCCTTCTTGATGTGTAGTGACTTCTGATGTTGCACTGAGCAAAGCAAAACCACAGATTTGTTCTGAGCCATCCGTATTTCAAAGATTTGGGGCTTGATCCTCAGCTCATAGGAGTAAATGGAAATGCATTCACGAAGCACAGATGCGTAGATTTTGGAGCTGTTCTTGCCTATCAGCTATGCCAGTTTAAATTTAGCTCAGTTACACCTGCACAGAGCCACTTGAACATGCATCAAAACAATTCCTGTCCTTAGCTGTGATCTGTACTCTCTAGTCCTCTGGTCCAACAACAGATAATCATTTGTCTCACTGGGAAAATAACTGCTGAGGAATGGAAGTGATTTTTTCCATTTGCAAATGCATGAAAATGTATTCGGAACATTTTATGGGTACACTGCACACCTGATGGAAACATTTATGACTGCTTCCACTCTGGGTCCATGGAAAATATCCTCAGCCAACTTCACTGTTTTTATCAATTCTACTCTTTTATTTTATGTTCATTCTGGCATGGAAATTTTTTTTTCTGAGTATCACAGTTGAGTTTGTGACCTCTTTGGTATACTCCATCAAATGGTCAAAGAAGAAATCCAGCCTTTGAAGTACCGTAGGTCTCATTAAATCAATGAGGGGATGGTGTGATATGTGCATGTGCAAATTGCTGTGTGAGAGAGGGCCAAGGCAGAGAGAGGTGCCTGGATTTAGTTTGGACTGAGAAGAGGCTACTGGTCATTGCCTTTTTGTGCTGGCCCAGTGCCTTCCTAGTTTGCATTCCTCTAAATAATTAAAACACCTTTTTGTTTTAATGCAAGTTTGCATTTACCTCAATAATTCAGTACTACTGCAAATATAATAGAAATATAGATATGCTCAGGTACATTTTTTAGCAAAATGGGCAAAAAGATAACAAAAAAGAGTTTTTAAAAATATAAAACTCTCCTGGATCCCTAAAGAAAGAATAAAATGGGAAGTTAGAGGACAATATCCCACCCCTGCTGGTATGATGGGCTGTAAATCTCTGGTCCTTTTCTCCATTCATGTTGTGTGACCCTCCTGTCTGGGCTGTACTTGCCTCTGACTATGCTCCAGTAGAGAAACGCATCACAGATTATGTACGCAGCCAGTTTTAGGAGAAATGAGGTAGGTCCCAGGGGTTCCCACTATGCTGTTCAAAGCGACACAAGTCTTCTGGTGTGGTAGGTCAAAGGGAATAAGCTCTCTGGCCAGCTCCCCCATAACTCACATGCTGCATTGCACACTGCCAGCATCTGTTCTGCTGCAATCCTCTCTGGGCTCAGTCAGGAAATGCAAAAATGCAATCAACTTTTTTTTAAAAAAGCAACACGTGCCCCTGGTTTAGTGTTTACAACGTGTCTGGGAGCCATCTGCCAGCCCAGTGACCTGCCTGGCTGTAAGTTCCACCCAGGACCCTGTTTCATCCTCCTCCTATCTCCTTACTCTGTCTGGAGCTGCTGAGAGAGGAGCTTCTGATCTCCAACACCCTCACACTGTTTAATGGGGGCTCCCCAGGAAGCAGAGCTTGTGGGTGATCACTTTCCAGCCAACCCTCCTGGGGGCTGCAGGAAGGAGCTGGGACAGAGCAATACTTTGTCAGCTCTCACTGTGGTTCACGAGTTTGGAAATGAACCATGAGAAACTGGAAATTAGTAACATGGCCATTCTCGTGATAGGATGGAAGCTAAGCTGCAGACCTTGGGAATCGAGTTTGCCCTCAACCTCCTTGGATCTCTGCGAGCAAAAGGCGTGTGTTTTCCAAGCTGGCAGGAGTGAATGTGACAGCAAAGGAGAAATGAGAGAAGAAGGAGAATGAAGGCCTCCGCACAGAGGTGACACCCTTGAGGGCAGAGCTGGCAAGGTGAGACCTTGGTCTATTTGCACCAGCATTGCTATTTGTGGCTGGATGCAGACAACAGTGAGGCAGTAAAAGGCCTTTTATTTAAGGTGCTGACATCTCAGGAGAAAATGAGAAAAAGGTGCTAAAAGAAAAATACATTGCTTTTCATTCTTCTGTCCTTTCACTTCTTCCTTAAATTTTATGGGATGAACTCGCTCAATTTAAATACTTGTCAGCAAAGGTTGGGAACACTTCCCTGGGCCAGGTGCTGGCAGGCACCTCAGCACTGCCTGAGGGGAGAGCACTGCTTCCCTCCTCCTTCTCCCCTCTCCCCTCCCCACCAGGCACTGAACATGGTGCATGACCTCCTGCATTCCTGTTATCCAGTCCTGCAAGCTCCTGGGCTGCAGGAGCACACTCTGCACGCTGTGTTTAGGAATAGATGAGCATGTTCCTAATAAATGTGCAGCTTGGATCTAGCTCTGCAGAGAAGTTGGGGGGCTGGTGAAAATTAATTTGTCACTGGCAAAACAGCAAAAAGAGACTGTTTTACACAGACCGGGACTATGCCACCTGGCAACATTTGAGCAGCACTACCTCAGTGGATTTCACAATAAGCCCTTGCAGATGTTATCCTCCATCCCTGCTTACTGGTGGGCAAAGCAAGGCAGGCAGGTGGCTTGCAAGGTTTCTGCAAGGCCGTTCTGGATGGTGCTGTTACAGCTGGAGGAGGGAGGAGCTGGAGGAGCCTGGCTGACTGCCTGTCCTGAGATCCAGCTTCCCTCAGGGCAGCTTCCCACCTCTGCAGATGTGCCTCAGCTTGCCAGGTGTATCTTGGGAGCATTCAGACCCTGACTCAGACAACATGAATCTCCGTTCCAGCCATGGCTGTTCCCATATGATCTTCCCTGGTGGTCTCCTCTTTGGGACTCAGCCCCAGAGCAGAGATCTCAACCGCGACAGAGCCTCCCAGATGAAAGGAAGAGCCGATGAGCCGCACCTTTGGCAGAAACAGCAATGACAGCTGTGATGGGCAAAGGTGTCACCCAGGACACAGAGCTGCTGCTGCCACCTGCGTCCCCTGATTTGGCTGGGCCTCCCGGGAAACTGCGCATCTTTACGGAAAAAGCTGAGCTCTGAACATAATATTTTTAGACTGGTTTCCTAAGGAAATGAAGATTCTGTCACTTCATGTCTGCCCATCAGTCCCCATCAAACTTTGAATCTGCTGGCTATTTGCAGACAAGTTTGATGGAGCATTAGAAGTTTCAAAAATATTCAGATTTCTATTTGTGAAAATCAGTAGCTGGGAAGAGACAAGAAGTGCAATGTAATGCATGAATCTCCATCTGACAGAGGGGAAGGAAGGGAGGAGTCAGCAATCACCCATTCTGTCTGAAAGCTCTTTACAAACCTCAGCACATGGTATTTCTTGCTGCAAATATGGTGGGTAGAGAATTCCCAAAGGGAATGAGCTAGGTTAAATGAAGCAGAAACTGCAGCCTGTCAGAAACACCCCGAACGTGAAACTGAGAACTTGAGGCTTTGTTCAATGCACAGAGCAACACGTTTCACTCAGCCTCCTTTTCTCTGACAGGTTTGCAGGAAGCTTGTGAGAAAACATAACAGAAAAGAAGGAAATCTGCCTCACCATGAAGGTGGATATTTGGTTTTGTGTCACGTTTTACCCACCGAGGGCACGTGTGTGTCTGCACGTGTACCTGCCTGTGTGTGCTCCCTTTATTTAGCCATTAGAAGGCATTGAAGTACCAAGTGTCTCCCTGTGCGTAGTGGTTTCAAATATATATGGCCAGCTCCAAGTGCCAACTGGTGCTATGAAGACTTTGCCTTTTTGTTTTATTCCCTTCTCTCACCCCTTGTCTGCCTATGCTTTTCCAATTCACATGCTCCTTATGGCAGGGTTTAGTATTGCTCCCTTTATGTTCCTGGCATGCATTTTGAGTATTGCTGTGAACAGTTAGCAAAAGCCAAAGCAGGATACCTAGTGCCTTCAGTTCTCCTGTTTAATACCTCCTGAAATACCCACCACCACCTTTGACTGAAAGGGTTGTCTCTGGGGAACTCAGCAGGGGAGAGATGATGGCCCAAAGCTTGGACTCTGTGACCTCTTTCTGACCATATCTGCTGGCAACAGAACTCTCACGCTGCTGGGCATGCCCTTGGGCCACCAGCTCATTTCCTGGTACAGAGCTGAGCTCTGTGAGAGGACTTTGATATCACAGGCAATGCAGGCTTCACTCTGAGCAGCCTGCTCCAGGTGACGTCCTTGCTCCTGGTGATGTCTGCTTTGAATTTCAGAACTGAGAAGGCCAAGGGTTTATCTGAGGATGGGAAGAAACAGCAGGGAATTAAGCAGTCAAAGGAAAAGTGCAGTTTCTCACAAAGAAGTGGTCAATGGTCAATCTTTGCAAGTCAATAGCAGATGCAGGGTAGCAGAGGCAGAGTGTTTGAGGCATGGTGGGGATGCTGGGGTAAGCCAGGGGCCTGCGTGGTGAGCTCTGGGGTGGCAGCAGCCTCTGTGACTCCTGGCTGGCCACAGGTTCACTGCTTTGTTTGGTGTGGGTTAGCAGGCTGATAAAATCATAGCTGAGCTGGCATGGTTCTTCTACTTCTGTCTGATGCAAATGAAAAAGACCACACTCCTTCTGGGCAGGGAGGGAGCAAAAATTTTAGTAAATGTAGCTTGTTAGGTGGTCTGGTTTTGGTCTCTGCAGGAAAAGAGCTCAGCCGTGACTCTTTAGAGGGCCCCTGGGGAACAGCCCGATAATGTAACAGAATAATGAGTGTCGAGCTATGAAAGCATTTCATTACCAGCATCCTCACCCCACGCAGCCCCAGCCTGCTGCAGTTATCATATGTGTCTGACAAGAAAGGTCACTGTGAGATTATCCTGCCTCTGAAACAGAGCGGTTGCATTTCGGTTAGGGGGTCCTCACTCCTGTGGGCACAAAACATTAACAGATATCAAAGCGAAGGGAAAGCTGAAATTTGGGGTGCTGCTCAGGGACATAGCGAGGGATTTCTTTGCTCTGAAGAACTGGAGTTGTTGCTCACTGTCCCTATGTTCAATCTGCCGAGGCTGCTCTGCGTTGCAGAGGGATCTGATGCGTAGATTTCTTTCTCCTAAACCTAATTCTCAAAATTTTCACTACTTTTCTTCCTAATTCAGTAGTTTTTTTCCCTTCACAACCAGCTGAAATCTTGAATAGATGGTGCTAATTCAAAATAGGAGTTGGACTGTGAGAGATGAGCACTCCTGCTACACTTCCCAGACTGCAAGCTGCCAAGTCCAGGTGTGGCTGGATGGCACTGTCTGGGTAAGGCAGCCTCAGCTCTTGCCTTCCTGACTGAGACAGCCTAACAAGGGCACAGCAAGCCCCTGCTCTGCCATGGGTGACTAGTGTGATGTTGGGTTATTCAAATCCCTCTATTCATTTCCTTTGTGGTGTACTACAGTTAATGAGTTTTCCCTTCTTTTGCTGCCTGCTTTGTCTAGCTGCATTGCAGGCTTCTGTGTAATCCTGTGGCTCTGCCTGATGTATCCTCTCATGCCAGAGAGCCGGATCCCAAGACATGAGCAGCAGCCTGGAAAGCACCACAGAGCTGGCAGCAGCAGGGCTGGGCAGCTTGGGCACTGCAGGGAGCTACAGCGCACTGGGGGCTTAAAATTCAGCCTTCACATGGCTAATGCAAACCTGGACTTTTATGCATAACTCTGTCTTGAAGTCAGGCCATTCTCTTTCTGCATTGGAAGCCTTTCCATGACAGCATCTCTAGCTCAACCTTCAAGGAGCACCTGGGTCCTTCAGTTCATGTTCTTTTTCCCCCTTCCCTGTACAAGCACTGAGCAGCTGAGCCCTCTGCCCCAGCAGCCACGCTCCTGAGGCTTTCCATGCCCTCACTGCCCCGGGAGAGGGCACCTGTTCTCTCCATTGCCACAAAGCAGGCTCTGCAGACTGCCGTTTTTAGCACGGATGAATCACATTTCCCCTGCTGATGGCAGAGAGCAAAGATTTGAGCAGCCCCGACCACCGGCACTGGCTGCTAAACCTGAGAGGTTTCACTGAGCAGATGAGGACGGCTGGGTGGGTGGCTGTGCTTAGTGGCACTGGCAGGAGTAGGCAGGAGAGAAGACATTTAATCAAAAAGTTTTTTAACACCTCATGGTGCTGGATATGCCACTGTAACACCTTTGCTCCCTTCATTTGCCTTGGGGGGGCTTTGCCCCACAGATTTTATTTGTAGGAGCAGACAGGTCATAAGCACTGGTAATATAAGTGAATTCTCTTGAAATGTGCCAAAACCAGGCGCATTCTTGGGGTTCTGTGTTTAGTATATCACTAAGATTTCTCCCTTCCTCAGCTATTAGTGGCAGGGAAGAGGTAAAGGAATTTATGCAAGTAGTGATGAGGTTTTTGACAGAGAATTTTCTTTTACACTTCTCCATTCTGACCCTTCATTTGGTTCCTTACTGCAGCTGGTATTTTAGATAGCACCTCTTTGGGGCAGAAAGGACTACATCCTGAGAACTGCAGGAGACTGTTGTTGCTACAACCCGAAGTCTGTCACTAAAAACCAGTCAGTTTGGGAAGAACCACCAGGATGCTGCCAGGTGCCTCATTTTTGACTGTCAGGCCTTGATAGGTACAATGCCTGAATGAGGTAAAAAGAGCCAACACAGACAATTTTGATATTTAACACTATAACCACCAAAATAATAATGTTTAAAAATACCTTGCCATCATTTTTGTAATAGTTTAGTTCTAGGTTGATTCATTTAAAACTCATTAATTAAAAAAAAATTTTAAAGTTGTGCTTTTCTCTTTGATCCATTCTTTTGCTTTTCTTCTGCTAGAACAGTTGCAAGCAATTTTGTCTAATTCTTTTAATTTCTTTTTTATACATTTGAGATAGATTGATACCTTTCCATTAGTTATGAATACCCTGACCTTTGGGTGCTCAGCCTGGGACACCTGCAGCTGACTCTGGCTGCACACTCAAAGCCCTATAGAAAATGTGTGGCTGATGCATTATTTTCTGATGCATTATTCTCAGCCTGAGGATACAAGTGCAGTGAGGAAGCACTAATGTCAGTGCAGCACTGTGCCTGCCAGGTTTCCTGAAGCCCTTACAGCTGAGCACTGGAAACCTGACAGGCTGCATTCCATATTCAGTTTTAGCTGTTTATTTACTGGGGGAAGGTGGGAGCTAAACTACTGTGATGTCTCTATAACATTTCAATCAAATCACACATTATGTGGCTCCAAAAAGAGATTAATGATGTTAGAGTACATGCAGTACTCTAACATCAAGGTTCTAACATGAATCAATCCTTTCTATGACAGGCAGAAAACCTCCTCATAGGCATGTTGAGATCCTACTTGTGTTTGCAATGTTTCATACAGTGTTTCTGATCAGAAGCCATCTAATATTTATTATTGTTAGCTTTAAAAGAGCATTTCCAGTACCCCATAGCTCAGAGACCACCCACCTTCCAGGTTTGCTCTTCGTCCTCCATCCTTCACTGAGGATGGGGATGGTGAGAGATATCCAGCCCCGCTCCTTGCTTGACACAAGCAGACACAACCTCTTAAAACACACAACATGGTTTTTTTTTATTTGTTTAATCAGTTTACATTCCACAACTGACAGTTTACTTATTTATTTTTTAATTTTCCATGAACAAGTTGTTTAGTTAGTTACCAGACAAGATTTTAATTGATGGAAATACAGTATTCTGTGCCAATCTGAATAAAACCAAAACCAAACCAAATCAAAACAAAAGGGAAATTGTAAGATGTAGCCAGTTTTTCAGCAAAGTCCTGTGATGCTTTCTGCAACTTCTGTCTTTCAAAGTTATGGGGATTTGTTCATTCCCCCTATTAGTTCCCTGATCTCAACCCTGCCACTAAAATGTTCCTTCAGGGCCACAGTCCTCCAAACAGTGATGCGCATACACAAACACCCACGTGTCTGCAGATTAGCACCTTGGATTAACAGAACACAAAATTTCGGGTTGTTTCATGGTTAAACAACTTCTGTTCACCTCTGCTGCAACAGATTACAGGAAGAAATGGAAAAGTACAATACACTTGATGTCACATTAATTGTGAAATTAGCCACCACACGTCTCACCAGAACAGCCTAACAATATAGTCAGTGGTTGTTGATGTATTGTTAGCACCGATGGCCACAGGAGCCACTTTGCTTCTTACAGCAGCACAGAGGTCCCAACCTCACAGGACATGTCACTCTCTACTACTTCTAACAACTGGATGTTGCTACCCAAAAGTCATAAAACTCTGTGTGTATTGGCTAAAAAGTGCTCCACTTGGTTGAGCAGCTGCATACAGTTCAAATATCCTTGACAATGCCCAAAACATAATCAGAAATGGACACAGTTTTGGATTTTTCAAAATATGCTAAAGTTTAATATATTTCAATGTAATTCCCAGTCTAGCAAAGCACTTAGGCATGTGCCTAGCTTTAAGCATGGCAATCGCATCCTTAATGGGAAATTTATGCTTGAAATTAGGCAAATGCTTTGTGGGATCAAAGCTCTGTAGCAGTGCTCTGAAGAAATCAGGACCCTGAGTGTCCTAATCGTGGCTTTCACATTTACAGCCACTGCAGATTTGAATAAACCAGCTACATTCTGGATTTTCAAAAGTGCTGAAAAGAGAAGGCTCCACCTGCAGCTGGTAGAAGTTGTGAGGGGGTATCAAACCACTAAACATCAGGTCTTTTCTCAGGCTTTTGGCTTCCCATCTCCAAAATGGCTATAATACCTACCGGGCTCAGACAGGTCTGATGTGACTCATACTTGTAAAATTTTCTAAAGAGAAAATATGCCAGATAAATGCAATGTATTGCTGCATTTCTCTGAATATGCCTGAGTATTGTGGCATTCTAGGTCTTTTCTTATTCAGCTTTGATGCGTGTACTGCACTTAGAGGAAACATAAACAGCTGGCCAAGATGTACCCACATGACAAATGTCTTGTACCAGTCATATTATTTTACTTGGGAATGTCCTAGGAAAGTGCTGACATACTTCAATTTGCAGGCATTTAAGTGAATTATTATCCTAAGCCTCCCAAATTGTCAATTAGAGACAGTGATGATTGCAACTTTTGTCATCATCAAAGGATGATTATGGGAATTGCTTCATTTCTTCTAAGAGAGTAAAAAAAATCATAAGGAAAAAAGGGCCAATGAGGAAGTCAGGAGAGGGGAAACTTTCAAAAACTTTTGGCCAGTGTGGTAGCACATGGCTAGGGTGAATATTACTTGGGGCAGAAGAAATCCTGAAGAGCAAATATCTACTGTGGATGGCAGGAAGTCCAGGGAGTCTAATTTCTCACTGTCACTTGTGCAGTGCTCGTGCCCTCATACAGGAGTGTTTTGCCATGTCTGCACCCATTTTCCATGGGCACAAGTGGGACAGTGAGAGTCAGACCCACCCACGGAGTAGTTCGTGAGCCGCAGGGGAGCTTGCACGGGACGGTGACAGCGTAGCTCTGATGTCAGATGGCCGTGAGAGCTCCACCCCTCTTCCTGCCTTCCCCCCAGGATTGCCCTGGTGCCAGGCACTGCTTTGTCCCACGGGCATTCTCTCCCTGCAGCAGGGTCACAGGAGTAGTTATGGCTTTCATTAGGAGGTGACACTGGTTTTTTTGAGAGAAAGTGGAAAATTATCCAAGAAGATAATCCAAGTGCATCATGGGCGTGAGAGGTCAGGCAGGCCCCTCTTGGCAAGCTACGCTCTTGGCAAAGTGAACCCAGCAGGGAGGAGAATGTGCATGGCAGGACAGCAGGACTGTTGTAAAGAATGGGAAAGAAAGATAAACTGGGGCGGAGTCACCCTTTACAACCTCCTCCTACATGATGACTTTATTACCTTTCAAAAGGAGGTTTTCTTTGACACTAAAACTCTGAAAAATCTGCAAAATCCTTGTGGGACACAGTGAGTCAACAGTTTAAAGAGCAACCTTTGAGAGTCCCACATCCCAGGACCCTCCTCATCCCTCTCAGAGAGAGGGAGGGTAGGAGGGTCATGATGAGAATTTAGGAACATTCTGGAAAGTCTTGCAGAAAATGCTGCCACATCCTTAAATTTGATTTATTCTCAAGCTCCTCCCCATTTCCAGAGTTCACTCTTAAAGCCTTTATTTCTTTTTCACAGACATCTCAAATAACAAAACAGTCACATATGCAAGAGCTGATATGGAATGAGATTTGGAGAAAATTGTCTTTACAGGAAGCATGTCTGTATTCTCACACACGGGGAGGAAAAGGAGGAGAGGGAGACAGAGATATATATCTTACTCTTCAAAAAAGGGAAAGGGAGAACAGGAGAAGAATGTCAGGATGATACCCTACAGCTTGAGCAAGGTAGTACCATGCTGAAAAATAACATTTGATCCCTGAAACTCAGCTTTATCTTCCACTTTCTAGCTAAAGTCTTTCTTTAAGTACCGGTACGCAGTTTTGAATCTTCACTTTACAGGTCCCTGCAGGTCAGCTTAAGTCCCTCTTCTCAAAACCTTAACAGTATTTTTAAAAATAATGTTCTGAGAGATGGGTGAAAATTGTCAAGTCACTGACTTAAATTTAGCTGTAGAAACAAATAATAATGACCACATGTTGGCACAAGATCCAAAGTTCACTTAACCCTAGAGTTTTCAGAAATCAGTTTAATTTTCCCACTTCTCTGACTGTGTTTGTTTTATTCAGGTAAAATATGGGAATATACAAGAGTTCCAAAGTTCTTGTACTAGATTAAATTGCTGGTCCTTCCAGACAGACTTGCTATCAATATGCAATTCCAAATTTTGGCTCTAAGAGACTCTCACCATGAGATGGAGACGTATGTTCAGCCTCATCAGAGCAGCTTTCTGAATAACACAGCCACAGTTTATCCTCTTGTTGAGTCCTCAGTTTGGTTTTTCTGAGGACAACTATAATCCCAACAATAAGAGATGAAATTGCAATCTCTTTAATCTCCATGTAAGCTGTTTGTAAAGCAGTTATTAACATTGAAAAAAAGAATATGAAACTACCCAAACTGTATCTTGGAGGAGCATTTTTTGATTATCACTACAAGCTAGATGATTTTTTCAGGCCAGTTTGGGGATGGAGCAAGAAAGTAACCTTTGAACAGCTCAGCTGTTCAAACTCTTAAGATGTAAATTCACTCTTTGAACTGCTTCAGTAATGCCCAGGACTGGCAGAGAAAGGTGAAGAGTTCAGACCAAAGACCTCTGACCTCCAGCACTGGGACCACCCAGTTGTCTGTGCCTGGAGACCACCACAAGGCACTCACCTCAAATGCTATTTCCAGGGGTTGGGGCAAGCCCTATCCTTTGCAGTCATGTTGCAGTTTGGGAGGGGAAGGCTGTTGTGAACATCTTTTGTTCCAACAGTCTTTCACAATTAACACCTGTGTTTTATATGGTGAGCCCAGGCCATGCACCTGAAGCACGCAGACACGGCTGATCTCCATATGGATGCTCTTCTGCACTAGGTACCTGATTCATCCCACCAGGATTTAAGATTTTTTAAGATCTTGGGACCAGCCAAGATAGGTGAATGGTCACTCCATGAAGCGAGAAGGAGCTCCTAAAGCTGACTTAGATGTCAGTTTTGCTGGGTCACCACCTCTAGGCAACTGTCTCTTCCTGTACAAGAAACCAAGGGAGATGAGCCATTAGCATAAAGAGCTCAGTTAAGTGCCTAAGGTTAATGGGGACAAATGCAGGTCAGAAAATCCCAGCCTTTGCGTAGCTTGGTGTCACCCACCAAGGTGCTCCTCCCAAACAGTCACCTAATGATAAGAACAGCATCCTTACGAAGGGCCTCTTAATAAAGGACAAGAGAATCAATTGAGAGAGCTAGTGCTGAACAGAAATTCTGCCATTGCTTTTTCAGTCCATTCCTTTTCCTTAAAAAAGCCCTTGAGACCCAGCCCTTTGACTGGATGTACGTGTATGGGTGTGCGTGCTACTGACGTAAGTATGCTACCCCTCAACCAGTGCAATGGCAAAATGAGGATTTTCCTGGGAAATAGTACTTTTTAGTTTGTTTTGGTTTAAATCTGAGATACATGAGGATTGTGAAAAAGAAACAGTCCTTTGCCTGAAATTCTGTACATCCACCTCGGGTTATTTCAGGCAATCGTGAAGCTATGGACATTTTTCATAAATTTACAAATATATACAGATATACACATATATACATGTATATGTGTGTCAGCCTATGAGCTAGATTTACTACTGCTTTATTCCAGCCACACACAAGTATAATGGTTGTTTTTTACAAAAAGAGATTGGTAGAAAGTTGGAGTGACTTAACAGTGACTTTTCCTGCGTCTATGCAAGATTCCTAAGTGCGCTGACATGTAAGTACAGCCCCCTTACCTAAGTCCGCTCATTACATGGACACCTAAATAGGACCCAGTCTTACATCTGCTAACGAAGCAAATTTCCCTCTCATTCCAATGACCTGTAATCAAAGAGAATTTGACTTGAGAAAGAACTGAAAGTTCAAGCCGATTTTAGGTACAGTTTACAGTTTTGAAAGTTGTAACCTCTGTCATACTAGGCCTCAAAATGCTTTAAAATAATTAAAGTTACTGCATAAAAATACCTTCAAAGTTCCCAAATGTGCTTTTCTGTGAAAGTAGGGGAAATTTTGTCCTGCAAAAGATCAAACCACAAATACATAAACACTCTAAGTGATAGAAATTGCCAAGTAAAAATAGTAACAGTTTAAATTAGATATCTGTGATTGCTGGTGGTGCCCAGGAGTTATAAATAATTCAGTACACTCCAACTGAATAGTCTAAGGCTGCACTTTTGTTGTTCTGATTACTCAAACCTTTTTCTTATTATCTATATTTTTAATGAATAACCCTTTGTAAAAAAAATACAGCCTTATGCTCTACAGACAGAAGAAAACTCTTCTTGAGATAAAACATCACAAGAGCTTAAGCAAATTAGGAGCATATATATTTTTTTTTTAAATAATATGTAGGCACCAAAGGCATTCAGTGTTTTATTCACCATCTAAGGAGGAATTGGATGCTGAAGCTGTTCCGTGTGTCTGGCCCCAGGAGACTAAGCCATGACTGATTCACACTCCTCAGAGTCTACATCATTTTGAAACTGGGGCAAAACCCACAGGTTTTTGAAGGCTTTACTCTTTATCTCATCTACTGCAGAATCGCTGTTACTGCTTGGGTATTTCTGACCCGCTGGCAAAATAACAAGGCCACTTGAAGGAATTGCATTTACAGAGGTATTCCTGCTGCCACAGGTAGGGCTCAACCCCTGGGGATGTGAAGGTCCCTGCTGTGCTGAGCAGCTCTAACCGCGGTCTTTGTGCTGCCAGCAGTCTGCTCCAGCCTTCTGCAGACTTAGGGGGTGTTCTGCCATGGCACTGCCTCTTGGAACAGTGGGATTGTTACACTAGGGGATCATAAACGTTTCTGCTTTGGAGGGGATACGTTGGCAACTCTTTCTTACATATCCAAATATTTTTTGATGGAGAATACCAGATTTATCCCAGTTGTATTGTGCTGCCCCATTTATCTTTAGCAGAGAGTTTCCATGTGATCTGCATGCGCAACCTAAAATGGACACAGATGGCATCTGAATTGCACTCCTAAGTATAAAAGAATGGAAAACAATTATGCTGCATTTTCTATGTATTTGCTCTCTCTATAGGACACTCTTACAGGTTACTGGCATCCACATCATGTCGGATGTGCACATGTGTGTGTGTGTTTAAGAAAGAAGGGAGTGAGGGTGCCCATGTGTACACATCCTATGCAAGAAAACTTTTGAAGTCACTTTCTGCCACTGTGCAGAAGTGTTAAACAGTGAAGGAAAAACATAAAAGTGTAGTCCTAGAAGGGACTGACAATTCCTGTTGCTAATGCTGTGGGCAACACTGGATTATCCTCACAGAATTCTACTAATGCCCATCAGTTTTGATCTAGAGTAACTGCTGAGTTTCCTTTTTTTTCACTCTCCCACCATTCCCCGGAGATAACCTATCTGAGACTGATATTTTCATTGCAAGTCTTCCCTGAGCAAGGAAGGAGAATTGATCTGTGATTCTGGAGTGCTTTACTAGAGGTGACCAGGATTTCTTTTCTCTCTTGTGGCCTATATTGAGGCAGTCATCCAGGCTCTTTCTCCAAATTAAATCCTAAACATGTACAAGGTGTACTGTAGCTTAACTGACAGCATTGTATCAGGATCCAGTTCTCCTACTGATGTCAACAGGGAGCTTGTCAGAGCCCCCTGGCACCAGCAGCATTTGTTTCAAAAATGTTGTAATCTAAAACTATGTCTCTGAAGAAGGCTGTAGGATTGGGGTGTTAGTGGGGCAGACAGGATGCCCCAAACCCCCCCTAAATCGGACAGGGGGGTGGCAGGGAGGGAAGGGAGGTAGCATCTTATGACTTTCTTTTTAAAGCCAAAGAATAGATATTGTGAGTGTGTAAGCACACATTTAATTTTCAGTGTTAAGCAAGACAACACTAAAATATTTTCTAAGGCATCTGAGCTTTCTATGGACCTCAACAGACTATGGAATAGCTGCATTATATTCCTGAATATAACTGAAAACAGGGGGATTATAAATTTTGAGCTAAGCCCTGGTTTTTGAGTTTTCAGCTTAGACTGGCAGAGTCAAGATTTTATGGATCTAGCCTGGAATTTGCAATTAAACTTTAGGCTTTTTTGAACCTCGGTTCCTGACCTTGGAAATTCACCTGTCACTAATCTTTACATGCTGTTTGTGTTTCATGCACACTTTTTACTCTTTGTCTGTGGTTGGTACCTGGCAATCATTCAGAGCTGTCTCAGTTTGTAACCTTGAGTCTTCCCTTGCTGGCTGGGTGAGCACAGCAGTGTGGACCATGAAAGAGTGCAAAACCTGGGGGCAAGGAAATGCAGTGTTGGTTCTTGTGAATGTGCCTGAGCACTCCTGTAGCCCTTCTACGCCTATGTAGAGATGCACAGAAGAAAGAGCCTGAAAAATGTATGTCTTTATTTTAGCTATACTTGGTAACATATTATTTTCCCTCCATTTCGCTGCTGGCAGTTAGCATGGCACTCAAGAATTAAGGACAGATTACAGTGATTTTCTTCTGAGCTCTGCTTATCAGTGGGGCTCCAGGGATGAGCCTGATTCAGAGGTGCTATGTGGTGGGTAAATGGACAGCCATGGAGACACAGTCTTCCAGGAATGCTTGGGAATCTGAGATACCCTCTGCATATCAATCCTCTCCTGCACCAACTTTACTTTATTCACCATCCAATGAACTGCACAGCTAACTTGCCATAGCTAAAAATGGTCCCAAATGACTTGCATTTACAGGAAAGCAGAATACCTGCACTCTCACAATTCACTCCTGGGAGGATGAGGATCCTCTGTTTAGAGGACTCTGACGGTGCTTTTTTTCCTTTTATTTGTTATTGCAGCTGTAATAACATTTTAAAAAGTAATGACAATTTTTCAAAAGCAATATTTCAAAGAAATTGCTCTGGTCACTGGTGGTTTGTGATGCACTTGCAACTGTCCCTGGGGTAGAAGGAAAGGAAAAAAAGCCCAACTAGAAAAAGAACTGGAGGGACTGTACTATTTAGATGAGGAAAGATCAGTTGTGTGTTTGCAGAGAGGAAGAAAGGATAGATGATATATACAGGCGGCTAATATGGGTCAGGAAATTTAACACACAAACAGCTTTAGCTTGAAGAAGACAGTGTCCTATCCAGTACATAAGATACAGGGCACGTGTTCTCCTGG
This sequence comes from Ptilonorhynchus violaceus, assembly GCA_013397565.1. Taxonomy (NCBI): domain Eukaryota; kingdom Metazoa; phylum Chordata; class Aves; order Passeriformes; family Ptilonorhynchidae; genus Ptilonorhynchus; species Ptilonorhynchus violaceus. The sequence goes on along the minus strand of VZRJ01008886.1, from coordinate 90,117 downwards.
CACTTAGCCCCTTCGCATATACAGTGGCCCCGGCAGGGATGGACAGCAGAACCTCTGTACCTAACTTGTTGCAGTCACAGGGCAATATCACTGTACAATAACTGAGCCACTACACACAAAACCTCAGCCTGCAGATTGCCGTGGGTTGAGCCAATTCATCCTGCATCCTTAGCATGGGTGTTTTAGGATATTTGTGTTCACTGCAGTCAGGTGACTGTGGTCTGTGTGAAAGGCCGCATGTGAGAAAGAGCCTGCCAAATACAGACCCTGCATTTCCCCCTCATGGAAAGGGAGACCAAGCACATGCTGGTAGCTCAGGCTAGGACAAGAGTGTCACCTTATCTGCAGGGGAGGATGGGAAAAGAAGAGCGTGGGCTGGACTCTGCAGGAAGCTGAATGTCATCCAGGAAAGCACATTCTTGACTTTAAGCATATGAATAGTCTACCAAAGTTAAGGGGATTAGTCACATGCTCCAAGTAAAGCACATGCTTAGGCACTTGGCCAGAGCAGTTCTGAGGGACAGGGTCAAGCCCTTTAATGCTGGGATCACTGATAACAGATTTCTAATTAGCTACTCCTCCAACTAAGAAACCACGCACTAGTCAAAAAGCTTGAATCTCTGTTCAGAAAGATACTTCAAAGCCTCCCTCAAAATGCAGAAACTCAGAGTAGCTATGAGTGTGCTTTGGCTCAGGATAGATGGAGACAGATTTGGATCTGGATGTATTCTGAGTCAACCCTGCTCTCAAAACAAGTCTGAGCCAACAGAAAGCATGGTGGGGCTGTGACCCCTATTCAAAGGTATGGAAGCACATGGTACTCCTCCCAGTTCTTCGAGTAGCACAGAGGGAAATCCACAATCTCCCAAAGGTGTTTTGCCCTTACTTAAAGCAGTGATGAGAGAACTGCGTTTGGACAAATGGTCCTTTTGGGGATCCAGTTGGAGATTAAGGTGGTAGATCACCTGCTGCTTCAGATATTTTCATAGCTTGTAAGATGCTTCATAGCCACATAGGCCTTACAGACCCTATGATATAGCAAGTGGAAAATCACAGAACTGGCCCAAAGATTCAGGGTTAACACTTTTCTGTTGTAAACAAAAATAATCATAACCCTCTTCCACCATTGCAACACACAGACAGACACACAGGCTCATATACAGCTTGTAAACCAACACCATCAGAGAATACTTCATCAAGGCAAAACTTTTCATGCCAGCTGCAGAAGGAAAAAAAAGCTTTGAAAATCCATGAAACAGCAAAATTATTTCCATTTCTTAAATCTTAGTGCTATACCTCTTTCAAAACTGTATCTGTAGAATACACCCTGTGAATGCTCACGGACCACACAAGGATGCACCATCACAGGAGCTGCCGTACTGCTCTCCCTGCCACAGGGCCTGATGGTGAAGTCCAGATTGATACCTCTGTGCGCTTTGTTTTACCTGGGTCCGTCCAGATATCTGTATTCACATGAAACACCTATCTCATTCAGCACTGCAGAGGAGGAAGAAAGTTTGCATTCGAAGCTGTTTTAATGGAACAGCTATAATTTTCCTAACCATTTCTTACTGAGAAGTTGGGGTTTTTTTCAAAATTTTTCATACTTTGAAGAAATGAACAATTTTTAATAGGTCTTTCTTGGTTTCCAGTTATTGGTTTTCTGCTTTCAGCTTTCACTTAGCTTTCCAAGCTGTTTTTATTTTAAATTTCCTTCTTCTGTTCAATGGTAATTCATCAATCTCCTTACCAAGTAGGCACTTGCACAGTCAAATGGTTTCAAAACTTTTCAAAACCACTCTATTTGAAAACCTTGCCAGAAAAAAATAAATAAACCAATCTACTTTAAAAGGAAGTTTCTTCAAAAGGCTTGTGTTTTCAACATGAATAAATAAATAATTTCTCTGGTCACATCTAATGGAAAAAGAAATAGTGAAACTTCCATTGACAGGGATGGCACTTCAGTGGCGACACACTGACTTAGCAGCTGGCATTGGCATGTTTGGGGAATTTGTAGACAATGGAAAGCAAAAGCTAGGTAGTTGAGGAAGAATGAAAGAAAGCCAAATCTACCCTACTCCAACATGCCCTTCAGAAACTTCATTTCTTTGGGCACTGTTAATACAGCTACATGTGTAAGAATTATTTTTAGCTAGATTTTTTTAAACCAAGCAATACTGTTCCTTTCCAGCTGTGTAAATGGCATGACCTGGAAATTATTGCCTGCATTTCTGTGCAGCAGGCACAGCCTCCTTCTCCTGGTGAGATTTTAAAGATGCAGAGGATGTTTTTTTATTGACTAATGAGGACTGATATCGTGCAGCTATCATGTCAGAAAGGATTGCTGGTACTATCCCTGAATTGAGAGCATGTTGGGTTGGTTTGGGTTTAGGGAGACCTTTTTTCTTTGCTCTGTCTCCCTTTGCTTGTATATTTGTCCATGGTGCCCTCACTCCTGCATATGGCAATTCAGTCATCCTTCTTCAGAGTCCCTTTGGCTACACTCTTGGCCCTTCTTCCCCACCTTCCCCTCAGCCACTGGTCCCCTGCAAGGGCCCACTCTCCTCACAGCCAAAATGCTTTGCTTCTGTTAATGGCGTTCACCCACCTCTCCAGACTTAGCTGTTTGTTTAGCTCTTCTGGGACCTATGACCTGAACAATGGGAAAAGCAGAGTGAAGGAAAAAGGAGACAATAGGAAGAGGAGTAGCAGGAAAAAGAGAAAGACCAAAAAAAGAGAGAGTTCCATTTGCAGATTCACAGTTACATCATACAATGCTAAGCTCATGGGAAATGGATCTCTGTTCTCTGCATCTGACCCTTTCACGTCCATCTGTACACAGTTCTCCCAGATGGAGAGAGGAGATGTCCAGTGAACCGGGGCAGTTTCCAAAGACAAAATGTGGGAAGGTCTTATTTGGCATACATGAACACAATGAGAGGCATCTCTTACTTCTCTCTTACAGGAATTAGCTCCCTTTTCCTCCTCCGCAATGGCTTTTGGCCAGTTGTCTCAAATATCCAAAACGGAAACTTGAAAATCCCATTCCAGCAAATACCTGGGAAGAACAACTGCCAGGGCTACCCCCACCTCCCTTCTCCTCGGTCGGTCTTCCCCTGGATCCACCATCCTGAACTCTCAGATGCTCCACGAAAACAAAAAACCTCCTGAAATCCAGCAGAGAAGATGCGCTGTCTCAGACCTGATGGCTTTCCTCACATTTCTGCCATTGCGGTGCCTCAGTCTTGGGCCACAAACACAGCATGGATGGTTTAGTGGACAATCACATTGCAATGTTTTAAATTTTTCTTTTTGTTAAAAAAAAATAAAGAGGGAAGAAAAAGTTATACACACATGTATCACAGCATTTTCAAAAGGCCTTCTGCTGCATTTACATTAGCAGTTCAGCCTCAGTTGTAAGCCTGGATGTAAGGCAGCTGGAAGATTAAAACCACATTGTTGGAAAGTCCACTGAGATGTCCTCTTGGAGTTTCTTATTGTTTTCTGGTTTTCTTTTCTTAGATCTGTTTATTATTATTATTATTATTATTGTTGTTATTATTATTATTTTCACTTGTTTGCTTCTCTCTAAAGTTTGGCAGGCAAAGAGAAAATGCTTTTCTGCTTTTCCTCACACGTTCTGTCCATTTTGTTTTCTGTGTTTTAAGGAGGAAAAAAAAAATAACAAACCCCCAAAACCAATGACAGGACAGGCTTCTGTCATTTTGTTTTAAAAAAGAAAAAGAAAGTGGATGAGTTTCTGATAATGGCTTTGAGGAGGTACGTTGTTGAGGTGGCTCAAATGCTTCGTTTGTTCCTTTGCTTGCTGTTTGCATTTTCCCTTCTGGCTGCAACAGACACACTTTTTGTGTCATCCCCCCACGCCTCTGCCCCCACCATGTCCTGTACAGATTCTGGTTCCAGATTCCCCACATGGATCCCCTGTTCCCCCTCCCAAATGGCAGTAGGTAGGTGTGACTGTAGGTTCATCTGACCTCTAAGGTATGATGCTGAAGTTAAGAGTTGGATGGAAGAGCCACGTGAGAGAAAAGCTTTCCCATCGCTGTGAGAAAGAATGAAGCAACACAGAGTCCAGTGGAGATGTGAGTGCCATGTTGGACTCAGCTCTACCTTGGCACTGGCACTGAGATTTTATATATATATAATTATATATACATACATATGCATGTATAGGCATACATAGGCATATATATATATATATATGTCTGTGTGTATGTGTGTATTTGTTTGCTATTTGTTTTAGCACACTGTCCCATTCTCAGGTCTGGATTTGGGGCAGTTGGTCCTGGGGACAGGTTGGACAGAAGGGGCCAGAGTGCAGAAGAAGCCAGAGATAAGAGTGAGGCCCAGGCCCCCCCACGCACAGAACATGGACCAGCCATAGCCATGGCTGATGTCGTCGGGAAGTCCGTACAGGTAGCGGGGGTAGCGGGAGAGCTCAAAGTTGATTCCAGCCACGCACGTGCACAGTGAAATGATGCAGAAGGTTCCTGGAGGAGAGCGGGAAGGGGAGAGGAGGGAGGAAAAAAATAAAAGAGAAGTTAGAAGAGTGACAGACATACCCCTTTCCAAGCTGCCTGAGAAGAGCTGGTGCAAGCAGTAAGGAGGTGCCTAAAGGAAGGTGTTTGTCTAGAGAGTGGCTTAGTCTAGAGGCTCCACGGGGAAAGAACTGAGTGCCACCAGAACCTTGAATACTGATTTGAAGCTGAACAGAGCCATGGAGAAACTTCAACAGGAACAGTTTTTCATTATGAGCACTCCTTTGGGAACCAGAATGCTTCATGGAACCATCAATTTTTCTGAAACTTTGCTTTAGACAAATACAGAGTGAATAGTCTTGTTTCAACATTTTTGGGAGGGAAAATTAGCTTGAATTTTTTGTTTAATTCAAATTTTCAGTGATAGATTTTATAGACTATTACAATATACTTGACATATTCTGGCTCTGTTGAAATGTACATTTGAAATTACTTGGGAGATTATCTTCACTTTTTTATATAAAAATACAGAATTTTTCATTATATAGTCTCCTTTTAAATATCACTGTAAAAATCTTAAAATCCTTCACAAAACTCAGATTCTACCCTCTGCATGACTCCAGTTCCAATCTAGATGCCCTCTGCAGTGTTGCTGAAATCTTCAAAATATCCCGTTCTTGCTTTCCATCTCTGCAGCAATATTTCATTTCTTATTTCTTCCTGAGAACACTGCCAGGACAAACTTCATAACTCTGTCAGGTGGTGTTATGGAAAGACACATATATCAGATGAGGCTGAAACTTATCCCATCCAAATGAGTCTAATTTTGATCTTTGGCCTCCAGCTTCATTGAAGCTAAACTCTGAGCTCCTGAAATGTCACAACTGCCACCCACACACCAAATAACTGATAGATACAGATGCTACACACCTACGACAAGAGATAACAACTCAAGTCAGCATGAAGTTGTACTTTATTTTTCCTCTCTAATTCCTCCCTTTGTGAGCCTCTCTGAATTTCCTGGAGAGCCCTGGGCACAGAAGGCAGCCTACAGGACACGTGCTATAGCAGACACATGGTCAGTCCCATGTGTCATCCCTCTGTTCATGCATGGATAAGTAACATGTGACATGTGCTACCTGTGCAGCACATCCTGCATCTGTTCACCAGCAGCTGCTGGTGAGGAATCTCCTCTTCTTCCTGGTCCCATCCCTAAACCAGGACAATCTTCCCAAGCAGTCACAGTCAGCCTAATTTCAGTGACAAGCTCCTGTCTTCTGGTGCCCTTGCCTCCTTCTGCTCCTTCCTGCCCCTGTTTCTGGTTCTCTTCTGCAACACTTTTTGCTGTTGTCTCTCTACTGCTTTGCAGTTGCATTGAATAGATGATTTTGACATTTCCCACACTGAACACAGAGGTAAGATTATTTGGTGAATTCACCTGGAATTTGATTCAGAAAATGTGAGCATTTGCAGGAACATATATACACCACCAAAAATGTATGGACTTTCCACCATACCCACCTCCTTTACTTAGTAGAAACATCACACAGATGTAGCATCTACAGGTAAATCTCTATCATGGATCTGCTGTGAAAGCACTGCCATGGTCCTCTCTCTGTTCGCTCTTCTGATCACTGCTGTGTCCTTTTGGACCATCTTTTCACCATATTTTGGAATGCCACTTATAGATAGTGTCTGCTGTAAAGGTCACGTGGCTCCCCTGATGACATATATAGCTGCCAGATGGACCAGGATATTCCTAAGTACTCCTATAAGGATAGTGCCACTGGATACCAGTGAGGACCAGAGAGATGCTGCAGTAGGTATTTTGCCTATTTCAAGACAAAGAGCCTTCTTGCCTCTCACCAGCACCTCATGAGTCTGCAATCAGTGATCTGGATTCTTGCAAAAACCTTGTGAGCTCACAGGGTCTGGAGCTGTCTTTGGTGATGTCCTTTACTATTTCAAAGCACAGAGAAGGATAAATGTGGAGGTTTCCCTCCCACAGTCCCTTAGTCGAAAATCAGGTTATTTGATTAGAAACCACCTACCCTTTCCATGTTTTACTGTGTTGCTTAGGTTATTCAGTAATGTGAAGGTGTCTGACAAGAATGCAGTTGTTTCCTGTGTTCCATGTCAGAATGACTAGTACACTGTGGGATCAGGGAAAAAATGATGCATCAGAGGCACTCTGCTCTGATCCGAGCTCTGTGGCTCATTTCAAATAGTTGTGGTTAGAAAATGACAGGGAAGGCCTTTCCTTGCTAGTAAGAACATGGTAATTTCAGCTCTCTCAAAATATAAGATTGTTAAGAGAGGTGGGTGGGAAAATCTGTGTGGTCAGAGTGAAACTGCATTTGCTAAGTACAAAAGGGAAGGAAATAACTTTGGATTTCAAATACTCCCCATGCTTTCACACTTTGTCTTGGCTGTTTTGATCACAAGCTCTTCAGTGCAATGAGTGTTGCTTACTCTTTGTATTTGAACAGTGCCCAATATACTGGCACTCCACCTTGCTGAGCGTATTCTGTCCCTTAACAAAGGAACAATAAAGAAGAGCAAGTAACAACACTGGAGAACTAAGCAAACCTCAAGCATGAGACTTCTTTAAAAAAGAACTGCCCCCTTTCTGGAGAATGTGCTAGGTTCTTGATCACAACTAATGACTGCCATGCACAACATCACAGAGTGCAGAGTATAGTCCTCAGCTGGTCACCCCCTGTACTTCTGCAGGACTTGTATGGCACAGGCTTCTCTGCCTCTCTAATGCTGTTCATTGCAGACACAAAAAATGCCATTTTATGCCACCTAGAAAAATCTTTATGGCCATTTTATGAGTCCTATGTGTTGCTTGTATTCAGCCAAGCAAGGAAGTTCCCACTTACAATTAATCCGGCCTCTCACCAGGAAGGCTACTGATGAAAACCAAGTAAGTTTACTACCTCATGACTGTTCAGTAGCTTTTCCTTATGAACTGGCAATCATAACACAAATGATCATCCTTGAAATTGTACGATTGTTGGCCATTGTAGTGAAAGAGTCATGGGATGTAGAAACTGAGCATACACATGGAAATGAAGCCTCTGCTAGTCTGGGTAAGACATGGGCTGAGATGGCAGGAGAAGGGAGGCTGTCGCTCCTGCCCATGACACTGTCTGCACTATGGACATGGTGCTTCAGAGACAGCAGGACTGCAGGAAGTTATGAGCATTCCCAACCCTACGGTTCTTTTTCTCCCCAGAAGTCAAACGGAACCCTTATACACTTTCCTGTCAAGTTTTTGCCATCAGCGAGGAGCCCCTCTACATGTGCACTAGTGGCCAGATTCCCCAGAAGCCACAGCAATACAAACATTAATTTCTTTGTGAAAAACACTCCCCGTTAACTGTAGTTCAAGCAGATGACCAGACCTGAGGGCTGTGGGTCCAGCCACGGCCCTGACACACAGAATGTGAATGACAGGTGGTAGTAAGAGATCACTGGTGCATGAGCTGCACAGGGAGATAAAGGCCATCTCCTTCAGCAGCTGGGGGGAGCAGAACTTGCAAAGTTCTTTGTGCTGGGATTTACACATTATCCTCCTAAGTGAAACACTAATGAATGAGGCAAGGCAACAGTGGCATTTTTGACAGGTAATTCATGTGTCACTGCAAAATGCTTCACTCAGGTGAGAGATGAAATTTCATGTACAGCTGTGTCTGTGCCACAGAAACTGCTGTTTGACATGTAGTCAAACCTCCATCCTGACTCCTTGTAATGTAGCCTCTCTTCTCCTTGGCCTGATTTTGACAGTGTCTGTCCTGCTAATGGGCTGATGATCAACAGTGGTTTGAGAACCTGAGCTATTAAATACCTCCTGCTTATTTTGCACTTGTCTTTCTTATATATTACAGAAGAATATTAAACATTACACTGAATGTCCCTTCCATTTAGATTGGAATATTTTTTAGGACAGAGATGAACTTATTTGCTATATATGTGTATAAGATTGGGGTCTTGCCATCCTTGCTGCAGGTGCAGAGACAGTCTGGAGAGGGATGGCAGGGGAAGGTAATATCATTGTTGGTCAAAGCCTAATTCCATGTGGATTATGAGTCAGAGCCCTTTGCTGTAGCTGTTTTCAAGCATGATTGTATCAAGCAGTGCCATGGGCCTCTGCTGCAAGGAATTAATTTTTTTTTTTGCAAATGTCCCTTTCTTTCCGATCAGCCCAGCTGTGTGAGGGTCTGCAATGCCTCAACAGTTTTCAGACCTCACCTCCAGGGGAGAGCAAAACTGCTTGTGAGTGAACTGATTTAAACACAAACAGGCTCAAATCAACCATACCAAATCTGTTTGAATTTTCCCTGATGCTAGTATCCCTTTGAACCATGTCAGAAGCCACGTCCTTCACCCACAGACCTGGCTCAACTTCCACAGTGATAGAGCTTGAGGGATTTCCCAGGGTCCGTGGTGTTTTGTGAGACAAGAACTGCTGCCTTTCTTAGACGTACTGCAAATGAAGGTGAGCCTTCATGGTGCTAGGACACAAACAGACCCTGTTGGCAGCAGCTTCATCTAAACATCCTTGTCCTTATTATTAGGGAGGAGGTATCTGACTGGAACCTGAAGGAGACATCACCAATTTGAAGTCACAGGAAATCCAAAAAGCCAGTAAATAAAATGATCTGGACGGCAAGCCTAGCTCTGAGACCCTCCTCTCTACAGATCATTTGTGTCATGATTTGGAAAACACTTCTTTCACATCTGACGGAATGATGCTCATTCTCTCCCTTCCCCCCACAGCAGATAGAAATGACTCACAAACTGTGCTGTCAGATGTACAAAGTAAACAAACCCAAAAACTGATTCTTCTTGCCTTCTGCTATTTTTTAAAAAATATAGAAATGTCAAGTATTACTTATAAATTAGCAGATAAAAAGAGAAACACAAAGGTATGGATTTTAAGATGTCCTTTGAAACCAACAAAGAAACAACTCTGCCTTTTAAAGTATTTCTAGTAGCTTCTTGTGGCCACTAATGTCTTTGGAAGGAGTGCTGTTTACTTAATTATCATCACTTTCTTTTTTACAGGGCTATGGGAGAAAAAAATCTCACAAGTGAAACAACATTATCTTTACTTTCTCTCTGCCCTACTAGCTTTTACTATTTTCAAGGTACATCAAACAAACAAATAAAATTAGGTCTGATCCTAAAGTGGAGTGTGCAGCATTAACTATTTAAATTATATCACAATCAAATGAAATTATTAAATAATATACCGAATTCCCTCCCAACACAGTGATGACAAAAGCCTTTTGGAAGGAGGGAGCAGCTTTGCTGTAAACTCCTTCTGTGCGCGGATTAAACGCCTCAGCAGCACGCAGCTCTTGAGAACACTTTATTGCTCTGTGCATACATGCATAGAATATAAATTATTGCTTAATTATGTACTGTTCCAGCAGAAGCAGCTTGCAGCATCACCAATAGATTGCAGAATAGCAAGGGGTTTACTGGAAAATTGCCCTTATGAAAAAAGCCGAGATGGAAGGATAAATCTGGCTGGGTGATGGAGATTCAGTGCGATGTCCTTGTGAGACTATAAACCCATCTGGATTGGGACTTTTTGCATTTTACTCTTATACTATGGGCCAGAGTAAACTGCAGGGTCTGTTGTGATATTGCATTATAGCCACTCTCAGAATGTGGTTTGCATTTGGCCTTTGGCCTCCTGCCTCACAAGGTGCCAGCGGAACCCAGCGCATGCCAGAGCTGTGTGCCTGCTGCGTGTCACCTCCCCAGTGTGCCTGTCTAGTAGTGACTGCTGCTGCACAAGCTGTAACGTCTTATGGCACCAGAGGATTATGTGTCCTGAGCCACAATTCCAAATACTTAGTGACCATCCTTAGGCTTGTGTAAATCAGTATCATATATGGAAAAATGTTAGAGCAGCTGGGGCCTGAATTCTGGTTTGCTCTGCTGATACAAGGGACAGTCAGTTTATATTGCACAGTGCAGATTTGCACATGGTGACATTTCTGTGACCGGATCCCTTGGGCATGGGACTGCACTGGGAGTGGACACCCATGCTGTGCACTGCAGCAGCCAGTGAGCTACATCCATGAGCAAGCACCCTCTGAAGCTGTGAGCTGGCACGTGAAGCAAAAGCAACACCACGTAGCTAAAGGCACAATGGTTTGATAAAATGGACTAGGGAGAAAAGAAAGCCTTCAGATCAAAGCCTGATTGAATAACCCTCTGATTACTTTAGCAATGGTGATTCCTATGACCCATCCAAAATAACCCAGCAATAATAAAGTGGGTTGACTACAGCCATTTAGCAAACATAATGGCTCATGAACTTGCAGCCACAACACAGGAGGCAGCAAAAATTGTGCCAGTTGTAGTACTGAGATATGATTCTGTATTTTACTGGGAGCAGAAGGGAAAGAAAGGACCTCTAAATGTCAAAATGAAGACACATTCTAACCCAAGGTTAGTGAAATTATCCCATCCATGTGCTGGCAAGCACCATACTTGGCAACATACTGAGGCTTCTGGCAGGTTTCTTTCATCCCCTGCAGTATGGACCTCACAGGATGACCCAGACAGAGGCCAAAAGATTAAACAGAAAGAGGCACTGGAGGTCTGAGCAAACTCAAGTGGCTCCATCACACCTCAGATTTGTTTCCCTGAGTTGACCTGCCAGGAACAGAAAAACCTTTTCTGTATGTGCTGATACAGTTACTGAGATATAATAGTCAGAAATCAAAATAAGATGCAATTTTGTCTGGTCAAAAAGAACCACTTAGTGCAGGGCACCCCTATGAAGTTTACATCATGCTTAAAAGCAACAAACTAGGCTGACCCTGTATAGCCTTAAAGGATCAAGCTGAAATCATCTTTCCTGTTACAGAGGAAATACCTGCTCATCCTCTGTAGCCCATACAAGTACATTGGCATGACTCATCTCTGTATGCCCTGGAAGAGCCAGCTTGGGCAGATATGAGGAAAGCCCTACTCATCTAGTTTCTACCAGGTCCAGCTGCTTTTTAAGTGGAGTTTCCAGTGTCCAGTTGGACTACGTCCAGGCAGATTAGACCAAGCAAGCATGGCAGTGATTTGTCCAAGGGCAATGTTGTTTTTCTAAGTTGACAATCTGAGGAGCTGAGAAGGTGAATCTAAACCTTGCTTCAGCCTCTGCATTTAACAAAAAGATCTGCCACACACAGAAATTTCCTCCCCATTCCTTCTGTAAGGATTCTTTTCCATCTAGCAAATCATGCCAGGATTAATCTTCCTTCTGTTGCATGCGCAGTCTTCTTTCCTCTTTGATGCCAGGCATGCAAACAACTCAGCAAACCTTTCTTTAAAAAAACCCAACCCAATAATAAATGCCAGTTTTGTTTTCATTGTCTTCCTTTGGCCTTGATACATCTTGCCATTGGAATTCAGAAGCCAGCAACAGATCAAAGACCTAGTGACATTATTAAGGGATACGGAACAACTACTGAATTTTAAAACACACAGAATTTGTTTTCCAGGGCTGTGGGTGGGAAAGTCTTTTGTATTTCTACAGATTCTGTCTCCCCTGCTTTGCTTCTACTTTATTTCACCTTCTGTCAGCCCCCCAAAGACCTACCGACATCCCTGAGAAGCAAGTTGATTGCATGCCCTTCACAGGCTACGCTGTCTGTTCTCATAACTCTAGAAGATACTGATGCTTCGGCCAGTACCTCCCATGCTGGTGAGAGAGAAATTACAAGTCAGTATAGCTGACTTAAAATGAACACACAGAGGAATATGAACAGTTCTTCTTGCTGAAACGCCAGACTGAGCTGACTCCTTAATTTACTGTACCCAAGTTCAGGGAGACAGATCTGATCTAGGACAGAAAAACAATGAGTTTATAGGTGCGCATACACTACTTGCCCTGTCTTTTGCTCCAGACTGTAAGATCTCTGTACCTCATTAAAGAAGCCTTTTCTCTCCTTCTTCTAAGTGCCAGTGCTCTCCCGTGATCAGGAACAAGGTTGGCGGAATTGTGTTGGTATTTCTTCCCCCACAGCCTGCAAGTGCACATCTAGCAGCATCAGAAATAAGCCACAGGAAAAAAAACCCCACAACACTTTTGAAGGTTGACTTTGAAGTCAGCTAATAATGTTTCCATGGAGATCAAATGCTAGGGAGTTGACACTGAATTCTCTTGTTGAGCCTTTCCTTCCGTGGGGAAAAAAAAGTGAAGAACAATACCTCTAAGTGACTACACTCTGCAGTACAGTTGTGTTATTGACTTGCAAAAAACATTTCTATATCCCACCCCTATTTTCTTATGGAGATGTTAACTCTTAGGTTTCAACATTTCTGTGATAGGTCTGCTAGTATTGACCTAGAGAATAAGCTATATATCTCAGGAATATAGAAAAAAAGAGCATCTAGTGAAAATAAAATGCTGTGAGAGAAAAGACATAATTCTGCATTTAAACTTATGCTGTAGGAGATGCAAAAATGGAGTTATGATTCCCCTTGAGGAGTGTCATAACACAAAATTATAAAAGAGCATTTCAGTGGCTGATAGGCAGTGACACAGATATCTGTACTGCAAAAGTGGGTGATCTTTCATAATTCCAGAGAGTCTCCTATTTCCTTTTCAAAATGAGTGCCAGCATTAATAAATAAATGCAAAATGTGTTGTCTGTGCACCAGGGAGCAGAGCAAAGTACTAGAAGTAGAGATGTGACATGCTCCGCCAGCTCCTCCTTTTAAGCATAACGTATTGTGAGCCTTGTCATGCCGTCAGCTGAGCAACTTCTTTCTAGCTGGGAAATGCTGAACGGGACACCTTGGCATTATATTAACCCCAAAAGATGGCAAAGGGGATGCATGTCTGCATAGATGATTTCCTAAATATTTATTCTTTGAATGAAAATAGGAAATTAGCATTCAAAAGGAAAATGATAACAGTTGCTAAAGGCTGATAACTGCTGGTCACCTGGTCTGGATGAAGAAGCACATCCAGTCCTACCCATGTATCAGGACTGGATATGTATATGTACAGAGAACCTGTATTCATACATATGGGTCTGGACATGTATCCATCAGTGTCCTGGTTTTGAAATACATAAGAAAAGAAGGGCCACTCTTCAGACCCCAGAAACATGGCCTAAAATGGGACCAAGGAACATGACCTACAACCAGGTCTTTGAGAGACACCACAAACTGTGCAGGGAAGAGATATTTTAAAAGAATTATAGAATTGTTTAGGTTGGAATAGAACTCTAAGATCATCCAGTCCAACCATTAACTCGGCACAACTAAATCCACCACTAAACCATGTCCTTAAGTGCCACATCTACGTTTCTTGAATACCTCCAGGGATGGTGACTCAACCTCTTCCCCAGGCAGCCTGTTCCAGTGCTTGACCACCCTTCTGGTGAAGAAAATTTTCCTATTATCCAATCTAAAGCTTCCCTGTCACAATTCAGGGCCATTTCTTCGTGTCCTCTTCGTGTCCTTGTTACTTGGAAAAGAGACCAACCCCTCCAGAGATACAATTTCCTGTCAGGTAGTTGTAAAGAGCAATAAGGTCTCCCCTGAGCCTTCTTTTCTCCATAGTGAACAAGCCGAGTTTCCTCAGCCACTCCCCATAAAGAGGAAAAAATCCTTAAAAGTGATGAAAAAGGACATTTTTAGAAACAGGTTGACTTTTATTTGCTGAATATGTATGTACTTGGCCTTGTTACATTACTTCCTGATGGGCACAAAGCCTGAGTGGCTGCTCCAAGCTCTGCTTCTCCTTACAAGTCCATAAAGACCCTCATCAGCTCCTTTTCTGCCTTCCACAACACCCTTGTAATGTGTTTGAGGGCTTTAAACAATCAAGACCCTTTGAGAGGTTTAAACATTGAAAGCCTATTAACGCTGTACATTAACTCAAGCTCGTTCCAACTCAAAGCCTTAAATCACTTTAGAGCATAATGCAAAATTTAACTAAAAGCACAAGTAGGAGCCAGAGCATACACATGTGTGGTGAGGGAGGCATGGCAGAGGGGGGACTCCCTTTGTTGTGCTGAGGCTGGTCTCAAAGACTTTCATAACCAATTTATGGCATCTCTTTGATACAAACCAGCCTTTGTCTCCATCTGGAGGTCAATCCATATAAATAAATTCTCATAGTGGTCTGTAGGGAGTTTTGCTGAATTTTTAAGCTCCTCTGCAGTCATCATTAATTTAGTACCTCCCACAGGAATAAAACATGATTTTGTATCTCAGTTTTTTCCAGTGTTCCAACTTTTTTTGAATTACATATACTCTTCATAGTGGCCAAAGGTATTATGCCTTTGTGAAACAATATTAATCCCACGTTTCACAGTTCAGATTCCAGCTACTTACTGTAGATTTTGGTTTTTGTAAAGGTCACATGCTACTGTTTAAGATCTGTATGCGTACACTTGTACACACATGTGCCTTTCTATAGGAAAAAAATATTCGATATAAACTTTCTAAAACCATTCCTTTTTGGAAAGAAGCACAAGAAATTGAATTTTCAAATAATAATGTTGTGGAAATGAAAAAATAAATACAATCACAGGAAATACCTTCCATATTCAGGGTTGTGATTGATCAGATCACCACAAGTGAATATTGTGAAGAACGGGTAGTAACCTTGGTTATTAATGAGAAAACTGTGATTATTAACGAGAAAACCTAGGTGCCCTGTGGGACTACCATATTTCCCTGTGAAATCCAAAGAATGGCTGTTACTTTCTCTCTTTTTTTATCTTTCTCCTTGCTTCCTCTTGGCAGCTACTATGAAGGTACTTTGTAACTGCCTAGGAGATGCCAGTCACAGAGCTTTGCCTTACACTTGCTGCATTAAATTGCTCCATTTTTGTTTCTTAAATTATTCAGCAGTGGAATTATTATTTTGAGACGGCAGGACCACAGTTGTGTAGAATAAACACTCTTATTTTCTATGGTTATGTGCTATTTTCAAAGTACAGTGAATTAAATTTGGGACTCAAATGACTCAACAGCTGGTAATGATCCATGGCTGCAAATACACAGATGCCTCCGTTGTCATCTACTAACATATGCACGGCACAGGCGGAGGAAGCACAGCACAGAGGCTCGGGGATTTGGAAGACAAGACTCTCTGTGGAGGTGGGAAGCAAAGGAGGATGCAGACGTGTGCAGCACATCTATATTGACAACGGTGCTGCATGGGCTTCACAACATGGGTTGTTGTGAAGCCCCACTTTCTGAAGGGGTTTGCATCCCTCAGTATCAGCCTGGTCATCAGCTCCTGGACACAGTGAGTAGAGCTGTGACAGCTGATGGCACTGGCGCAAAGCCCTGCGTGAGCCCTCGTCCCCCCAGTGCCTTGTTGACAGCCCTGGGTGAAGTGTGGCACAGCTGGAGCAAGAGAAGGTGACCCGGTTTAAATGTTCAGTCCATCCTCTGGCTGCAAGGATAATAAAGTATTTTGTTGACTTGCCCCTGGACTGAGGGGAGGAATATTTTAGAAGTATTTCTCAGAAGGGAGAAGACTGGAAAGTACTTATAAAAAGCTGTGTCTCCCTAGTTTAAAATATAAAAGAAGAACACGCTCATACACACATAAATGGGTTTTTTCTTTATTTTTCTAATAAACATTCTTTCTTGCATATCTGAAATAAGGCATTACATTATGCCAACACACCTGCATAACTGAACTTTTTCTTCCCTCTCACACATCTATTCTGCCTGCTTATCTCTGCTGCAGCAGGCAGCATTGAAAAGAATAGGTGTTCACCTCTGCAATGGGAAAGATTTGAAGCTTTTCTAACCCTGACCTAGGTCCTCTGAGTATGGACAGGCTATGAAGTGCAGTGTCTGCAGCACTATTGGGGAGTCAGAAGAAACCCAAATCCATGGCAGAAGTGGAGCTGGCAACTGCCACTTGAAAACCCCAGACTGGCAGGTCATCACTGGCAAGGAGGTAGGAGGAGAGGATGAAAGAATTTTCTGATGTTTCTGAAAGCAAATGCTAGGACAGAAAATCAGGCTGGAAAAACTCCATACCACTACTGTATGTGTACAGCATGACTTTCAGGCCTTTCAGTGCTGGTAGAAAAGGGAGTTTCCCAAGCAAAGCTTCAAGCCCATTACATCATGCAAAAATGTCACTAGGCAAAGACAAGAAATGAGCTGCTATGTGAAACTCCAGATCATTTTATTACAATCTGCATGGTAAAGCCAATTCACATGAATAAGGGCATTTAACAGGTGGAATACTTTCCAAATAGACTAATTAGAGACTGAATTATTAATGGAAAAATTTCTAATTGGCTCAAAGCAAGGTTACAGCAAGAAACTCACTTGACTTTGCAAAGAATAATGAATATTTGCAAGGCTAGTAAAATCACATGCTTCTGTAAGGAAATTGTTAGCAAATGGGGAAGAAACCCTGAAGAGATCTTGAAGTATATGTCACAAGACAAAACTGGCAGAGACCTGGTAAGAGTGAAGAACAGGTAAAACAGTAAACAAGTGCACAGATTATTTATCGCATTTATTTGTGGTAAATTTGAACAAAATAAGACAATGCAGAAGTCTCTCCCTGAAGGGCTGCCTTGTTAGGCATGCAGTAAAACCCCTAACTATTGCACTGAAATGTGTTCTCAATACAAATTACAGACTTAAAAAAGGAAAATACATGAATATGCAGCTGAAGGACAGAGCTCTGATAAGGATGATAAAACATCATTCTTTGTCAGTCTTTTAATACATTTACAAAGGCAAATGATGTAGCTTTGGCCAGGCATAATTGTGTGCTGAAGCAAGTACCAGAACAAGATATTGGAAATGCCATTTTGCATTTCCAGCTGGGACAACAGACAGCAGTTCAGCAGGGAGCTGCACAAGGTAGGGAAGGTGAGGATGCAACCACTGCCAAAGCATTGGATCATGTCACCGTGGGGCAGACCCACCATCCCACTTTCCCCACAGCATGCACCAATGAGGAGGAAAAGAGTTTGAAGCATTTAGGTACAAAGTCAGCCCTGCCCTCAAATTAGAAATAATTCAAGCCACAGGATATTTCAAAACAGCTGACTGAAATCAGCTGACCTGGGAAAACATCAGGCTATCAGAGATTATCTTTAAAAAATGTTTTTATAAAGTGGAAGGTGTGGTGAGATTGGATTTGCATGGTTGCGAAAGAGCAATCAACCTAGCAGAATCTGAGAGGCTGAAACGAGAAAATCCTGTGGATGAATCCGCTGGGGAGCAGGTAGATGGATGTACAGCTTGTTTGCTTATCATGATACAGGAAATATCCTTAAACAACTTGATGGAGAACTGAAAGAAGGGATTCCTGAAGACAATGGAATTTGCCTTGGTAGAGTTACCAGTGTGCCAGTTCATAGCATCTCAACTCTTTGGAGCTGGAAATAAAATTAACATTTGACCTTGACAATATAAGCTATATAAGCTATATTAGCTGTTGAGGGAGTGAAGACACCAACCAGAGGAATTGACAGGTTTGCCATGATAATAAACCCAAACAAGTCAAGGATATGAATACATTCAAAAAAACTTTTCAAAGCCAGAAAAATGTGAGCACCACTTCCTGGGAACTGATGAGGAGGTCATGTCCAGACTTCAAAAAGTGAAGGCACAGTTTTGGTGCAAGTAAATTTACTTTGGTCAAAATACAACATATAAAATGCCCCACACGCATTTCCTCAGGTAGGAAATGAATTCCTGTTAGACTACTACTGGGTACTTGATGAGCATGAAAACATCAGGTGTGCCACAGGACTCCAACATTTGTAAGTAGTGTTACAGATGGTCCTAAGGTTCCAGAAATTGTTATAAAATTACAAAATTACTGGATGGAGCTTTTACTGGTGCACAGATTTTCAGAAATTTGCATGAAGAGAAAACATAAGAACCGCAAGAGGATGTGCTTGGAGCCATGTATAATTTGAGTGTGACCCACTTCTGTAATAGAATTAAACAGTCTCAAGTAAGATGAATAAAATGACCTAATCACAGTGAAATTTAAGAGCACAATTCCAAATAGAGAAACTCTTGAAAAGAGAAACTCTCCCGCCTTGCAGGGTAAAATGATACTGACAATACTGAAATGAAACAACAACAGATAGTGCAATCCTGGGTACAGGAGGCTATGCAACAGTGCCATCATGCAAAAGGAGATAAAAAGTACTAAACATAATTTACAGTATCCATCTGTCCAAGATG
Organism: Ptilonorhynchus violaceus; assembly: GCA_013397565.1. NCBI lineage: Eukaryota > Metazoa > Chordata > Aves > Passeriformes > Ptilonorhynchidae > Ptilonorhynchus > Ptilonorhynchus violaceus. The sequence goes on along the minus strand of VZRJ01008886.1, from coordinate 71,392 downwards.
AGGGACTGAAAAAAAAATCCTACTGTGGTCAGGCAAACACTGTGGTTCAAGATAAGGAATCCATGTATAAATTCTACAATAAATAACGAAAATTATGGAAAAGAACTTCGGAAGCCATAAGGGATCTGTGATTTCTGTTGATACAGATACATTTGGACTAAACCGAAAAGATGAATTATTAATTTTTTTTAATTGTTGTTACAAATTCTGCTTGTTACAAAACATGCAGAATAACAGTGTAAAACACACTCTAGATCATAGTTTACATGTTCTGGATTCCGGATGAGCTAATACCAGATAATGGCCTGCATTTCGTAAATGACCTGTTTCAGCAATTTGCTAGAGAAATTAGATCAAGCAAAGTAAAGCAAGTCCTTATGAGGTACTGCCACATGGGTTAGCAAGAGGACTGTTTGGTAAATATAATAAAGAACCAGAGGTCCAAGCAAACCACACCTGGTCTTGTTAGATTATTATAACACACTTTTCAGTGCTCTGTGGAGATTTCCTGTTCAAAGAATTATGGGCAGTAAGGGACAAACCCCATAGATATGTTAAGCCAGGAATGTTTAAGCATTACAAAAGAGCTGTTTGTCTGGAAATAAAAACAGAACAAAAGCTACAAACATAGCCAAGACAAGTGGCATTGCAAATGGAAGGGAAGGTTAGATTTCAGTCCGATTTTATAGCTACCAATCAAACACAGTCTCCTCTTAGCTCCACTGAGATCAGATGGCAGAAGCTTTCCAAAGCATTTTTCCCATTATTGGACCTGAGAAAAAATTAGGCAAAACTAAGAGGCACTCTGGCTCCATGCATTTTAAGGAAGTATATGATAATATGCTGATAGCATTTGTGCCATGACAGAAGTAACAGCTTTGTATTCAAACACCGTCCAGCAATAAAAAAGTTTAAATTAAAAGATTCATTGGCTGTAAAAGGAATGACTGTGTAACACATGACACAGTCTGAAAACATTGATAGCTACCGACTTTTAGATTAGATGGCTCTAGTATTTTATTAACTGACTACTTCAGTTTGTAGATGTTACTTTATGCCCATTTGCTGTTAAAAGAAATCAGCATAGCAATTGCTATTGACTTGTGCAAGACAAGAAAGAGAGTAACCTTTGGGTAATACTGATCCACGTGTCTGCGCTGAAGCAGAAAATAAGTTTGATCTCCTCCCAGCACATCTTTATTTATAATATTACACATCTTGACAGAATTTGGCAGATAAAATAATCTGGTGCCTCTCATTTCAATTAGTTTCAGATTCCAACTGCTGGATCTGGTTATTATTTTGTCTATGCAAAGAGCACAGTACTATCAGATGGCTTATCACTGCATAGGTACTTCCACTCTGTTTTCAAGCCAATTATAAACCTTCTGTTAAACAGTTTCAAGCAGTTGCCTTTTTGTGGCATGCTGTCTTTTTCTTGTTTTTCAAACCATGAGTCATTCTTGTAGCTCTTCTGTAAACCTCTCCCATTCTTTCCACATCCTTCTTCGGCATTGAGACCTGATGAGGATGTCCAGGAATAGGTTAGCTTAGTCCAGAGATAACCCCACCTCATGCTCTTATCACATATTCCATAAAAAATAACACATTTAGCAGCTGCATTGCACTGAGAGCTCTCGTGCAGCTGGATGATGACAGCAACCACGATTCCAGAGCCACTATTCTTCGAGAGGGAGCTTCTTGTTCTGTGAGGATGACAGTTGTGTGACCTTAGCTCTCTCTCCACTGAAACATGCATTGTTTGAGCAGACCAAAAGATGGCTTTGTAAGCTGTGAGTGACCCCTCCCATTATGCATGGTTACACTGAATCTCTTGTCACCTGAAAACTTCATCAGCCATCTTTCAAATCACTGACAAATAACACTGAGCCAAAAAGTAATCTCCGCAGCTGCACTAGAAACCAATCCATATATAATGATAATTTCCAATTAGTAAACAAGACATAGTTTCTAATAAATTTAAGTTTTCTGTATTTATTTAATATACCCTTAATGTTTTAATCTGCATGTTGTGTTGTAGTAAGTTAAATACCACACAGATATTTGAGCATATTAGACCAAAATGGTCCCTGTGCAAACTAGCTTTTAATTATGTAAGAAACTCCAAGCTCATCTGACAAGCTATTGCCCAAAATGTTTTGACACCCACAACAAATCATTTACAGACATCCCCACGAAGATCACTGTGTGCTTGCACCAGGTCCTAGCAGACTGCAAATGTGTTTGTGGGCACAGAGAGAGCTGATGTCTAATGTCATCAGCACAACATCACTAGAACATAAATACTTGTTACTCCAGCACTTAACTCCTCTTTTGGGACTACAGAGGCTTTCCTGTATGTCACACACTGATCTGTGTCACACCACAGTACAGATAAACAGATGATAAAATGCACTGAAGTGATGATCTGCCTGGAGGGCAAAAACCCAGCTAAACAAAAATCACCAGCAGAAAAAAGAAGAGAGAACAGAAGTAGTGGTGTTCACTTTGAGACATTCACGCAGTGCTGTGTTCGGGACTTGACTCTCACACCCTTCATTTCAAGGAACTGTGTGCCTTGAAATTTGCTGCTAACAGAAAGTTGGATGGCATCTGTAGTAAGGAAGGCTGGAACATTACATAGGAAATATTGGATGACCTTGAGGGCTGGTGTAGTAGGAATGGGAAGCAGCTCAAAAGCACAGAGTGTCAGGGCATGTACCTAGAGAATAATAAACAGAACCTCTGCTGTAAATTGGGAGACCATCAGTAGGAAATCACAAAGGTGGAGAAAGGCCTGGATGTATCATTCAACGGAAGGATGACTGTGGGTCTCCAGTGTGATGCAGCATGAAAAAAGCAAATAAAACCACAAAGTACTTTAGGCAAGGAATTCCCAGCAGAGGAAGGAAACCATCACACCACTTATACAAGGCATTGATTAGACCTTGTTAGGGAATGGTCCTTCTCATCGATATTTGAGAAAGGCAACTACAAACAAGAACAGGTGGCAGAAAGGACTGCTGGATTGATAACTGTTCTTACAGAGAGAAGTCTACAAGAAAGTACATGTAGAGTGAGAAAAGGAAAACAGAGGATACCATTGCTCTTCATATGTACAGCAAATAAAGAAAGAGAAATATAAACTAAAGGTTACATTTGACTAAAAAACAACCGATGAGTAATAAATATAGGTTATAACTTTCAGCACAGTTTCTAGTTATCAAAGTGTCCCACTGTGAAATAGGATAGTGGTGGGAATTATATCTGCATGATCTTCAGATTTTTATTACTGAGCTTACAAAGTTTAAGGGTAACAGTGTTACTTGGAACAATAGAGTACTGGACTAGGAAACTCAGGTGGCCCTTTCTAGTACTGTGAGTTACAGACACTGTTTTGTGATGGAAATTAGATGTAACTGTGGCTGGGTGATTGATCCTTGATGTGCACCAGAAGGAGCTCAGAATGAAACCAAGTCCAGATCACCTAAAACAATTCTGAAAACATATTTTCAGTGACTTAGAAAAAGAGGGACATATGGACAGAGGGAACATGAAAACAACAAGAAAAATACATTTCTTTAAACATCACCATCCTTACCTCCCATGAGGAAGAGAAGCCCTGCCACATACTGCATAAGGCCTCGATCCCAACAGCACCCCAGCACGCCGATAATCCATCCAAAGAGGATGATGGCCACAGCCATGCCCATGAAGCCAGCTGTCATCCTGCGCAGATCTGCAGTGGGGAAGACAGGAAAACAACAGGAGTGTGAACAGTGATAAATCAGCATCATCAGGGGTTCACTAACAGTCTGAATCCAAAATGCTACTGATCTGCAAGAACTTCAGTGTGTGTTGGCATGGGATGATTTGAGTAAGGATGATTCAGACCAAGGACAAATCACAAATTAAGTCACTAGCTCGGGCTGGGGAGAGAGAGCAGGTGACTATTTTATCACACAATGAAGCTCAGTGCAGATGCACTCAAGTGACTTGTGACAGCTTGCTCAGGAGCTAGAAGTTGTAAAAGGGCCTCAGTGCAATGCTGTGCCTAATAACTCCAGTCTCTGAGCACTAGCACAACATCTGTTTACATCCTGCCTTCTCAGCTCTGTCCATTACTCCACTGCATCCAAAGGATGTACCTGCTCAAACCAATCAGCAGAGCAGTTTCTATGCTTTGTGCCAGCACAGACATGACAGAGGATTCACCTCAATTCTGACCCCCTGTGTGATCTTGGGCAAGTCACTGAGCCCCTCTGGGCTGCAGCTTCCCATGTGCAAGTTGGGCCATAGTGTCCAGTGGTGGTAGGAGTGAAACCTCCAGAACAGTGAGACACACAGATATTCTGGTGTCAGACGTCATTAAATGCGCTGCAGATACATGGCTGGGACAGAGCCCTTCATCTCCCTTTCTCATACCTAGACGGTGACCTTGCCAGATGATTTTCAGTGAGAATGTTTTTGAGTGTTCCAGGGAGCACCAAGAGTAGGAGGAGGGCAGGGCACTGGAGCAAAACATTTTGTGCTCTTCAAGTGGGGACTGAGTACATCTGATGTGGGTGAAAGGGGTTGACCTGCATGTATTTCATAAATAAAGGAGAAGGGTCCCCAAGTCCTAATGAAAGGAATCCTTAAATTAAGACCTGGTTGTGTTGCATATTTGCCTTCTGCAAAAAGGATGAGACTATGGAATTGCTGGGATCCCTCTTCCTGCATGTGCTGGGAAGAAAAATTCTTCACAGTTGGTTTGGATGTGAAATCTGGGCAGTGAGACCACCTGGCAACTGAAAGAGCAAGGACTACGTGAGCTAAAGAGCATCTTCACACCCTCAAATAATGAAACAGATGGGGACATCTTCACTAACATTTGATTGTTCCCTGTCCCCCCGTCATGCACACATAAAAAGTTTAAGCATTGATATGTCAAGAGTATATGTACAGAGAAAATTCCAGCCAAGTCAAACATGTGTTTCCTTCTTGAAACTTTTTTTTTTTGCATAGCAATGATTTTGCTTTTTTCCCAAAAAACAGAATGCTTATGACAGAGGAAGATTTGAAAACTGTGAATCATTCACCAGACTTTATGGCAGCTTTCCTCCTTGGCTGGCCTGTGACTATTTCTCAATTTCTGGGTTTTTTTATGCTTTTCCCACAGTGGATAAAAGGACCACCCATACCAGCAGTGCAGATTCAATGAAATTTGTGAACAGTGATAAATTACCATAATCGGAGATTTATAAAACTTCATATCAAAAATGCTGAGTGTCTACAAGGTCTATGGGTATGTTAGGGCAGAATGACTTGATTCAGTGGAAGGCAGTTTACTCAGGTCCATGTGCACTATAGCACTTTGTATGCAAGGTCAAGTTGCAGGACACAACCCCTCCCTTGAAACTATAATTCCTTCCTGTAAATTTTTACTGATTTTCCAAGGAATCTCTCTGACAACATAAAGATAACCAGGTCTTCAGCTCACCAGTATTCAGGCCCTTTCAACAAGACACACATCTTAAAACATGTACTTTTATCTTATATTTTGTTACTGTCCCACCACATTTGAGTATGTTCAAGGAGTTCTAGTTCAGAAAAAAAAGCCAAAAAGCATTTCCTGCAGAAACGTGTACTTCCCCCAGGCAATGCTAGCCTCTGTTCCTTGGGAATTTCTCAGAGTGCCTCTAAAACAAGCAGTAAATGCTACTAAGCATCTTTGATGGCCAAGCGTCTTCCTACTTTTTCAGTCCGTGAAGGCCTGGGCTCAATTTGAAAGATGAATAAAAACATAAAATGTTTACTGTTTCCTAAGTCATCTTCCATAACAGCACAACACCTCTCTCCAAGGTGCTGCGCAGCTGTTTGTGTCAGCCCTACAAACCCCTTCCAATTTAACTTGTGACTGCTGACTCCAAGTAACAGCACCTGCCCATCCTAATGGAAACATACCCGAACAACCTGCTTCTTATGAGCTCAACTTAAATAGCTTTATTCAGATGCAAGATTTCCAGAACTCCTCAGATCTACCTCAATGCCTGGCTGATGGAGCCAGTTTTCATAGGTCCCAAAGTAGATCACAAGCATCCCCACATCCTTGTATACCAAACTAAGGAATGGTTCTTATCCTGCTAAAATCAGTGTGAGTTTTGCCATTGAACAGAGGAGTTAAAGGAGCAGGACCAAGATTTCTAGGCCAAATATTTGTTTCCCTTAACCTCTCTTCCTGATGGAACCTGAAATTCCCTTTCTAACAGCACAGCAAAATCCAGATTGAACTTCTTTATGAAATCTTAGTTCTCACAAGTTCTGTGAGCTTAGTTTAAGATTGCCACTGCTTAGGCCAGTTGCAAATCTGCTCCTCACAAGTCCATTCATTAAGGCTTATCTGAAACAAATAAAACAGAAACTTTCTTTTCTATTTAAAACCATCTTGGCGTTTGTCCTGCCATAACATTCCTCGAGGGGAGCCCTTGCAAATGGCAGTGCTGGGAAAGGGGGTTGCAAAGTTGGTTTCAATAATAGCCTGCACTTGTCCAACAGCATCTCCCTGGTACTCCTCACCTGTCACAGCACACATGAAGCTCAGGTCAGTGCTAGGATCAAGTCTATTCCAAGTGATTCTTTTGTGGAAAAGTACTTAATGTATGTAAGCGAATTATCACCCTCAGGCTATTTAGTGGAACAGGAGCCTATATTCCCTGGAATCAATCCCTATTAGTGGAACTTTTTATGATTATTGTTTTGTTGATGTGGTACTTGGCATGGAAAGGACAGAAGAAAAGCAAAGATTTGCACTGTGTAGCCGAGGCAATATCTAAATTTGTTCTGCTAATTCAGGATGGAGGGATGACATAAATAAACAATAGCTCATCAGTACAAATTGGTGGGGTTTTGTCTGAGTTTGATCGTCACTAATAACACCCTTCCTGAATGCATCCTACAAAGGTAAAAAGGGTCATGCTGTCATGTAACACCACTTAATAACGTTTGAGCACATTCTGGGTTTGGGGTTTTTTATTTTTCTGAAATTGCTTTTATTTATTTTTAGACTATGAAATTAATAGTTCTCCGCATGCTTTCTCTCTTTGAAAACATCTCTGAGTAATAGGATCTCAGGGTCATGGCATGACACCACCAATCAACTGAAGGAGTGACTATGCCAGCAAAACACGTTGTTGAATGTTATACAGCCTAATGGGAACTGAAACAGCAAACCTTTATCATTCATGTGCAGTGCTTAGCTGGTCCTACAGCTGAGCCTCTCCTGGGTACCCATCCCAAGTCCTCACACTGTAAGAAAGTGTACAGATTGCAGTGACACTATGAATACCCCTTCTCTCCCATCTAGCAAACCAAACCTTTAGAAATGTAGCTACAAGGTGCAAGTACGAAAGGTATTACATTGCTTACTCTCTAACACCTATAATACAGAAGTTGATTTTTAATGCTTTGCCTACATGAACATAGATACCAACATTACTTGTGGGTGAAAGTGCAATATTATTTTTCCACACGTGTTTTAGAAACACCTTCTTCATCCCTTTTTCTTTTTGATGTTAACTAAAAACTATGAGTGAATATCTTCTTTTTGGGAGTACTTTTCATGTCTAGCACTGCTACAGGTGCTGTTGCATGTAAAAGACAGGAAACTCAATCCTCAAAAACAGTGTGGATCCTCAGGCAAGGAATAGAGGTATCATGTTCATGTAGGCTGGAAACAACAAATTTCTTGACTGATAACATTGGAGAAGGGACAGGGAATGGAGTAATCCAATTCCCATGATGGAAGCTGAAATGGTAAATTTGAAAGCCACAAGCTGAATTGTGATGACCAGAGAAACATTAGCATTTTAGACAACCTCCCTAAAATAGAGACAGATTTCCATTAACCAATCTGCATTTCCTAAAAGCATTTTAGTTTTCTGCTGGAAATATTAATTCTATAGGTTTTCTGAAGATAAAGAAAGGCAGAAAAGCTGATTAAGATTCATTTATTTCCAAGCAACATGTGGTAGCAGGTTCTCTCTGTCAGTTTGCAAATGCCCCTGCCCTTCCTTTCACCCTGATATCTGTCCATCTGTATTTGTTATGAGCAATAAAGAAATTCATGCTGGTTGTCACATCGTGGAAGAAGTTTCACACCCCAGCAGCTGCAAACATAACGTGTTCTGATCAGCTTTGCTTCTGGAAAATTTCAATATGCCTTTTTAACTTCTGATGTTCTGTCCTCTTCCTTGAAATTGCAAGTCATGTTTCTAAAGCAAGGGCTCAGTCTTCCTGTTGATACCTCTCTATCTTCCTTTCCACCGAATTTAACAAACTTCCAAAATGCTAGAGGTTTCTTTCCTCACAACACATAGAGGAAGGACTATATAAGCCTCTTGTGAAAGATGAGGAAACGAAGTCGAGAATAGTCAACATGTCCTCAGCTACATGAACAGTTTGTGGGGGAGTGTATAATTAAATCTACATTATCAGGCTTTCTGGCCACCTCTTGAACCACACAGCACCGCCTTTTCTCTCAGAACTGCTTGTGCTCAAGTTTTTGTTAGCAGATCAAACTACAATGCTTCTTATCAGACCATCAGAAAGTGCAATATTGCTGCAAATAGTATTTCAGATAGTCCATCTACACGTCCTCCTTTCTTCTGCCAGTAGAGAAAGGTCCACAGGAACTAAGGACCCTGAACTCTGTATCCAGAATACCTAGAACAGCTTAGAAGACATTCTGGGCATAGCACAGTTCTTTCCTGAGGTGTCCCAACAGAAGGAGAAACTGAAAAGGAAATCACAAATGTGATCACAAATGCCCCTCTAGGACCAGATGTCAGGATACAGCAACGTCACAAGCAGAAATAGACTGGGATGGCATAATTCTTTAGCATAATCCTACGTTGCAGGTCACTGGGATCTATACCCTTTACTAAATTCCCTCTGATTTGTCTTTACCAGGGATTAGGAACATTTGTACTTGAAAAGAGTAAAAATCACTCCTTTTTCTTCTTTTTCCAAACTGGAAATTGTTCAAGAACTGCACACAGCCCTAGAGCACAATTTACCAGATTTCACTGAGCTTTGTTTAAATGACTTCTCTTATAAAGAATCAGCAGCACAGAGGTATCTTTCTCGAACATAATCCCTTCTCTTATCTCACGCCAAAACTTCAGGAGGGGCAAGATAGAATTTGACAGATACATCTTTTATGCAAGCTCTAGCAGCTCCCAGGTACCATGAACAAGTGAGTGTTAATGGAGGTGATTTTGAGTGGCATCTTCTGGCTCTCACTATTCTCTCTGCAGAGCTTAAAACTGTATTTTGGATGAGGCTGGCAAATAGAGGGTGAGGGTTTTAATCTTTTCTTTCCGCTTCAGGTATGAAGAGATAAGAAAAGAAATATGTATTAGTCTACCTGAGACTCTGTTAAAATCTCTGAGTGCCTTTCACTGAATCATGTGGCAACCCAGTCTTCAAAGATTACTCTAATGCAATTGCAATTGCAAAGAGTACAACCCACTTCAACAGAAGTAACAGTAGATTATATTTCTATGTAAGTACTCTGTACCAGACTCAGGAATATGCATGTCACAAACATACACTGAAACACAACTCTTTCAAAGCTGACAGAAAGAACAGCAGAGGACCTTCACAAAATGAGAAACCAGCTCTGTCGAGGATGTAGGTGAGCCTTCATATCTCAAGAGGTACAGTGGGCTTATAAGACACATGCATAACTTCTCCTACACCAGAAAATCCCATCACCTGCTGTTGACTAGAGTTTGTTGTTTGTGTGACAAAGGGCCAAGTGTTTGATAGCCAGCATGTAGGAACTCACCTAAATGGAAATGCTGGTTGGGAGCTTCACAAACTGGCTGTGGTCTGTGCTAGTTAACATGTCCCTTGGGATGAGGTGTATGGAGAATGGACATCATGAGATGTTATTTATTCTTGTCAGGACAGGCCATCTAAATGGATTTCCTCCATCAAAGTTATTAAGTGTTCTTCATATTTCTTCAGTGATGTTCAAGAGCTGATCTTAAACAGTCTTTCTTTGTCCAGATTTACTATCTGTGCTTTTAGCACTGCAATATATGATCATCTAGGAACATTTCCAAGCTTTGGTCCCAGCAGAGTACACTTGTAATTTGCCCAGTCAACCCTTTCATCCCTCCTTTCCCTCTCTCCCCAGAAACAGGGAAGAAAGCCTGAGGCACTTGCATTTTTGGCCATCCTTCTTCATATATATGACTTTAATCCTTCCTGGTCCTGCTAGGTGAGGCCACACAAAGTAAATATTTCTCAGTTGTGACCAAGCTAAGAGGCCTTTCGTTACACAGCTTTCATGGATTATCCAGGTGTTGAAAAATCTGAGGCACTTGAAATAAAATGGCTCCTGCTGAATTTCAGTGAGGACTTTGGGACTTTATGACATCAAAGTTGTGCCTTTTTCATTTTTCTCCCTTCCTCTGCTTTTGAAGAACTCCGATAGTACACACTTCTTTATGTTGGTCGCCTCCTATTGCAACCTCTACCTGGAGCCACCACAGCACAAGTACAATCTTGCTGGGGAGGAAGAACTACACAGTCCCTCAGCATCACGTTAGCCTGACCAGAGAGATCATTCCTGGAGGATGTGAGGCACCATCTCCCTGCCCCCAGCACCTCCACCCCTGGTGGTAGTGGGAGAGGCCAGGTAGAAAGCCCAGCCTTCTAAATGGAAGTTTCCCTGCATTCTCCAATGATCTGGAAGAAATCTGTGATGGGCTCTGGGTTTAGGGCAAAGGTGACTCCCTTCTTTGTAAAGTGTTTTCAGTGCTGCTGAGAAGTACTGCTCTGACACCACTAAGACTGAACTACTTCATTTATCCCCGCACGAGGTACAGTGCACAGGAGGAAATACAGAGCAGGGCACCAGGGCCAGCTTCACCACACAGCCCTGCTGCCAGGCTGTCACAGGCACCTAGAGATGCCTTGGGGGCAAGGAACTGAGCATCAGCAAAGAGCCCAGTGAGCTCTGCTTTCCCTGAAATCAGTAGGAGGGTTGGGTGCTCCAAAGTTTTCCTCTGAAAATCAGACTTTCTCCTGTATCCCAGGAGGGCTATGGAAGCCAGTTCACCACTTTTTCTTCACAGGCATTCAGATAATAATGACATACAGTAACAGTTGTATGAAAATTATCTGGATAAAGAAAGCTCTACAACCTATTCTATATAGCAATTACTTAATTATTTAGTCTACAAAATTCTTCTACTGCAAGCAGACTCTGCCCTGTTACATTTTGCTTTTTATACGCTGGTCACCATCACAGTATCTACATATCCACTAAATACATGGAAGTTTACTAAGATTTAATCTGCAGTTTTATTAAGATTTAATCTTTAGTTAGTATATCTTGAATCGCTTCCTGCAAAGTGGTGGACAGGGCTCATCAGGGCAAAAAAGCAGAAGGAAAAACAGAACCACATTTTTCTTTCCTTTTTCTTTCAATGAGGAAAGAAGAACAGACAAAACCAGATGGATAATTGAGGACAGTGATAAGAAAAATTAAAGAAAAGCTTGCATTAAAGATGATAAATGGAGTGTGACAGGAAGCAAAAAACCATAGTTGTACGTAAAACTCCAGTATCAGACAGTGTTAGGTATCTTCTGTAAAAAGCAGATTTACCCTAAGCTTCTCCCGAAGATATATGAAGTTGGAGTATGCAGGAATGGAGCAGAGGAGGAGCAGGAAGGGTAATACAGAAAGAGAGACACTTGGTAACAGCTCCTTTGTTTTATCTTCTTCCCTCTGCATTTGACTTCCCGCTTCTGCTGCCTATCCCTGCACCAAAGCCTTGCTCACACTCAGAAGTAACTAAAACATTCTGCTAAAGATTTTCCTCCTTTTCATCCCCTGCCCCAACCACTGCACAAGCCTGAACATAATTCCAGCACAAAGCATTCAGAGCAGCACGTTTGATAAATGGCCGGCATGAAAAAGGCTGGAGGTGGAGGGATGGTATCTCTGCTTTTTCAGTGCCCCAGCACTGTGCTCAAATATACTTATTCCATAGATCCCAGCATTAAGCATTTTCGTTCAGGAACTCTGAAAGATGTATTCTTGTTTTTTAAAAAGACTATTTAATGCAGCTGAGGCTGGGCTTAGGTATAGGAATAAAGGAAGGAGGATGGAGGAGAAGGAGGGAAGAAGTAGAGAAAGACATTTAGAGCTGTGAAAAAACACTGTCCCTTATGGAGAGATTTTGATTTTGAAGTTTACTCTTCTATTAACATTTAAATTGAAAGGCGTTTCTTCCAAGCTCTACATAGAAAACCAGAAAATCTGCATTTAAATAGATACCATTTAAATGTGGGGAAAAATATATATCAGCATTGAATGCTTTCCCATTTGTCTGAAAAGAAATTCTCTTATAGATGATTATTAATTTTTTTCTTTTTTCTTTGTGTGTGCTAAAAAGAGAAAGTGGAAGTACATTAAAATTCTGCTTGGCACAAGAAAGAGGTGGGGGGATGGTTGCTTAATTGACCAAAACTCTGATTTTAAGCTCAGATTTTCTGCCGGAGGGCTGCTGGAGCCTGCAGGAGGCAGTCCAGCCTACTGCCAGGGTCAGGGCCAAGAGGGGCCTCTTCTTCCTGGTGACATGGCACCCATGCCCAAGGGGCTGCACACTCCCACTGCAGTGCCCATCACAGTGGGGACGTCACCAGGTCCCCCATTCCCAGCTAGAGAATCAGATTTTCTGCAGTTTTGTTAGACACCTCCGTGGCTTCAGGACACCATCTAGAAAACAGGGACAAGCACCTCCTTAAAAACCACCTAAGCGTGGCGCTAGTGTGTGGTGTGGAGCAAGATGTCATCTGTCATAGTAGGAGAGCTCACAACTGAGGAGTCTGTGGGCTTTTGGGAGGCTGCACTCAGAGGGTTTGAAGAGAAGTCCTGGGCCAAGAGAAAATGTCCACAAGTTGATCCATATTTCACATCATGTTCTCATCGTGTTGATGAGGAAAGTTGGTGGCCCAGAGGCTCAGCTATGGACTCTGGTGACCTTCACCCTTAGGGCACTGGTCTGAATCTGGGTCAAGCTGGTGGTGGTTGTGAGTTACAATCCAAAAGCCAGGGCAGTGGTTCCTGTGAAATAGCAGTTCAAAAAAAACCCAAAGGACAAGTACCTATACCGTGCTTTGACTCTTTTTAGAGAGTAAAAGCATAACACAGATGGAAATTTTAGTAGGATCTGGGCACTTCTCCACTTCCTCCTCATGTCTCTCTAGTGGATGGTTCCAGTGCTTCCAGCTGGACACTGGGGTGACTTTAAAAAAACAAGGCAGAAAAGCCAAAAGAAAAAAATGAAGCATGAGAAGGACAGATCAGTGATCTAGGTACTAACAGAGTATGTAAAGATGCAGATACTACTCTTTGCTGTCTCACAGACTTGCATGGCAAGAAAGTCAGGCTTTCTGTGCCTCAGTTCTCGTAAACTGGGATAATCTCACCACACTAGGTTGTTTTGAAGATTAATACATTAAAGATTGCAAGCTAGGTTCTCTGCGGTGATAGTACCAGAAGCCCTAAAAATGCCTTGGACAGATAAAAACTGCAGTATGGGAATTTTTTCAGTGGTGACTCAATTGATCAAATCCAAAAAAGCACAGAGATGTAAATAAGCAGAACAGTAGCTCTCACCTGAATACAGGCACCTTGGGGAGTAAACTTGGGGAGAGCAACTGGAAATCATGACTCTTTTTTGGGCCAAGCTGTTATCATGGAACCAAGAACTCACAATCTCCCACTTTGACATTTGGTTTTCATCAGACCCAATTTTTGCAGCATGATCCCATCTCTAGTCACTGAGTTGGTGAAGATGAACATCTACTGTTACTCAACACGCAAATGAATTTGGCCAACTGCTCTCATTACCTCTCCATCTCCCTCTCCCAGCTTGCTGGAATCTCACAAAGAACAGCCTCATTCTTCCTGGGGTCTCTAGCTGATTTTTTTCCTATGCAGATGGCAACCACTTTCTGAAAATATATGTGTGACAAGAAGAAATGTTTAGTAGAAAAAGCAGGTGCCTGGAAAATGGATTTCCATTTGTCCTTCCCTGCCCCTCTCCAAAACCCAATCATTTCCGTGTTAATAAGCTCGCTGACTATAATGTGGCACTAACCTTTCACAATTGATGCCAGTGACATTTTGACAGTTCCACATATGGGCCTGCCAAAAGCAGAAGGAATATAAATTTGCTATTTGGTAAAAAGCTGGGTGAGCAGCCAAAGCAGCTTGGGGGAAGGAGAAGAAACTGCCAACCAGCCAAACAAAAGCCCGCTGCACAGATGTTACACACAGCAAAAAGGAAAAGCACATCCACAGCTGGAGTACCCCAGCAAATATGTGCTTGGAAAAAAAGCCTTAGGCACCTATTAAGCCCAGTCTAGCTTGAGATACCTCCCAATAGATTCTCCTCGTGTGGCAAATTTAGGAGAAGTCTTTCCTAGCAGAAGGGAAATAGGACACAGCATTCAATCTGTACAAACTATCTGGTTAACACCATATGTCACAGCACTCAGTGGTTGCTCTAACAAGGAATCTTCAATATTTCCACCACTGTGATCGGCTGTAGGAAAACAGCTATTTTCTAATGGGGTTTTGTGGGGTGTCTTTGAATTTATTTTTCAAAGTATCTCTGCACAAAACATCACTGATAGTTCACAGACTGACTCAGCCACTCAGTGCCTGTAAAACACACCACCTTCCTCAAATTACATCTGTATTGAATCTCATAATATTTGGCTAAAAACTAACTTCCCAGAAGAGGTCCATTCATCATGTGACAAGATGAAGAAAATAAAAACGTTGCTTTTAGCAGTCTGTTCAGGTGGTTAATTAACCCCCAGTGCTGGACAGGCAATCTATTCTTGCTGCTGGATGTGTCCAGTTTCTGCTTCCAGGCAGTTACTGCTACGTGGCAAGGTAAGCAGTGCTGTGATCACTCCCTTTCCTTCTGACCCCCATTTCAGCAACACTGAAATAACTTCTCCCCTGAAATTAGAGGACTGTGGCTTTTATGATGGTTTACTGATGCCGTGGTGGAAAATGTGAAGGTGTGTTTGCTGTATATGTGTATGTAAATAGTCATGCATTGTAATGGTATAGCTGATGCACATAACTAACCAGGGGTGCAAAATTTCTATTAAAATATAATGGTCCATTGAATTGTCTTTAAAACGATGCAGGATTTCTTGGAAGACCAGACAGAGAGGCATCACAAGGGTATAGGTAAGCATACCCCAGCTTGCAAATGAGAAAAATGGAGCATGCTCTTCCCATAGTCAGGAACACAGAGCCAAATGAGGAGCTGTAACAAACCCCAAATACTCCCTAAGCAAGGGTGGTGGGAGCCACTGGTCAGCAGCTGCTGATGGAGGTGGGCTGACACTGAAAGCACAGCTTCAGAATGCTGGGTCTTTGCACAGGGTGAGGGCAGTAAGCCTGATGAAAAAGTCAGGTTTACTATTTTCCATTTTTTACTATTTCAATTATTTACTATTTACATTTTCCCTGAAGTGTTTTTGTGTTGAAGAAATGATGGTAGGGCAGCTGCTGGACCACTATATGAACCATGCTCACGGGGAGTGTGAAGCCTAAGACCTTTTTGGAGTGATGTCACTTGATAGGCAGGGGACTGGAGCCAAGGCTGGACCCCACATGGGTATTTGATGTGACTGCAGGATACAGGTGAGTGCTTCCAGAGTGACATTTGTAAGGGGTTACACCTGATGGAACTGGGAGGATGATGGAGGTCCGAAATGCAGAGTATCCAGCAGCTGTGACAGAGAGCACACTGGATTTCACTATGGCGTGCTTGATTTGAAGTCATTTACTTGTCAGACTTCAGGAAACAGCATGAAGATGCTTCCAAAGCCAGTATACATTACTTGGCTCTGATTGATTCTGGCAACACATTCTTTCATCTAAAATAACTGGTAGGATCCAACTTGGCAGATGAGACTATCTGGTCTCATCAAATTTTAAAAAAAAGTGTGAACTTAGTCATTATTTGGCCACAGCTCAGCAAGCAGGTAGGGTTTCCACACATGGCATGGGACAGAGTGAGTCCCTGCCTTGTTCTAGCAATGCTGGTGGCAGAATAGTCTGTAGGTATTTATCCAAAGCTTCCCCCTAAAGTCAGTTCATTTCCAGTTTTGTAGAGGGCTTTCCTGCTCCAGCACCCAGTTACCACTCCCCAGAGGGCCTCATTTGCTTCCCTGACTCACCAGGCTATTAATGAGCTGTGCTGCTATTCATGCTTTTTCAGCAAAGACCTACCCTTGCACACGCCTCCCTGACGGCAGCAGCAGTGGAAGCACTGGGTAATGGCAAATTTTTTTCAACTCCTATTAGCAGTCCTGCTGCTGATACAATTTCAAAAGCCTACACCAAAGTGGCACAACTGCAGGAGATTTTCTGAGAAATGACCACACATTAATGGAAGCTGTCCAGTACAAACAGCTTCCGTGCACTGACTGACAGGGTAGGAGATTGAAAAATCTTGGCGCTGTATGTGTTCTCATAGGACCTGTTACCTATCCATGGAATGCACCCCTTGATCTTTGCTAAGGAGAATAGCGAGTGCTGCTAATGCAGCAGAGTCCTGCAGGCAGCACTCTGACTGGGTCTGACACGGTGCTGTGGGGCCATGAGATGTGGCTTAAGTCTCTGAAGGGACTGATATTTGCATGGCAAACTGGATGGAGGGCCCCCAATGCCTGAGGATACCAGTATATATTCTAAAAGATTATCTAAGATCACCTAAGCCCAACAAACAATTTCCTCACGACACCACCAACAGACCCTGGTGGTGTTCCTTCATACCATGTATTTTTCAACTCTCATCCCAAATGGTGAGTTATTGTTATTGCCCAACACCCCCAAAACAAAAGTCCCTGTGCACCTCTGTCTCTGAAGTCTGCAGGCTGCACAGCAACGTGAGGACAAATCTGACCATACCCCAGCTACCTCATCAATCAGCCAGGAGCAGGGCTGATTATGTGTTTGGAGACAGGCAAGAAGAGAGACGGGGAAAGCGGTGACAGCTATAAATGTTTTGCCACCTGAAAGTGACATTAATATATGTATGCAGTGTATTCACAACGTTAGGTATTTGTGCACAACCCTAATAAATACCATGTTTGACAGCAGTTTCACAAAACCACTCAACGAGCTAGAAGAACATGCCATGAGACAGACTTTCTAGTTTTACTGAGGAAAAAAGAAATATCCCTGTATTAGTCAGATCCTTGACTTAGTGGAAATCTAGAGCAATTTCAAGGATCTCCACATACAGTTAAATTACTCACAACCATATTGAAATGACCAGATAGATAAGTGATAAAAGCCTGCTCCATAAAACACATTTCATTCCTGTGCCCCAGAAGAGAGCCTTAGAAAGTATCCAAGTCTAGAAATACCAATGTAAGATGCATGGCATTGCAACATCTCCATCTCAGGACTCATTTTTTGTGGAAGGCACAGTTATCCAGCTTCTTTCACTGGGTGATGATCCAGTGGCTGCACTCCAAAGTCAGAAAGTTCATCATACTAATGAACCTGCTTCATTAATTCACCTTAAAGGCCAAGTCTGTGATATTGATGTAGATCAGAGATGTTTTTAACACAAGTTGGAAGCTGACTGACAAACTATCCTGACATTTTCCTCACACTGCCCAGGTGCTGTGGTGCTGCATGTGGACACGCACACACGTGGGCCTGACTGGATGTTGTTCTCCCCCAGCCTCACATCTCCTTGTCAGCAGAGCACCCCAAAAGCAATGCAACAAAGTGCCTGTGTAGTTATCTGTGCAATTCTGCTTTTCTACTGATTTTGAGATGTTACGAAACAGGGAAACTTAAATATCACTTAAAAATGTTAATATGCTCCATATAAAAAATCCAAAATGTTTCACGTGGGCATTTTCTTTTAATAAAGCTTCAGACTTTTCATTTCAAACAGCCGTTTTAAAAATTACACTTACATTTAAAAGACAAAGGATTTGAAAGTGTTAAGTAAGGCAATCCAAACACCTCAATTCAGCCAAAATTCTATTGGCTGCTCTAAAATAAATTGTTGCTCATTTTGCTAGAGAACTTTTAGAAGCCACCTTCAGCCCTTCCACCATGCTGCTTTATTCACTTTGTCTTTCCAGCCAGAAAGCCCTTTCATTTCAATAGCTCTGTCCATCAGTGCAGCACCTGAGCAGCAGCAGGGTGCTAATAATATCCCTGGCAAGAACGAGAAGGCTAAACTGGGAAGCCAAGCTTTGACAGCGGTGGTAAAACCAGAATTGATCCTGAAATATTTTGTTTCTGAGATGACATATGGTTCCACTTTTGTGCCTACACTTGAGTGATTCAATTGATTTGGGATCTGAAATCCTTCTAGCATATTTTCTCACTTTTAAAAAGCTTCTTGGTTCATCTGTATTGGCTGGTTTGCTCACTTCCTAATGGGTGTCTCTAGATCTGATACAGCATTTGAGGCTGGGATGGGTACATATGTGAAGGAGAGGGAACAAATGGAAGGAAGAGCCCACTGTGCATCGCTAACAGTCGCACAGTTCCAAAAAGCTGTGGTTAGGAGATCCCTAATTCAGTTAACCTCTTTGATCTCATCATGCTGTATGAAATGCTGAAGGATTGCATGCAGCTCTGCTACGTTCGCATATCAAAACACACACCTTAACCCAGTACAGAGCAGGAGACAGATACAGTAAATACACTTGTGAGAGATGGAAAAAACAGCTTTTGATTGGGAAAGAAGAGCTTTCTTCTTGGTTGTGTAGTGCTCACATATGTGCAATAAGAAAAAAAAATCCAGAAAATTCACCCTGTATCAGGAACTGATGCACATTGCGGCCAGGATTCACTTCTGCAGCACTCCACTAGGCTACGGGCGGGATTTATCTCCTGTTTTCCCTTAGTTATTAGAAGTACAGCACAAGGCAGACAGTTGTGCCTCAGGCAAAAATGACCTGCACCTTAAAAGAGTCTATTCTGCCAAATGCTTGGGCACCAAAAGATGAGATGTGGATTTTATCAGGTTCCAGAATCCCACTCCCCTTTTCTTTCACTGAGACTTGTCTACCTGGAGAGCCAAGGCCCAAGTCCAATGCATGCAAACATCTGTTTTTTAAGAAAATATGCCCCTCTTCCCTTTACAGCTGCCAACCTGCCCCCTCCAGCCGTCTCCGTACCTTTCCTTCTATCTGTCCCTCCATCTCCATCTCTGATGCAAATCCCTTCTTTTCTCTACCTGCTCTTCTCTGCCTCATCCTTGTTTTGCATCGTCTCTCACTCCTCCTTTCTTAACACACCTCCCTTTCCTTCTGTTATGGGTTCGAAAAAATGAAAATTTGTTTCCTTTCCCTCATGTAGCAGGGGAGGCTGTGTAGGTGGGGAGGGGCTGGTCGGAAACTGATGGGCGATACTTAAGAACAAAAGGGATCACTTGCCCAGCCCAGAAGCCAGGACAATTCCCCCAGTTAAAGAAAACAAAGACCTGGAAATACTGGCAAGGGGGTTGTTTCCCCACAGGCTGGAACTTATCATGGTGAGAGATGAAGGACAACTGCCCAAGATTTTGGCGAGAGGTGGGTGGAGACCGGGCTCGCTTCTCTCCTCCGCTCGGCGTTCGGTGAGGACGGTCGTGTCTGCAGCAAGTGCTGGTTTCACTCCGGGAACACTGCTACACTGCGACGTCTCCGCTGGCTGGCTCCAGAGCACGGTTACACTGTGACATCTGCGAGGGTCCCTCAGCGGCACAGGGTACAGAGTTACGCTGTAACCAGTCGCCCGGAGCTGCTCATCTCTGCTCTTCCTGCCTTCTGCTGATCTGCCGGTGGGTGATACCGAGGTCCATCGCTCCCCAGTCAACCCTGCCTGCCTGTGCTGCTTGCTGCCCGCTGCCGAGGTTGGTGGAGCCGGGCTGCTGCCCCGCGGGTTCGCACCAGGGGCGACCCCCCCTCCCCCGCCGTGCTTTCCCCTTCACCGGAGCCGCCATTTGCCACGTGAGGGTCATCGCGCTCGCGCCACAGCGCCCCCTGCAGCCGCGGGGGAGTCACCGCAGCCTCTCTGCTCCAGCGGAGAATCTCAACATCAAACAAGGAACTGATAAGGGGTTTGTCTGTTCTCTTATGGTTGCTGTTTAACTGTCTTGTTTTATATATATATCGATATATAACCCTAGTAAAGAACTGTTATTCTTTTTACCACATCTTTGCCTGAGAGCCCCTTAATTTCAAAGGTACAGTAATTCGGAGGAGGGAGGGGAGTCATTCTCTATTCAAGGAATGTTTCCCACCTTCCTTGACAGACCCCTGTCCTTCAAACCAGGACACCTTCCTAACGTCCCCCTATAATTTCCTCCCATCTCCTTTCTCTCTCTTTCATTTGGCTGACACATCTTAACACCCTCCCTGTGACTTTCAAGACATGTGAAAATCTATAGTCAGGTATTAGATTCCTTATCAGGTCAAAAGAAAATATTAGGGAAGTCACTGGACAGATGCAATGATTATGATTCAGTGTGGACAAGAATGACATCAGTCTCTATGGTCCTAGATGGGATTTAAATTGTTGGTAAAATACATCATCATTTGGATCATCATGGATTTTCCAATTCCTCCCTTTGTGCATCTCTCTAGGGCTAAGAGAGTTTGGGATCCTTATCTCTGCATTTCTTAGTGCAGTTGTTTTCTCTTATATATAAAGTCAGCTATGAATATCCTGAATTTCTGCAGTTTGATATTGTTCTCTACTATTCTTATTACTAAGTTACCAATACTCCTAACTGTAACAGCACTTGATGCTTTGCTTAGCAACTTTTTTACTGTGCTTATCTTTATTTTTTTTTTTTAAATCACACCTAGTGGGCTAAGAAAGCCCAAGAGAATCCTACCTTCTGATATTTCTAATGGCTTGATATCTTGAGGTACCAACTTTATATTGCTCCTCCTAATTTAACCCTTTTAGGACATGTTCACTGTGTTGCTGTGGTGTCACACACCCAAAGTACACTTATGACTTTGGAACAACGTTTTCATCTAGGGCCCTACACATGAGCCTACACCACTCCTTGAGGGGTGCAGAGGATGCTCAGCAGAGTTCCAGTGTCCCTCTGCTCCAGGTTCCATTCTCCCAGAGGCCATGCCCCAGCCATGCACTGCTATCCCCAAGGCAGGGTGGTTCTCTGGCTCCTGGCACACCCCTGCCAACCAGGATCTCCCCCTTCAGGGAAGAGACATCCCCAGTGCCATCAAGTGCCTGCCGACCACTGTCCTGCTGCATTCAATAAGCCGCAAAGGAAACACAACAATTGCTTGGGCTTCTCTGTCTGCAACTCCAAGTGACCTGAGCCTGGCACAGACCCCGATAACCACTGCATCTAGACATTATTAACAACTTAGCTTAATTACATCCTAATTTCTTTACACATAGCCTATGAGCAAGATTTCAATTAACTTTAACTATATATAAGTTTAACATGTCTCTATCATTCCATTAAGATGATCTGCAACAAGACAAAGATAAACATAGATGTTAACATTCTATAAAGTATGAGTTTTTAATTAATTTTAACAAAAAAATTAATTATGAAGTTATTTATAAAGCTCATAAAATTCATTTTCTACTCACAGAATGTACTTTCTATACATTTGGGATAGGTTTGTTCTGTCTTTCAAACAAAACAGAGATTCTCAATGCCTTTTGATCTAATCTGGTTTTACCGTGGAGCATAATCAACAGTTCTTATTAAAAAGAGCTTTGGAATCTTCAAATCAAAACCCCATCTAAGTGCAAAGTCCTATTAACGTTTTCAGTGAACATTTTTATTAGCATGTGAAGAGCAAAATAATGTTCAGCTCAGGCAGTAGCCTGTTTGACTGAACCAAAACTCTTCTTGCTGGGAGTAACAGCTGGAAATATGCCAGGCCCTTAAAATGAAGCCCCTTACAAGTCAAGCTCTGCTCTGGGCCAAACGAAGTCCCTGCATTCCCAGGACAGAGTTTGAAGCCCTACTGGCACATCATTAAGTAGGCATTTTCAAGCGAAGAATTCCACATGATAAATCTGAGAATGCATCAGTCTGTTGAAGAGGATGTGTCCTGAGTCGAGACTTTGGATTCATTTATTAGGAGGGCAGCTTGGCCGAGGAAATGCCAGGTCAGGGTTTGCTGGCCATTAAAGCTGCCCTGTTTGCTGGCTATTAATTTTAAACATGACTGCAAAAGCTGCCAACAGCCTCCCATGTGCCACTGTTGAGCCAGCAGCCAGGTTTCCTGGCCACAGAGCTGTCACTTGTAGGAATGCTCAGAGCCCGAGAGTGACATCTCGAGGGCCCCACCCAGGGCAGCCATTGCCCTCATGTAGGGCAGAGTCTGACTGCACCCACCTGCAAATACATTTATGGGGCCATTTCTCAAACTGTGGGCATGTCCCATGTCCCCATTTTGAAAAAGCCTAAGAGATTTGCTTCAGAGGAGCCAGATGCCTCTCTCTGGTACATGGCAAACGCGGTTGTACCCCTGGGGTGGGCACACTGAGAAGCCTCATCCCTGCATCTCCTTCAATCCCCCCCCCCCCCCCCACGACCCCAACCACAG
>VZRJ01008886.1:0-48733 GCA_013397565.1 Ptilonorhynchus violaceus | reverse complement strand
CAGAGGCTGGGCGCTGCCTCAGGCAGCCGTGCCAGCTGCCGTCCCTGTAATCAGGGCCATTAGCAGGTTGCTATGGAAGTTTCCTCTCCCTGGAGAAGGTGTCAGGGCACCGCTCAGGGGAGACAGGAAATTAAGGAGGAGGAAGGGAAAATGCAGAAGATTGGTGGAAAAACACTATCTGTCAAGACTCCCCCCAGAGAATTATTTCCTTGGCCAGAGCAGACCACACACTTTGTAGTCAGAACTGTGTATTTTGTCTCCAGAGAAATGTTCGCCTCGGCGTGACTAATACAAGCAAACCCAGCACAGCAGAAATGTCGCCAAAGCCCCTCCTACACAGAACCTGTGATTACCATAAGTGAGCACTCTTAACCTGCTGCATCTTTAATGGGTCGCTAAGGAAAGATGGGAAGAAGGAGAAAACTATGCTGAATTTTAGCATCTTCTTGACTCTCAGTAAAAACATGGCTTCTGGAAAAAAAATTAAAAGCATTAGGGAAGTTCAATTCCCTTTGTACTACTGACTCCCAGCTTCCAAGCACTGGAAAGAAATAGAGCAAATCCCCCTCATAACCATATCTCCCAATTCAGAAGAAAGTGCAAACAAGACTGAGGGAGAGGTTTAGTTCCCAGCCCACTCCGACTGCTGCACCAGTGGGGAGAAGGAGCTGAGGAAACAAACTGGGAATGAAAAGCCTTTAAATGGTTTTTGTTCCTCCAGAGTCACAGGGGGTGAGAATCCATAGTCTAGGTAAATCTGGATGTAAAACGAGCAGGGACCCAGCTGGAATCAGTTTAGTGATATAAAGACACATAGTCTTAATTAAGGGAATTGTGATTTGCCAACGAAATCCCAGCAGGGCGTCTGTCTGCCTGATCAAAGACTCGACTTTCTGATGGAATCTTAAGTGCATGAGCCATGAAATTACTTTTTGAAAAGGGAACATGCAGCACAAAGAGGCAGAGCGAGAGGGGAGGAGGTAGAGGGGAGGAGGGAGGTAGGGATGGAGAGCAGATTGGAGCTCCTAGGGATGCTACTGGGAGCCTCCATTCCCTCCCTCCAAACAAAGCTAGAAAGGGGCAGGCTGCAGAAAAAAATGATGCCAAACTGCCAGCAGAGTCAGCACCTAAAATCATTACCCAGCCCACTGAATAAAGACACATTCCTGACTTCCTGACTTGTTTTTCTTTCTTTTTTTTTCTTTTGTTGTTTTTCTTACAGCAACACAACATTTCCCTCCATTTTCTTGTAGAAGAAGGAATCAATAATAATATCTGCTCCAAAAGATATCAGGCTTTTCAATGTACATGGGAAGAGTTTTGGATCAAGTCCCAAAGTAGGCAAATCCTGCATGATCTGGAATTATGCTGCTGTGGGAGCCCTAAAACACTGAAAGCTCTGTAAATCAAGACACAAAGTTGACAGAAGAGACACAATCTACCAGCTTCATTTATCATGTCTGTACCACATAAGAATTGTCACAGCAGTCAATAAACCTTCCAAATCCCATCTCCTCATGTAGCAGACTCAGTACAAAGCTACATGGAATTAACCCAGGAAAGCCTCATCTCTGCTTATGAAGGTCTAGCAAGGCATCCAGGGGACATTATGTTTCCAAACATCTTACACAGGTCTTCTCTTCTCTGACATTTAAATGTGTGTTTTTTAAAAATCTCTCTCATTGCCAGGCTAAAACCCAGTGTAGTGATTGCAGAAACTATTGTATCAGAAAAAGCTAACTGTCACCTTGTCATGCCATCTTCCTCAAAAATGACTAAAGCAAGGGCTTCAAAGGAAGAAATAAAACACCCAGATGAACCTGCTGTGCAGGGCAGGATCCCATTTAATGGAAGAATAGTCCCAAGCAAACACACTGGGCTGTATTACTGGTCAGGCAACAGCATGAGCCTAATAAATCACAATCAGTATACTGATGCCATGCCAGGATCTAAAGTAAAAGAGAAAATAAGCAATCAAGTACTATGAATTTCTAGCTGCGTTCAAAATATCTGGAAGAGAGCAACGGATGTGGTAAAATAAAAATAATAAAATAAAGATTAAAGCAGTGAGGGAAAACATTCCACTTTCAAGCATCTCCAACAATTTGTGCAGCAAAAAGCCTAAGGGTTTCTGACAAGTGGCTGCACAGCACAGAGTGCAGCTCTGATCCTAGCCTGGTGTAAGGAACATGGTGCCTCCACTGTTCCCCAGTTTGCTTGGTTCTTTCTACTGACCTAAAAGGAAAACAAATCCCAGCATCATTCCCTGAGTCAGCTCTAAACCTCAGGACCATGTAGCCCTTGAGAAAAGCTGCAGGCTGAACAAATAAGTGGATCAGAGAACTCAAACATTTACCTTAATTACCCTGTTTTGTCATGTGGGTGTCTCCCTTCATGCCTCTCTCAATAAACATCATTCACCCCATTAACTGAGTAAGGTATGGTCAGTTATGCAGCAGCTGCAGGACACCCACTTCTTGAGCCCAGTGGGAGCTGCCACAAATCAAAACTGGACCTCCTGGGTACAGGTGCTGTGCTTGCAGTGGAGGAAGAACTTTTAAAGTTGGCATTGGTGAAAGAAATCTTTTTCTTGCTGCTTTTTGCCCCACAACATCTGCTCTCACCAGACCCCTCTCTGCACAGCTTCACTGCTGCGGGATGGCAGAGCCTCCTTCATCGCAGCTGTGCCCGCCAGCTCTCTTTCACTCAACCACCTTCTCTCACTTCTCAGTCTTTTCAGATCCAGGGGAAACCAATTCTCTCTCTTGCTTCTTTTCCCTCTCCCCTGCCACTCTTACTGCATGCCAGCTGTTCCTGTACTTGAAAATTTTAAAAAGCACATTTATATAAGAAATACAGCTTAAAGTATAAAGGAAGGTGTTTTCCAGGAGCCTATACCAAAAGAACTGTTGGTTCTAAGGAGAATTAACAGGTATTGCACACATGTGCCTTCTTCAAAACACTTTCTTCTTACTATCAGAACAGGCTTCACCGTGAAGCAGCAGTTCACAAGCTCAGGTTTTCCAAGTAGGTTCTGTGCTATGCTTGAGGGGCTAATTAGAAGCATCAAAATACACTATTAATTTGTGCATCCTTTGTCATAAACTGCTGGCTCTGCTGTTCATGCCCAAGCATGCTTAAGATCTAGAGGAAAATACCCCAACATAACAACTCCACCAAGTTCTCAGTTACTCACACTTTATTTTCTGAGCCAAGGAGCAGCAAGTGGCGACTCAGGGTCAGGAGAAAATCTAACCCTCTGGTTGCCTTGACAAACAGAATTTCTTGTGCTTGGGACTTCATGTTTTCTCCAGGTTTCTGACTCAGGAGTGCCCAGCACCAGCTGTTGAGCCATCACACAGCCAGGATGCTGCATGTGGCTGGTTACTAACACCATGAGTGGTTAGACCCTGCGTCAGGGCACATCAGCACAGCTCCACTGACTCAGCGGAGCTGGAGTGATTTACAACAGCTACATCTGTGTGCATGTGTGTGTGGATATGGTACCTGTGCACATACGGCTATTAATGCTGAAATATGCACGCTACAGTCTCTGAAAATTTCTTTAAAAGATTTCCTTTGGGATACTCTTCCATGTTTCCTTGAAAAACCCAAGTTGCCAGAATTTTGTAATGCCATGCCAAGTACCCTCCATCACTATAGGACCAAATAAGCAGAAGGATGGTTTTCTAGTCATGGCAAGAAATGAATACCCACTAAGGATGAGCCCTGCTCCTGGACTTCAGCCCTCCACCCAGGAAAGTGAACATCCCTCCTTCTTTCCTTCCCTCCATCCCATAGTATGAGTCTTGTCACCTTTTCAGATGCTACAGTTACATCAGACCAAATGAAAACAACAGGAGTGAGGTGTTCCTGCCCTTCACAGACCATGGGTTTTTTCTGCTCTCCTGGTGATGTATTTCTGAGTGCTTCTGCTTTCTCGGAAGAACTCTATCAGTTCAGA
Organism: Ptilonorhynchus violaceus; assembly: GCA_013397565.1. Lineage (NCBI taxonomy): Eukaryota > Metazoa > Chordata > Aves > Passeriformes > Ptilonorhynchidae > Ptilonorhynchus > Ptilonorhynchus violaceus. The sequence continues at coordinate 44,769 of VZRJ01008886.1, read as the reverse complement.
CAGCAATTTTTCCTCTTAAAGGATAGGGTTTGCTTGTAAAGAAGATGTGATGAACAGTTGCTCCCTGCTCTCAGGATCTGGCTCTGTTGGAGTTCATACCTGTTTTGCTCATCCACAGAGACCTCCTCTGCAGGAGATTCCCCCTCCCCCCCTTCTCTATATAATGAAAACGTCCTAATCCCTCCCTCCCCACAAACACTCTGCTTAAAATCAGTGTTCATTGTAGTTAGTCCCCAGATCTCAAAGGGCATTAATTGCTTTGGGCTTCACCTCAGAGCTGCTGAATACTGATAATAACTGGTTTGCCTGGGCTTACTGCCTAAATAGCTGATAATTACAGCCCAAGAACAGCAAGGAGCATGCTGTCTTTCTGCCACAGCCGTCTGTCTATCTGGTTTGCTAGGCATCTGTCCACCTGTCTCTAGGCAATTGTTCCTATTTCTGCTTGACTTTCTTCTCCATCTCTGTCATTTATTTTGCTTTTCAGTCTCTCTTTTTTGAGTGGTTTTTTTTTTTTCAGAGTTCTGACATCTTTGATCTCTTGTCGACAAAGAACACAGCTACACATGCAGAGATCCAAACATTGTATCACCCCCCAGAAGCAGGGGTGATGTGCTCACTCAGGATGTGTCAGGTGAAACGTCAGAAACAATTAGAGAAAGAGAGAGACTTTCCAGCCCCCAGGGGAGCCATCCGGTCCTGCATTCTGCACTTCACCTCCTGACTCTGCGGGAATCAGAACTGAGCTGCTGCAGCAGCCATCCAGAGGGACGAGTGGGAAGAGATACAAACACGCAGAGAAGATGTTAAAGGTTTGAGAGGATAAAGGGGTGTGTGTCCTGAAAGGGAAACCAGCTGGATCCTCATCTACCTTCCTCTTTATCTGTGACAAGATGCAGTCATCCCTGTGCATCTGAGACAAATGTACCCCCAGCAGAGACAGTTTTCATATAGCCTCATTGTGTTATTGTGACCATCTGCTCCCCCACCCTTGCCAGACTCCCATGGACCAAGAGGATCACCATACTGACCAGGGAGTCAGGCACTGAAACAGAAGCACAGTGTTACAAGCCAGAAGAGCGAGGCAGAAATGTGGATTCTGCTGTAGCTCACTGCACTGAAAATACAGATGGATAAAAAGAGCACAGAAACCTATTGGTAAACTGGGCCAAAACCCAGGGTTGACATATTGGTTTGCAGACCATGGTGAGAATCAGTGTCTCTGATGTCTCCAGAGCCTGCTGGGTACAGTGAAGAGAATAAAGAGTTGCTATGTTACAGCTTTGTCACAGCATCTGAAGTGTCACAGGCCACCTGGGACTGCTGGGGTGGGTTGTTTGTACAACCCAGAGCTCCCCTACTAGAACTGCCACATGCTGAGGGCTTTTCTAGCCAAGGAATTTAGAGAACTTTTCATCCCCACCTGGTTGCCTGAACAGTGTAGATGGGCAGCAGAAGGAGCCCTGGACACTGCTGTGCACATCATCCCACAACTCTAAAAGAGTTGTCATTTAAATCCTCTGTGAAAGTTTAGCTCTTAACTCGCCTCCTGCCTTCACATTCATCTCTCATCCACAGCTTCTAAGCAGGCAGCTGTTGGGTTCTGGAAGCAGCCTATCTCTGTCCTAAGAAATGATCTCCCTCAGCTCCTGTCTTTGTCCTGTCAATCGTACAAAATGGTTTTCCTGCACCCTCTTCTTCCCTCTCTTTTTTGCTCCATAAAACTGATGTGGCAAATAATACTCTTCCTTCCTGAAAAATAGCACCATTGCCTCCTGTGCGTGTGCACCCTGCCAGATGGTAGAGGGAAACAACTGTCTGCACAAGGAAGCGTTTTGGCTTTCTGTGCACAGGAACAAGCCAAAAGGAAAAGGAAAAACACTTCCAGATGATGTGCTTCCTGAAACAGACTGATAAAAGTCCAGGAGACTGAGAGTTAAGCCTCTTGCACTTGTCCATTTCATTTTTTCCTGTGCTTTGATCTGTGGGAATAGATGACTGCCAATCAACAGAGGCTGGAGAGAAGTAAAGGTCCAAGCTGTTACAGATGCTGAACTAGTGTTAGAGCTCCATGTCTTGGCTGCTGTTTTCCAGCCCACAGCTGTTTTGAAAAAATGGATGAGGAAAGAGAGATCAGCTTTCTCTATAAGTCATGCACCCATGTCCAGAGGTGGGATGGAGGTTATATTTGCCTGGATAATTGTTGCAAAGTCACGGACAGTAATTCCTTGTTTGCTAACTCCGATCAGGATATTTGGGACATGAGAGATGTTTAATCATGTTCTCATCACAACACTGTGGTCCTTTACTGCAGCTGCGATGGCATGGATCATGTCTTCTAAGTCCTCCACAAAAAACAGTCCCAACAGAGCCTGTATCTTCATCCAACCTGACCTTAAAGACTTCACCTCAGATTTGGACCTGAATCTGCAAGTTGAGGGAACTGGGATTTAAGCTGATGCCAATGAATTTGGCCTATTATTGGTGTGGCAAAGGCACCTCCATTATACCCTCCAGTGTTTTGATTTAACCAGCTCTCAGTCAGCCTGTGGAAAATATTTCATATTTGAAAACCACCTTTAAAAATGTGTGTGGTGTGTGTGTTCAGATACGAAATTTCTTTCCGCTGTTGTTACTGAAAGAAATTCAGTTTGGAAGTCTCCTTCAATTCACAGTGTGCCTAGGAGGACAATGGCAGGTTGTTTGGGAAGTGCAGATCTCTGTACTCCTAGGCTGTCTGGAGAAGAAAACAGCATGGCATCTTAAAATTTTGACTGATTCAACCTTTAATAGCAGTGAATGCAAAACAAAATGAGTCTGACGCCATTTTCTCCAGTGATGTGCCATGGCTTATTAGGAAGGGGTTATAAGCTGCTTTCCAGTGAACTTGTTCTCAGACAGATAAGCTGACTAGTGGGAAATCAATCACTATGAATTTTGATAGCAGTGCCTGCTGAAGTAATTACTTCAAACATCAATAATTCTGCTCACCTGCCTGTGCAGTTTTCAGTCATGCTGAAGGTTAGATTAACACCACAGAGCTCCTGGAGACTTTTGTTTGTTTTGTTTATGTCTTCCCTATCCTTTTCCATCTACTTCCTTAAATATTTTTTTTAAACACTGATTTAATTGAAATGTCACATTGTCCCTTCCTCTCTTTCTCTGTCTTCTCACCCAAGTCATCAACAAGAGTTTGCACATATCAGTGAAATTGTCTCTACAATTCTGTGTGCACAGGAGCTGCTGCTGATCCTTCCTGGCAGAGTTACCGAGCATTGAAAGCTCACGTCACATCTCTCCTCAGCTGTTTGTGCCTGTGTTTAAGTTAATACGTATTTAGAGAGAAGGTCAAAACCACTTTGGTGCCAAATGTTCTTACAATCATAGAATCGCTTAGGTTGAAAAAGACCTCAAAGATCATTGAGCCCAACTCAGCTTAGCCCCACCAAGTCCTCATTAAACCACGTCCTTAAGTGTCATCTTTAAATACCTCTAGGGATGGTGACTCCACTACTTCACTGGACAGTCTGTTCAAGTGCTTGACAACACTTTGAGTGAAGACATTTTTCCTAATATCCGATCTAAACCTCCCATGGTGCAACTTGAGGCCATTTCCTCTTGTCCTATCGCTTGTTACTGGAGAGAAGAGACCGATCCTCACCTCACTACAACCTCCTTTCAGGCAATTGTAGAGAGCAATAAGGTCCCCCATAAGCCTCATACATGAGCCTTGGCCCATCAGACCAGCCTGTCCAGATCCATCTGCAGAGCTTTCCTACCCCGCAGCAGATCAACACTCCTGCCCGACCTGCTGTCACCTGCAAACTGACTGAGGGAGCACTCAATTCCTTCATCCACATAACTGATAAAGATATTAAACAGGGCTGGCCCCAACACTGAGCCCTGGGGAACACCACTAGTGACTGGCCACCAGCTGGATGTAGCATTGTTCATCACCACTCTCTAGGCCTCACCATCCAGCCATTTTTTTAGCTCAAACAGCACCTGACCAAGCCATGAGCAGCCAGTTTCTCCAGGACAGTGCTGTGGAAAATGGTGTCAAAGGCCTACCTAGACTTTACTAAAGTCTAGGTAGTCAACATCCACAGCCTTTCCCTCATGCATTAATTGAAGATCCTCACCCTGGCCTCTGTACAGTGTGAGTTTAATTCCCACACAGATAAGCTTGTCAGTTCAGGTTTTGGCACACAGACTGGGTGCACTGATAATTCATAATTTAAATGATTTTACCAAATTGTTAAATTTACCATATACCAAAATGTTAAGGTGATACAGTATCACCTAAAACATCCCTGACTCAAAATTAATTCCCTTTGGAAGAAACAAGAGAATGGTTGGTAAAACATGCATGTTGATGTTTGCATGTTCAGCAGATGGTAAATTAAAGAGGGTATTAGTCCACAGAGACCAAATATTTCATCTAGTTACTAAACACCATCACAAAATTATAACATTATCCAAAATGTGTATAATTTTCATTTTAAATACAATGTATGATCTGAGTTTTGGACTACTGTGCTTCACAGACTGCAGCCTCCTCCATTTGCCACATCTCCTAAGCCCCTGGATATCTCCTGCTGCCTTATGCTAAATATCCTCCAGGTTTCCCACTGCTGCCACTTTTATACCCAAATTTCATGCAGCCCCAGTAGTTCTGCTCTCTCTGCTGGAGCAGCAATATATTTATTACCATATTATTATTGTATTTCAGCTCTCAGCTATGGTAAATTCCATCCTGCTGTAACCCCTACCTCCATCTACCATTAGACAGCCTGGGATTCCCACAGACTTGGCAAATTTGATAGATTTGTTTATCAGCTCATCAGAACTGATGCATGCATGGACTTACTGCCTGACTGCAATTGAAAGCTGGCAGAGATGTGCCGGGGGTACTTTTCTCACTTTCCTCTCCTTATCTTTCTCCATCCTGCGTGGGGAGCAAACAACAGTGACACTCCACAAAGTATTAATTTGCATTCAGGTTTCATTCCAATAAACAACCCACTCCTGTCAAATAAACATTTTAGAAGCTCCTTTTAATGTCCATTATACTGAGCTAATATAGCTAATACCTAGCTTATATAAATGTCCTTTGTTTATAAGTGATTGAATACACATCAGATTTCAGCAGAGGAAGTCCTCCACAGACCCAATTTCACATCCAAAAAGTGTCCTGCTGACAACTGTCCATATAAATCCAAGCAAAGAAAGAATGAAAACCAAAACCAAGTGGTTTCGTGTCTGAATGACAATTCCCACTCCCAGCAAAAGATGACATCCATCACTTCAGCACCACTTAGCCGATCGCCACAGCCACAGTAGGAAGGGAAAAGCAGGGCAGGGGAGAACACTCGACACCTTGGGTAATCAGGATTTTCTCATGTAGGCTCCTTATTCATCATTTAGCTGAAGGCAGCCACATGCAAAAATAAAAACTGCACCTTTATCTAAATTCTACTCTGTAGTGGTGGCTGACCCTGCAGCAGGGGCTGCTGCAGTGTTTGAGCCAACCACAGGACTAACTGAGCAGCCTGCCACTCCTTGTTCCCTTATAAGGTTCAGTTCTAGAGCGTTCTCCCTTACTTGGCATCCCATTTATTCCTGTACCCTGCTCCTCCCCTTGCTTGCCCCTATTGGTTGAATTTGTATTATCCCACCTTCTCTCCGCCCCCTGACCCTCAACCCATTGGTCCCTGTTATCTCTCTGCCCCCACTGCCCCTGGGATAAAACCCTGAATCCTCCATTGTTCTGAGTTCTCCCCTTCCCTGACAATTCATGGAATAAACCTATTTCATGGAACACATAAGGAGAACCCCTCCGACTCTTTGCCTCAACTAAGTATGCGTGTGTGTGCGTGCGTGTGCGTGCACCACCGAATGCGTCACGGCACCGCCGGACAAACACTACGCCTTTGGGAAGACTGCAGGGACCCCAAAACCCATCCCAGATTATTATTTTTATTTAATACAACACTACTCCCGTTATCTTAATACAGCTTTACTGAAGTCAGGTAACTGAGAGCTGAATTTGGTCTGTATTGTCTGTAATGGCAAATCGATATGTGCTGACCTCCTGTGAGAATGTCCATTCAGTTTATTAACAGGAAAGTGCTCTTGGTTGACCTGGCACTGCTGCTCTCATTGTTATCAAAACTCCTTCAAAATTAATTGTTCGGAGAAATGAGGACATCTCTCCAAAGAGAAAACAAAGTAGAAGAGAGAAGATTTTGGTGGCTGAGGAGCAGGAGATTTCAGCACCAGCCAGCCAAGTAACAACAGGTCACCAGAATGGTTCCTAACTCTGGATTGTAAAACAGGGTTTACACCACTCCAAAATACATTTGGGATCTGTAAAAAATTCTCTTCTGTCTTTGAAGTAGCAGGAAAATTTAATGGTAAAAGATCTGAGATTTTTGATATTTGTTTAATACTTCAAATAAACATGTTTAGTAGGGATCTATAAAAATGAGTGAAGAGGAGGTGGTTAAATCTCCAAATAATGCCATTTATTTTGTTTGATCAAGACTGAAGGAGATGATAAAGACTTTCAGCTGAACCTGGTGAAGATATGTGAATAAGCACAAAGATGAGAAATGAAACTTGGTGCTGAAAAATGAAAGGTACCAGAAGGAATCATTTGAACTCATTGCACACATTACTGGCTTCTAAATTATCTATGAACTCCATGGACAGTTCAGTGTGCAACAAAGGCAATCTTGTGGACAAATTAAATATCAAGCTGTATGAAGAAAAGAGGAAAGAAGAACATTGAAAAATGATAGTTTCACTATAGCAATCCATGACATTCATGTAGGGAAAGAATTTAGTTTAAAAATTTGAAGGGTATGACTGGAAGAAAAATTGGGGGAGTCAGTTACAGAAGGAGCAACTGTTAGAAATCTGGGAACACTGAGGGGGGAAAAAGACTGTAATGACTATTCAGAAGAGCAAACCCCATTCCGTAGAGAAGAATAGCATGAAAACAAGAAATGGGGAAGAAAAGTTAAATTAAGAGGTTCTATTTCGCTCTTCTTCTTATGAGAAGAACATAAATTAATCACTGGATTGAAAAATGACAGTTGCCTGGAAACCAACTATCACAACCAGATTACAATCAATAGGGGCAACAAAAGTTCAGCATCTGTGAGCAATACTTGCATATACTTACCCACATGTGCACACAAAGTACACAGATACCAACCAATAAGGCTTCAAGAGAAGGTATTTGAAGAAAATTCGAGTACAACTGAGGGGGGACCAAAGATTAGACAGGTAATATGACTGAAAAGTGGAAGTACTTTATATAAGAAGAATTAACTAACTATTCGAAATGCTGGTATCACAGTCAAGAAAGCTTACAGCCTTGGATAAGAAAACAATGCTTGGTTTGATGTCAAATAAAGCAGTAATTAGAAATAAAAGCAACATACGGCAAAATGTAAGGCAGCAGTTACAGGTGGCATTCAATATAAATGAAAATTACAGGGCGTAAATAACTGATAAGGGAAGCTGAAGAAATTAGGGAAAAATGCCTGGCTGACAGAGCTAAGAATAACAAAATCATAGAATCATTAAGGTTGGAAAAGACCTCCAAGGTCATCTACTCCAACCCTTGACTGAATCCCACCATGCCAAAGTGCCATGTCCAGTCATTTCTTGAACACTTCCAGGGCTGGTGACTCCATCACCTCCCTGGGAAGCCTGTTCCAATGCTTAGCCACCCGATCAGTGAAAAACTTCTTCCTGATGTCCAAACTAAAACTTTCCTTGTGTATTTGAAGCTATGTCCTCTTGTCTAGTCACTAGTTGACTGGGTGAAGAGGCTGGCCACGATATTCCCTGGTCCTGTTGGCCACACTATTGCTGAAACAGGCCATGATGCTGTTGGCCTTCTTGGCCACCTGGGCACATGCTGGCTCATGTTCAACTGCTGTCAACCAGCACTCCCAGATCCTTTTCCATCAAGCAGCTTTCCAGCCACTCTTCCCAAGCCTGCAGTGCTGCAGGGGGTTGTTGTGACCCAAGTGCAGGACCTGGCACTTGGCCTTGTTGAACTTCACACAGCCTTGACCCATCAATCCAGCCTGTCCGGATCCCTCTGCAGAGCCTTCCTATCCTCCAGAAGATCAACAATCCCACCCATCTTGCTGTCACCTGCAAACTGACACTTGATCCGCTCATCCAGGTCATTGATAAAGATATTAAATAGGACTGGCCCCAACCCTGAGCCCAGTGACCAGCCACAGACAGGATGTAACTCCGTTCTCCATCACTCTCTGAGCCCAGCTATCCAGCCAGTTTTTTACCACCAAAGAGTGCACCTCACCAAGCCATGGGCTGCTAGCTTCTCCAGGAGAATACTATGGGTATCTGAAAACACTCTGGGAACAAAAAAAAAGATCTGCAGAAAAGTGGAAGTGTGATACTAGATAAAAGTGGCAAAATTGTTAATGCCTGGTAGCAAATGTCTTATAACCATTACTGTGGCTGTTTAACACATTATGCATATATTTAGTATTTATTGAGTTGGCAATAATTAATTTTATTAGTAAATAAACATATTGGGACCCAGGGACAAGTTCTATAGGCCAGACAGCCAATACCCACAATTCTTGAAAAGCTGGCTTACAAACATCCCTTGGCACTGTGATGTTAATTTTTAATACACTGTAGAGTATTGAGGAACTTGGTAGGACTGGGGGAATCTTAATGTTGAGTCAATAGTCAAAAAGGGCAGGGGAAGAAGGGAGGGTTCTCAGCCGCATAACACTCCCAGGAAAGATCACAGAAATGCTGAGTCAACGTTAAATATTAAAGAATATCAATAAAATTCATGCCAAGAAACACATGATTATGGGGACAAAGTATTTTTAAAGCAATAGTGTTTGATACTCTAATTAAATTACAAACTCAGTTGATAAAGGCAAATGAATATCCTACAGAAATTTTGGCTTTTGTAGTGTTTGTGACTTATTATCTCATAGCACTGTGATTTTAATTGCATTATACATTAACAATAAAGTACCTATTCAATGAATTGAAAATTGTCTGAGGAATCTCAAAAAGGAACAAAGAACAGAATCATCATTCAGTAGAAGGATTTGGTGTGAGGTTCTGCATAGATCATGAGTAAATAGAACGTGGTTTTACATCTCATCACTGATGTGGAAATAAATGCAAAATACTAGAGGTGAACTTTGCAGAGATTGGTAGAGAAGCAGAAATATGAAATTAAGTGGATCCCTTCTAAATTACACCTGTTCAAACTGAATATATTTTAATTCAGCCAAATAGAGAGTAATATGTTAAGGACCAAGGAATTCAGACCATATCTACACAAAGCAAGACACTGCAACTGGGCAGGCAGGGACCTTGAAGAAGATTAAGGTTCATAGTGTATAAGCACAACTATAGAAAAATGGGTGAATGCAAGCCTGTAAAGTGAAGCACCTTCAAATGAGAAATCAGGCACAAATTACACTGCAAGTGTTTAACTACTGGAACAAACTACCAAGAGAAGCAGTAGCTTCTCCATCTCTCAGATTCCTCACATCAAGAGTTGATTGCCTTTTTTTTTGATGCCTGAAAATGTGCTTTCACAAAATACAAATTATCAGCCTCCATACAAGTGGAAGTCAATGAAATGAAATAGCCTGTGTTATATAAAAGGTCCCTCCATTACAATGTCTTGTATCTTCTGGCCTTAAGGTCTTTGGCTTTGTCAAAGGAGGCTTTTCAATGAACTAAAAGGATAGCAACATAAAAAATGCAAATAGCAGTGGTTTTCAAACTCAGAACATACAAACTTTTCCCCACACACACTGTTGGCTGACTATGCTATAAGCTGCTGCATTCTTAGTCTCAGCAAGGATGCTACCTGCAAGTTACTGCTGGTCTCTGTCTGGGCTTCCAAAAAAACTCCTGGCTCTGTGCAGATCCTGACCCTCTGTAACCTGCCATGACTCAGGACTGAAGCAGAGTGAGGTAAACCGGGCTTTCTTGCCATATCATAAGTCAGGTTTGGTTGGTTTTTGTTTCGGGCAAGAAAGAAGTGTAGTGGGAAGGCACAAGAGAAGCACTGCTATTATTGAGACTGAGTCTCTGTACCCTCATAGCTATCCGGCCTTTGGAAAGGTTCTGAGACAATGGACCACCTGATGCAGATGAGTGGGAAACAGGAGCCATGGGACTACTGGGAGAGCACATCTGTCCCACAGCAGGATACCAGGCATAGTCCCATATCTAGAGGAACTAATGGACCCCAGCTGGCAGTGGATGTACATCTCATGGCAACTTTCCCAAAGAGATTTGCCGGTGTTCAAGGAGTGGTTCCTGCAGGAGGTTCTCTAACCAATTTGGCCAAAGATGTTCAAACTTAATTAAGAGGAAGAAGAGGCTCTAACTCACTCTCTCTCAGTGTTGGTATGTAAACCCTGTTTCCTTAGGAAGCTAGAGTAGAAAAAATTCAGTATTTATAGTCTTGCTTCACACCTGTACTTAGCCCCCAAAAAAGTACAGTGGCCCAAGAGTGAGCATAGATGTAAACTACTCTTACCATAAATGCCTAGAAAAAAACTTTGTCTGCAGTAAATACAATCACCTCAAAGCCAAATTAAGCTATTTATATACAGCTTTGACACACAGAATTCAAGGTATAAAGGACTGAGGCATGCAGACCTTTAGCACACATGCTAAAAGGACCTCTTATTTGCCCTCACACTTGACAAGAGAGATAACAGAGTTATCTGTTGTCAGGTGTGAGGGCAAAGAGAGGTCAGTATGAAGAGGGGTGGGCAAGAGGGAGGAGTGGGGCTGCAGTGAGTGTCTGAAGCTGGTATGGCTTATCATGACAAGTCGCACCACCCTATCCCATTCCACTATATCCACTTGACAACATTTAGGCTGGGATTGCACTAAGCAGCATGGGGCAGCCGGATTTCAGGAGTCCTATCTCATGATGTTAGGGCTGAAGCAAACCAAGCCATTCCTATGACTCCTTCCTGCCAAGTCACAAGCCATTCCTGGGCGTGAAAAGAGTATTGTGAGAAGACACTGGAGAAATGTAATCACGTCTTTGGGGTCTGAATCCTCACATCAAAGCAGGCAGTTTGTCAACTACAGTAAGAATAGCACCCAGGCTTCATCTTATGACCAAATTAAATAGTTCTGGTTTGGAATATTGTGTATGTATATACATATATATATGTATATATTGCATTACATTATTATGATATACACATTTATATATCAGCCTGTGTGTACATATAAATAAATATACATATATGTATAACAGTGGGACCCATATACGTATGCAGAACACCAGAGCAAGAACCTCTAACAGCTGGTCAATGAAGACAAGTCCATGAAAACAGCATAAATGGGTAAGAAAGAGAAGTGTGAAAGAGAAAAAGGAAGTAAGGGAAAAAGGGAGACATTGGTTACGTGTCAGAGAGCCTGTGAAAAGGCAGGAAGGATACGTGAGAGGAAAGGTTTTGGAAAAGGGCTTTTGGCTGAAGCAGAACATGGGGAAACAGAGGCGAAAGGAAAGTACAGAAGGAGCTGAACATAACGAAATGCCAGAGAAGTAAAATAATCAACCTGAGAAGGGAATTCACTGATTAAAAGATAGGAAAGGAAGAGGACATTTTTCCCTCCCTGCTCACTGGTTATACTTGTCCATCTCATGTCTTTCATTCTCTCATATCCTTTCTTCTATTCTTACCAGTCCCTTATAGATGTGTCTCTTTAGAAGCATTAATCTGCACAGATTCCCTCACTGTGCCTCTGCACCTCTGCTTCCCATCCAGCCCAGCAGACAAGCGTGCTATGAGAAAGGACCTCTCACCTCTACTTCTCCCCAGCGTGAGCTTTTGGCAGCTTATGAACCACTGCTAGGTACGTGATACAAAGACAGGACAATTTACCATCAAACAGAAAGCCTCATTCTGACACACTCAAAGTTTGTTCCCATCAGAAGATGCTCCCCATGGGATGGAATTTTATAAATCATATGCAGTGTAATATTAATTTCTGTGTATTACCTCAAACTGACATGCTGTCTGTTAGATGACTGTTTTTTCCTAACAGGACTATTCCACTGGGAAGAAAATTAACTCTTAATATGCATTTCTCATGTACTCTGACAGGTTCCTGTTCTCTCTCTCCTTCAGTCTCCCTCATATTTCCTCCATCTGCCATCCTTATCCTTTTCCTCAATCTTTGTATCCCAGTTCCATCTTTCGTATTCCAACCTTCATTCTTTTTCTTCATTACTTTTTTCCTTCTTCCATCCTGCCTCTTTCCCATTTTTCCTACTCTACACTTTCCTTCTTTTCCTTTTTCCTACTCTACACTTTCCTTCTTTTTCTTCATTTTTCTATTTTGCAACTTTTGCTTGCTACCTCTTCTGTCCCATTCCCCACAACCTGCACCCAAAAAATAATATTTTAGGCAGTTCCGCAGTCATAGAGCTATAAGAAGTCAGCCAACCTATTTAGAAACCCAGCCAGTCAGTCCCATAGAGCCTTCAGCATCACATGCTATTCTGTAGGCTGGTTATTTCAGCTCCCACAGCCATAAGGGAACCAGAATAAAACCCAGCACCCTCTGGAAGCAGGTGTTGAGTATCTTTGGGAACCTAATGCAAGAATCTGGCTGGGACTACACAAGGCTACAGGCTTTGAAATGGGTGTGCACCGACTGCCCTTAAACTTCAATAGTTGTCTTGTCTAACCCTGCTGTATGGTGCTGTAATCAGTGGGAAGGGAGGAGGCGGCACTTCCAAAGAATGAATTATTCCATAATAAATAGCTGTCTTGGGGTGGCTGTCAAGACAGCCTCAAAACCAACTTACATTAATAGCCTAACTTTCAGGCAGTAAAAGCTATGTAACGTGAAACACCTGAGATAGAGGAGAAAATAGAAAGGGAAGTATACACGAGGGCAGAAAAATGGCAGAAAGTGGAGGAAAATCAAGAAAGATGGGAAAGCTACCTTGTTTACTAGTGGACAGACCAAAAAAAAAAAAGTCTTTGCTAAATCAGCAGTACACAGAAGGCCAGAGCTGCAGACAAGCTGAAGAGCTCCCATTGATTTCTCCCACATTTCAACTGCTCAGCATTTCTAGAAGCCAGAATCCTAACACCTCTCCTGAGCTGAGGACTAATCTGAGAGAGTTGCCTTTCACAGCTACTGCTCTGGCCATGTCACCCCCAAAATGCTGACTTCATTACATTTTGCACAGAGCTGCTACTGCGGAGAACAGCAGAGTGAAAGAACAGAGAATTAACGCTAACGGGTCTCGCAGAAACACGGTCAATAACTGAGAAATCTGTCTCAGGCTGTTTCCCACACACCATTTTCTGCAGTATAATTTAATCTCCTGACAGCATGGCCCATCAAGTCCCGGAAGGAAGCGCAGTGTACACACTTGCTGGTGCATCCGGCTGCTGAGGTATCGGTCGTTCAGCTCTACAGAGATGTACACAGCAAACCGCCTCCTGCCAAAACTGGGAAGCACATGGGCCTTTTCCGGGGTGGGGGGCGGGTAAAATCAGCACTGCATTCTGCGGCTGGTGGGAATTTGGCCATGTCATGTTTATCTACTCTGTATGAAGACATAGGATTTAAATCATCAAACAATGGAGTGCAGTGCTGCTTAGCCAGTGGTACTGTCTGCTCAGGTTCCTATTCAAAACTTCTCTATGAGGCAGGGTACACGAGCAGCACGTAGGAGACAGGGTGACAGGCAGGAGGTAGAAATTTCAATGGAATTAAGAAAGGAGGAGGCGAACATAAAACCTACAGCACAGGCTACTAACAGTTCTGTCAATAACCATTTTCTATGTGTAGCACATCCCAAACCATTGCAAAATTGGTGGAGTTTTTAAATGGCTTAGTCCCAAACCAGTGCATAGAATTTTCACTTGCTTTTTGGAAGTAAGGGACTAGACACAGTATAAAAGTAATGTGGTGTTAAAAATGTTGACTCTGACTCAGAAGCAGTGTAACTACATGCTGATCGTATCAAGACTTTTAGATATGCACAAAATGCTTGCAGCCTATGGCCCTCAAAACTCCTTGATTGAGGATGGCTGGGACGAGAGCTCAATGGAGAAGACTCCTTCAGCTATTTTGATCTACAAAGTATTTGCTGCACAGTACCTGGGGTGTTAAGAACGAAACCTCTCGTGAAGTACAAAATGTATCTACAGAAAGAAAAGCAAGCAATTTTCAGCGTGCTCTCATGGAAAAAAAAAGGATATAAGATGGATTCAATATAGAGTAGTGGTTTATTTTCTGGATTTTTTTCACTGTTTTGTTTTTGTTTTACTTCACTTGTGTAAAGCAGCTTCAAAATAGCCTGTGGGCTAGTAAACCAATACACCCTTTGTCCAGGAGTGCTTTTGGTTTGGTTCCCATGCCTAGTCTCTAAGCTATGCTGTCTTTTCACTGGGCTCTGACAAGTGAGAATTTCAGGACTTTTGAGCTGAGTTCTTTAGGACATCCCAACAACAGACCCTCAGTCCTGGAGTTAATCTTCTTCATTGGCCCTGCCCAAGCTGGATTTGAAGAGCAGTCCTTTACATGATTTATAAGCAATTCTGGAAATCTGATTTTACCCTAACGAGAAGGTTGTTTCCATTTTCTAATACCAGTTAGTGCATATAACTGTGCTATTCCTACCATAGCCTTATTGATCAATAACATGTGACTTTTCTGCAATTGTATATTAATCTCATCTTGTGACTATTATCTTCTCTTGGTTTTTTCTGCCATAAAAGAATTTGTATTGGACATGCTTTAGAAAACAAAACGATTACAGTATTTGAGAGTCATGGATGCCTCTATTCTATGGTCACATTTAGCCTATTAAGTTAACATGTAACCTTACATGTTGCTGTTAACATTTGGAACATTCACATGACATTTCTTTCTTTTAATTCAGTGTTAATAAGTTTCTATAGAAAATGTTAGTCTTGGTTAAGAAGAAGCCGGGTTGGAAGGAAATGTGGTGTCTGGAAAATGCCCCAAAGGAAGGAACAAGGATGTGACAGTGAAGATTTGCCTCACAAGCAGTGGGCATACACAGAAGCACACACGTGCAAGCCAAGAGACACACAGAATCGCAGAATAGTTTAAGTCAGAAAAGACATCATGGAGTCCAACCATTAACCCAGCACTGACAAGTCCACAACTAAACCATGTCCTTAAGTGTCACATCTACATGGCTTTTAAATACTTCCAGGAATTGTGACTCCACCACTTCACTGGGCACTCTCTTCAAATGCTTGACAATCATTTGAGTGAAGAAATTTTTCCTAATACCCAATCTAAACCTCTCTTGGTGCAACTTGAGGCCATTTCCTCTTGTCCTGTCCCTTGTTGCTTAGGAAAAGAGACCAACCCTCACCTCACTACAACCTCCTTTCAGTAAGCTGTAGAGAGCAATAAGGTCTCCCATGAGCCTCTATTTCTCCCAGGCTAAACAACCCAAGTTCACTCAGCTGCTCTTAATATGACTTACAAGATATCCATTCAAATTTATTTTGTATTTAATTTAATTTCAGAGGAAGTGGTGAACACAAACAATAGCAGTGATTTCATTATTAAATACACCTTTCTGAAAAAAAAAAACAAACAGCATGAACTATGAGCAAGTATAAGAGGGAAGAGGAAAACGACACAGTGTTTGGGCTGTATCACCTCACTGAGCGAAAGGAGACAAACCAATGTTTGTGTGTAGGTAACTCAGCGATTTTTGGGAAATTTTCCCCCCATTTTACCTTCTCTCTCTCTCCATTTTAAGATGAGGGGTGATGCCCACTCTAGCACCTATTTATAACAGCAAAAGGTGTTGTCAGTGGAGAGGCTAAGTAGACCAAAACCTCTTTGACTCTACTTGCCACTGTGCCTTTCCTTCCAATAAAAACTATTGGTTGTGGGCCAACTTCTCAAGATTCTCGTCAGAAATGGACTGACATGGCTGAACAAGACCTCTCCCCACCCCTCATTCAGATTAGGGGGAGGAGTGTGAGGAGAAAGAGAGGGAAGAGATGACAAAGAAAGTGGAGCAGAGATGGGAAAAAGGCAAAAATAGAAAACAGGCTAATAAAGTGACAAAGCTATTATACTCGGGTGTAGAGCACCTCATCCTCAGGAAATTAGGTAATTTGGGGCTTTTCAACAGAATTATTAAGGAAAGATAAGAACTATTACCTAAAATAATTTACTTAATAGGGAAAACTCAAAAAAGCTAAATAGGAAAATCAGAAAGGTATGTGCATAAGGTATCCTTTGTACAGCAGGATCACAGAGGACACTAGTCCTGGAGCCCACTCTACAATATAATTAATATGGTTAAGCTAAAAGAGGAGATATTTATATTAGATATTAGGAGGAAATTCTTTACTGTGAGGGTGGTGAGGCATTGGAACGAGTTGTCCAAAGAACCTGTGGATTCTTCATCCCTGCAAATGCTCGAGGCCAGGTTGGATGGGGCTCTCAGCAACCTGGTCTAGACAAAAAGATTGTGAGACACAGACCTTAAAATGCTCTACACACAAGGTGCCCACCTAAAAATCTCATAGGGAGTGCAAAAGGCAAGCAATGGGTGGTGGAAGATAAGAGAAATTCTCCAGATGGACACGGATGCACATTTATCTGCATGATGTTTTTTCTATCATGTGTACTTAAGCAAATATTTAGGAGTAATAGGATGAAAATTAGCATAATAAATAACAGAGTAATTTCCACAGAAGCTGTTCTGATTCTGAAGACTAACTCTGACCCAGGCAAAAGCTCCCTTGCTTCCATGGGAACATGTAAACTTGACTGAAGACTGTATTTGAGGAAACAATAGTGAAACATATATTATCTAGGGAAGAGACGTGAGGTGATCACTGGGCCTTAGAGAGGAACCTCCAAGACCTTGCTAGTTCAGCTCTGATTGGCACTATCTCCTTCTCCTCCTCCTTTCATACACAGGCTCATGAATGATGTTATTAATCAGCATCAAGTCCCCAGAGCACCTCCTGCTCTGGAATGCCACTGATGAGCAGATGGGATTTTTGGCAAGAAATGACCTGGCATGAAAATGAACAGAGGAGGAAAGAGTACTAGAGGGGAGGGGGAACTGCCTGAAGCTCCTCATTTAAAAGAATGGAGGAAAAGAGATTTATCTTCTCTGCTGATACCATATTCCAATCTACAGTCATATAAGGAATTATCAGAAGCCACCTGTGCACACTAACATGAGCGAGTTTTCTTCCTTAAGGGTCTGGTATATCTATATTTGTTGGATATATCCAATGGGTAATGCTAGCACCAGCCTACAGTAGTTCAATACAGGTTAAATGAAATATGTTGACTCAGCCTCTTGGCTAAGCTTTGCAGATCACACGGATGTCCAGGCAGATGCCACACTAAGAACCTACCCGGCTATTTTAAACTAGCATGACCACAACTGTCTGAACTGCAGCAGTGTCAGCCTAGAAGAAATCCCTGACCTGAAGTCTTTTGAAGCAATTGCTCTTCCATCTATCCTTTTGCTCAGCAAATAATAGACAGGCTTTGCCATGACACTCATGAAATTCACATAAAGGAGGTGTGGGCTCACATATTCTTCACTCATGAAATGTGCAAAGCACCTCAGGAAGTTTTTCCACATTAAGCATCACAGGAAGTAGCGTCACTGTGAGTGAAAAGAAGATTCAGTTCTTACGTGTCAAGGAACACTCAGTTTTAACTCTGTAAATCTCACTAGTGGTAGTGGAAGCTGGGGAGAGAGATCCCAGGTTACAATTTGCACCTTTGGAGTGCTAAAATGCTGAAAATCAAAGTTACACATCTTAGATTCAAATATAAATACAATTCTTGAAACAGCAACAAAGACTATTTATCTCTGTCATATTTCTCTTTGTTAAAGAAATCTTAAGTCTTGTTGCAGTTACTAAATTAAAAACACACAGCAGAACACAGAGTTACTCTGTCAACAAAGCAGTGTGTGGTGCAGCCTAGAAGATGAACACCTGCTCAGAGATCATTAGTGAATGGAAAGGGAAATACTTGTGTGTCCCACACTCCCACTTCACAGGCACTTTGAAGAGGCATGTGGAGCATCATTTGGAGATGCACATGGCAAAGTAATGCTTCTTTCTAGAGCTCATGCCATACAAGGCTTGAAAAACACTTTACAAATACTAACAAATAAAGCCCTGTCTCTACAACATCAGAGTTATCACTTCTCTTGATTTTATCATAAGTCTCACAACTTTACTTGTTCTACTCTATTTTATGTGAAGCCCTAATTCTCAGAAGTCAACTGATGTGCAAGATCCATAGCTATATAATTGGGCAGAAGCTGCCAAAAATCAAGTCTTGTGATTCAGAAATCTCAAAGTAATTGAAAAAGTTTCCACTTAAGAAACAAAAAATGTCTTACTTCTTAAGTAAATTCTCTTATTGCATGGATGGTTTCTGATTTCTAATTCTTGGGCTGGCAAATTGGAGCATTTCCCTATTAATGGGCAAGTACTCTTATCCCTAACTGGCAGATCAGAAAATTACAAGCCAGCACTAAACCTGGCCACAGTATAAGTGAGTATTCAAGGCAGTTAAATTCCTGTTACATACTGCAGCAGTGAGCTGTGACTGTAGAAAAGGCAAACAATGCATTTAAGAACAAAACGTGGGCAAAGTCTGAAGTAAAATCCAACAGGTTTACTCTGAGTCCAATGTTTCAAGATACAAGCATGCTCTTGTCTAAACTCAGAATTCAGTAAAAAATCCTCCTATTTTTAAACAAAAATCTGCAAGCCCACCTGCAGAGATATTTGAGGAAAGAAAAACCTAGCAAAAGCCACTGGAGTCTCTCATACCTAATTAAGGACCTGAAGAAAAAAAGGAGTACATTCTTAAAGGACTTTGAAGATATTGCCTCATACTTGCAGTAAACTAGGAATGATTTCCTAGCCCCAGTAGTAGCAAGAACAATAGCAACCCTTATAGACCTACATGCTGCAAACCAGCTCAAAAGACAGCAGACAACAACCAGATTAGGGAGATTCCCAGGAGCGAAGGAGTTAAGCAGATTTCATTCCCATTCATTACACATCCTTAAAAAGTCATTACAGATCCATCTCTAGCATAGCTGGGACCCAGAGGCCTTTTGTTTAGCTTGCAGCATGCCACACGAGCTGGAGCCCACATGGTGATCAGTGCCCACTGAACAGGGTGAGAGGAGCGGAGCTGTCTCATGCAGTGAGGAGATTGCACATCATTCCCAGTGGCTAGATGGCTACTGACTTTCCACGGACAATACCTTGCTGTGCAAATAAAACAAGAGTCATACATTCTCCTCTGACTTATCCTGCTGTCCCCCTCTGTTCCACTTCTCCCAGGATGCAACTGAAAGTTGGACACCTGGAGGAATAGAGCAATTGGTTTACACCACCCAAACATGAAGGAAAAGAAACCGCAAAACAAAAATTAAGCAAATAATAAACAAGCTCTGCCTGAAAAAAGCTTCAAAAACAAAGAACCCTTTGCAGGCAGTTTAATTTCAACACCTCTCTAAAGGGAATAAGAGGATTGGATGGTGTTAAGATCCATAAAGTAGGTTATAAACAGTTACACAAGTGCAACACCATATATTGTTACATGCAATTTTATAGAGGCCTTCAAATGAAAATAAAAACACTGGGTAGTTGGGGCTCTCTCACATGCCTACAAAAAAGTCAGAAAAGAAAAGATTGTACCAAGAACTGATAAACTGCAGAGGAGAAAGAAAGCACAAGAGACAAGGAGCTAGTAAGTATTTTATTTTAAAATACTGTTTTATTTGTTTCAAAAATAATTTGGTGGGTTACTTCAATTTATTTCCAGGTTAAACAAACTTAGTAAGGCTCCTGTGAGCTCTCTTCAAGGCATAACTGTTAAGTCATCAAAAACACCCCCTTGAGTCATAAGTAATCAAGCCAGGAAATGGGGAGGGATTTTAGGAACAAAATACCCTACACAAATTGGTTAGTAGCCACCTCTTAGATGTCTTCTGTTCTCTTTTTAACCCTGGGGAAGAGAAGGGGTGAAACAGATAAAGAAAATAGAAACAAAATTAGAATAATGTTTTGCCCTTGCTTGCATCTGTCAGGGTGAAAGTTTTTCTTGGACAGTGAAGGTCAGGGGAGACAGCTACAACATACCAGTGGGCAAGTCCAGGAAACCAGAGGTCCTTCCGACTTCCCATGATGGAGAAGCTTGACCTCACATACCCTGCATTGATCCGCTGGCTTTGCCACACATACAAATTGATCAGACTGAAACTGTGCAAGCTCACCCAGGGGATTCTGCCTTTAAGCCACTCCTGTTTGCTCCCAGATGGGCAGATAATGTGAGCAAACTTGCCAGAGCAACAACACAGACACTATGGCAGAGCTCCCTGCACGGGACTCTTGTGCTTGCTGCTGTAGTGCCTTTTGAACTGGACGCTGACAGATCCCAACTCCTCACAAACTAGAGCCGAACCCATAAGAAAAAGCACTAAGTTTACACCAGATAAGGAGGACCTTCATGGTCTGTAAAAAACTTCCTATGTGAGCACAGAGTACCCCTCCCAAACAACCTATAGCTTCCTGGGATGTGACCATTATCACCGACTGCACGTATGGCCGACTGGAACACCGCGCATCAGGTTAATGAGGGGGCAGAAATCATCCACATGTGTAAGGAATAAAATCTGTCCTGCAACTTAACAGTTTCACAGACTGAATCCCTTTCAGAGAAGGGATCTCTTTCTGAGAAGCCAATTATTCCCACTGTCCATGATGGGAAACAAGGCTTTTCTTCTTTTCTCTCTTTCTTTCAACTTCTCTTTTTCTCTCCACCAGTGACTATTGTGTGTCGTGTGGGCCATATTCCTGTCTGCTGTAAAATCCTCTGACTGCAAAACAGAAGGTTGCAGCAGAAATACAACTGGCACCGAGTGCCAATTCCCTCATTTCCTTCTCTATTTCTTTCTCTCTGTGAGCCAAGCTCTTGCTCCCTGCTTCCACACATGCACACAGCATGGCACAGCACCCTTCTGTATGAAAGCAACATTTTGCTAAAGCAGCCTGAATTCCAAGTGAATTCCTACTCCAGCTTTTACCCTAGCACTACTCTCTTGTCCTAAAGCATGTAGCTTTTCTCTAGGTAGTTCCAAAATAACACCACTTCCTAACTGTACTATATGGCTGACAAGGGACAGCCAGCCATAGGTCACATTCAGGCAAATTCCAGCAAACGCTTATTCTCTGCAAAGAAACATTGGAGCACCTTTTATTAACACTGCGGTTTGCATTAAGCTGTGGAGTCACAACCTCAAATAACAGGAAACATTCGCCAAGCAGGCAAAAGACAAGACTAGCAGCCTAAGTGAGGTCTAAATTGCCACTGTTTTACTCTGGGTTCTGGTTTTGAAACCTTCGTTCCCCTTTTTTATCTAATTAGCTTTATATGCCTACTGTCCCTACTACTAAGATGTCCTTTCTTTACTTCTAACCACCTACCTCAGTATTCCCAAATACATTTGCACAGGAAGACATAACTATGCAATTACAAATGCGTCCTTTTGTTGTTCATGTCATTTCATCTTTCACAGATCCCCATTCTCAATATCATATGGAAGATAAATCATCATCTCCCAGAAGTCCATATGAACACAGCCAAGAAGCTTATTCACTTGAGGCCTTGTTTATCTCCATTTCTGATGATTAACACAGTGAGCAATGCATAGCAAGGAGGGACTGATGCAATCTGGGTTAAAACCAATATTCATTAAGTGACAGTAATGACCCTGACTCGTTCAACAGAAGTGGACAGATGCTGTGGTTCAGGCTGTTTCTTTCCTCCTATCTTTTATTTCAAATGGGATAATACTGTTAAAAAGCACTGTGCTAAGAGCCTTAGAGATAGAAGTCCACCATGCGCATATAGAGGTAACACATGAAAGCAACAGCGGTGATCAAACATCTGAAAAACATGACCAAGGGGGTCAGAGTTTAAGGGGAAATCAGGGTGTTTAGTCTCCAGGAAGCTGAAAGGAGATACAGCAGTCATGAGACATGTGAAAGGTAACTGCAGAAAGGTAAGCAACAAGCAGTTCTCTTTGCTCACAGGGAACAGGTCAAGAAACAAGTTTAAATTGATTGCGGTGAGCAAGACACAGGTTAGACCTTAGGAAACTGTCTCCAGTGTAGGCTCACCATGGGAAGAGACAGCCTAGGCTGACTGCAGAGCTTCCAGGGCAGAACAAGGCACGCAAACGTCTGGCAGAACAGGTGTGAGCATGGCTGGTTCTTTCTCCATGCAGGGCAATGGCCTGCCTGGCCAGCAGAGATGTGCTCCAGGCCTTTTTGCTGTGACTCTCAGATGTCAACATTATAACCTTTGAGTGGCCAATGTGCTTGTACTCTCGACTGGAGATGCCAACACCAAAGTTTATGGGCTCTCTCCCTGCCCATCCCATTCAGTGAGTGGCCATACTGCTCAAAGTGCCAGCAGAAATGCTACCCAGTGCAATCTTGCACTCAAGCAAGACTTGAGTCTTGCTGGCATCAGTCTACTTGCAAAAGAACTGAGATCAACTAATGCAGGGTATTTCAAGGGGTCACTAAAAACAGACTGAAACAAACCAGAAGGGAAAGGGATCACTCACAAAAATCTAAATAAACATCCACACCCACAGTACTCCATCTCTTTCCTGTGTTTTAAGTACATGGTCCAGACATGTCCATCAAAGAGGCCAAAAAAAGGGGTCATGATGTAACAAGGGAGCATTAAAGGACACTCAGATTCCAGGGGCATTCAATCCACAGTTTGGCCCAACAAAATTGCTGTGCACAGCTGAGAGGGAAACTTGCTGAGAACTTCTCCAAATATGTCTATAGTCTTATAATCCTGGCTACTCCAGATAGCACTGAAGTGCACTTGGTGGCTGTGAACCATAGTCCTTTCCTTTTGGTTATGTTCCTTGTGCCTAAAATATAAGGTGTACCTACCTACAAGCCAGCAACTTAACTTTATCCCAGTCACTTTCTGGCAAAAATTTGCTGGCCTGTCCTCTACAAAAGTAGTTGGAGAGATTCGGCAGTGGAAAAACTAGGTACACCTTCCCATGCATTCTGGAGTGTGCAATGGCAGAAAATAAAGAGGACACCAAAAAAGCCAATTTTTAGAGTTCCCATTTGATTGCAGAAAAGCTACATCAGTCTCAACAAAGTAAAAAATGCCTCTATTTTCACCAGTGTCACCATAATGGCTGCTGTGATTGCCACTGGGACTCAGTGCTCCTAGAAGCAGAGTGGAATGATTTCTGCACTCTCTGAACTAAATTCCTCTGGCTCCCAAACACCACATTCAGCCTTCTGAACACAACATGTTGGGAGAAGCAGGAGGAGAACAGAAAGATGTTGGTGTCAGTGACAATGGTCTCCTTGCTGTGAATGATGAAAAATAAACATGGCATTGACACATCATGACTACAGTGATGATTATATGGCCTGGAGTTAAACAGGCAGGAGAATAAATCAGTCTTCTGTCACTGACATGCATGACAAAAGGAGTTTGTAAAGCACACATAAGTAGCACTCAATTTTCCATTTTGACTATTTCCCCTCTTCCAAGTTCCCCCACCTCTGCAGTTGTGAGTGCCAAGAGGAGTGATATCCACTCAAGGATACGCTGACCAAGTTAATTTGCTTTACTTGCTCCCAAATCCCTCATTCATCCACTGTATCTTACAAGGCAGCTACTAAGCCACTAGTCTAACAAAGACATTATTGTTATTAAAGCAGGGTCTTTGGCATTGTGGTGCAAATTAGCATAACGGCCTCACACCCTGTGGGGGCATTAAAACAACTGCTTTTATCATTTCAGTTTAGATCTTCAGAGATTGAAGCCTCTGATTGTGAAACTGCTCTCAAAAGTCTCATTGAAGTAATCCTGCTGTATCTTACTAGCATGAACCAACGACCAAATTTGTGACTTCCTTTAGATAATACTGAAAAGATCCAGCATGTCCTAGCTCTCATAAAAAGTTAACACATTTACAGCTACCTTGGTTTTCCAGTTATGTAAATACATTTTATTATAAAATGATAATCTGGTTAATTACGGTGACTTGCACAGGGAAAAAGACAGTATATAAGTGGTTGGTCCTGCACTGTGTAAACTGCCTCAAAATGCAAACTGAAATTATTCGTGTACACAAGTGCAAGAGAATAAGTTCCAAATCAGGAACTTTTCAGTTGCTGATAGCTGTATATTATGCACACACATGCTGTCATTAATTTTTTCCAAATAATAGGAATTCCCTCACCTTCATGTATGAATGTGAGGATCCCTGCTACACAGTGTTCCCTGCTTATGGAAATGCCCTAACTACACCACACAACTGGGGAAGGTGTTCCAACTCCTTCTCTTTCTCACCCACTTTAATTACCTGCAAGTAGACTACGTGGTTTGCAGACACACCAGACAACGGCACATAGATAAGAGTAAGCTTTGTCCAGCTCCACATAGATCCAACCAGGAGGGGTAACCAGGAGTTAAACACACTGTCCTGCATCCAGACCAAGAATCTGTGTGTGCTCAGCATACATTTGTGTCCTGGGTTAACCATAAAAGGATATATTCCATTACTACCCACATATTTCCTCAATAAGTTGGATCGTTCACAGTTACACACCTGGTCCCTGAGGCTATGCTCATGTGAGGTAGGGTGGTACTCCTTATCTCAACTGAGATAACCATTCCGGCCAACAGCAAGCACCACCCAGCCTGAGTAGATTATCTCGGTTAATGGCCCATTACCGAACCAGATAAGCATAGACAAACAGAACTTCAGAACCATTCTGAGGGGTTTCTCTTGGTTGGTGGCCCATTACCGAACCAGATAAAAGACCAACCAATAGAATGTCAGAAACCGATTGACTTGGCTCATGCAAAGCAACCAACAGAACATCACCAAACTCGTNGACTTGGCTCATGCAAAGCAACCAACAGAACATCAGGAAAATCCTTTTCCGTTGTGGAAGTCCCTGCCCCTGGGGGAGGTACCAGCCAAGAAACATGACATAAAAGCAGGCTTTGAGATGCGAGAAATCACTTCACTCCACTCCACTCTGCTGGACTGGACTTGAATGGTCTACCAGGACTACCCCACTCGACTGGACTCCAGTCCACTCCATTCCACTGGACTCCACTCCACTGGACCGGATTTGACTGGTCTATTGGACTAGACTACGAGGACAGGACTACCAGGACTGGACTGCTAGACAACTGGAAACCCAGAGGACTCTGGACCACCAGTGGACCAAACCTTCTACAGGACCAGTGCCTAATTGGACTACACAGCTACCACCCTGGTCAACAGGGTATCAGGTTGTACTGTGACTCTGTCGATTTGTTTAGGCCGGTGTTTCTGTATTCCTATATTTATTTTAACCTTTTTATTAAAATTGTAATTCTGACCTAAAATCTCTTGAGATATTTTGTGTGGGGTTAACTTCCCCTGCTGTTTACAGTCAAACCAGCACAATTTGTTACGTACGTAGCTCAAAACAAGGTTTCCTCTGTGTGACAGGACCTTTCACCCCTGATACAGCCAAAAGCTTATCTACTTCCACCATGGCTAAGTCAAGACGGAATGGCTTGCCTTATGGTGAGTTGTGTTGGCTCAAAAACATCCTTAGCTAGCAATAAACACCCTCCTGGGAATGGATGTAAAAGGATAAGCAAAAATTTGTGACTGACAAACACAGCACTTTTACCATCTACAAAAGACCACTATATTCTTCATAAAATCAGAAATCTCTTACACACTGAGTGTGTGGAGAGTTCTCCTTGAAGTCAAGATGTCGACCCAGGTTACTCTTCCAGAAGCTGAGTGAAAGGAGACTTCTGTGCACCACTACCATTTGTTGGGAAGTTACATTGGCTCCTAACCTATACAATTTCTTCTCTAGCTATAATATAGGTACCTTTATTATTGTGCACTGCCTTATACATGAACCTACTAGTAGTGTTTCTTTTGTTTATCCTGTGTAGTAAGAAGTCTGTTTAAAGTCTTATGTCTGTTTTTCTTGTGTCCATTCAATAAATAATTCATGTTGTAATAGACCTGATCGGTCATGATTAACAACTTGTGAGCTAGAGTGGTTTTGGGGTGCTGGCCACCTCAGAAATCTGCTGCCTACTGCCAGAAATCTGAGCAAAGGCAGAAGTCTGGTTTAAACTCTGTCTCCCGTTCGTAACACTCTGCCCTGTGAGTTGTGTATAAGATCCTCATTTTCTGTGCAGAACGTGTCTGCTGGTGGACCAGCCAAGAAAAGTTTAAGCACAGAAGTTCATCCTGCAGGATGAGACCAACCCTAACTGCCTTCCCTCACTATGCCTGTTTTAGGCAATTCTTCCAGCTGGGCTGTTCTGAGAAGTTCTGCCCAGGGGTGGGATATCCACCAAGTAGTTTCCTGTTTTGCTACCTCTGTGCAGCTCTGAGTACTGCCTCATCCTTGACTAACAGGTACTGGGCAGGACAGACCAACAAGCTTGGTCAAAGACATCCCAGCTAGTCCTGCAGCTGGTTTGCTTTCTGTAATATGGTCTGTGGTTTTCAATACCTGAAATTCACATTAAATGAGACATCAGTGAGGTTTTAGTATACATTGCATTGATACATCAGTGCAATTAGAAGAGTAAGCTTTCAGTACTTCTCCCATGACTATTTGCCCCTACTATTGAGGCATCCACCTCAAAACAGCTAGTTCTTTTTCAGGCCAGACCGATTCAAAAGAGACTCAAACCCTTCAATGTAGGGGTTTCTCTTGAAGCCTGGTCCTTGAATGTTGCTGAGTTTAAGAGGTTAAGAATAGTAGTGGTTGCATTTCTGACTCTGGCCTGGGGACTCCCTTTGCACTGCAGTGCTCCAGTTCTCAGTGGTAGAGTGAATATCCCTTCTGTTCCTGGCTTTTGAGTGAGTCTCCCAAAACCACTGAATTCCAGCTGTGACACTACTGTACAGACTGGCAAACTCCAACACACAGGTTCTCCAGAGACGTGCCACAATCCATGTGTGTCTTACTGAGCCATCAGCTGTTTGTTTGCAAAGAGCTGCCTGTTCATAGTTCCCCACCTAAAAAATACATTATGTGCCCTCTTAAAATTACTTTTTTCCTCAGTAGGCAGTTACTGCTGCTGTCACAAGGAAATAATGTGTTTTTCAACGTCTGGGGGAGTTTGTGCAGGATGGCAAATTGGAAGAAGTGCACAAGCAA
This sequence comes from Ptilonorhynchus violaceus, assembly GCA_013397565.1. NCBI lineage: Eukaryota > Metazoa > Chordata > Aves > Passeriformes > Ptilonorhynchidae > Ptilonorhynchus > Ptilonorhynchus violaceus. The sequence goes on along the minus strand of VZRJ01008886.1, from coordinate 17,437 downwards.
CTCTCTTTATATTAACATATGATTTGCCATTGTGAAGGAGACTGAGAATACCTGTAGTGCAGTAGCTGAGAAGAGGTCAAAGTTATGAATTACACCTAGTCCAAGATGAATAACGAGCAAGTCCTGCCGTAGTCCAGTTTAAGTGGGCCACACCAGAACATGTATCACAAGAGGCCGAATGTCATTTCCACTCTAATTTGAGTGTCTGGATGAGAATATAACATTGGGTATGCTTTCTAAGCTGGTAGGTTGGTGATACAAAGTCACTTTCATGCTGCTTGCCATGCTCTCCTCCTGCCTCATATTTATGTAACTGAAATAAACTGTTTTCCTGGTTTGACTTTGCCAAAGAAACCATGAGCAGCTTCTGTTTGCGTGTGCATCTTGCAACTCTAAGAATTAGCCCCCAGAAGAACCAAGGCAAAGAGGCAGTATGTCCTGCCCATTCCTTCAGCTGTCCTGAAGACAGCCTGATCCCACCTGAGAAGCTTCCTTAAGAAACTACACCTCACAGAATAGCAGCAGGCCTACTACCCAACACTGTTAACACACCTCTGTAACCTAAAATCCACGATCAAAACAGCAAATACTGGCCTGTGGTGTCAGCTCTCCAGCTACTGTGATGACAGCTCAGAATGAGCTGGCACCATACACAGCCTTGATATGAAGGTAGAATAAAATATGAGGCGGGAAGTGAAAATATCAAAAGGAAACATGAGAGGATGCTATGCAAGGCAAGGTTCTTTGAAAATATGCTGAAAGACTGAGTGGGAAACAAGAAAAGTTTTCAGCTTCCCACTGTGAGACCTCTCTGTCTTGCCCTGCAATAGGGGCTCAGTAGGGACTGACCCAAGCTGGGTAATTTCCATCCTATTGCCTGCACAGCTCTCTTCTAGAGCCTGAAAAATGATCTTTATGATAGACTTGCAAAAATAATGACAAACAACTGCAACCCAGACAAAGCAGTGAAATGCTAAACTCCTGCAAAGTGTGGTAGGCAGCACTAACAGGGAAGTGGGATTTGCAAAAGGAAGGCAAACAGAGAAGACAATGGGTAGAGAGCTGAATGTGGCAGGTGAGTCAGGTGGAAAGAGTGAAGGAAGGCATGCAGCATCTAAAAACGAAGGAAAAAGAGCTGGGTAGGAGGCAGGAGGAAAAGGGCATGGCTGACACGGCCACACAGACTGATTCATTTCAATGGCATAAACCTGAGCAGTAATGGAGCAGTGAGTCAGTCTCTTATAATTAGCCCTAATTGGCAACATAGTGAAAGAAGGAGGGGGGTAGAAATAGCAAAGCAAATTCCATCCTATTTACACTGATGCAAATCCATAATTCATAGTTTTAAAATTCATTTATCAATGTTTTGTTCAGAAAGACTTAATAAACCCAATACTGTACAAAAGGGCTTTCCTAACCACGTGGAGAATCCTACAAGTTTACCATTTTCCTTTTGGAGTACAGCCATTTTCAGATCTTCAGGATTAATATAATGGGGGTTTCCATCTTTCTAGTGGTTTTGCAGGAGATGTCACAAGTAGAAGGAAGTTATTTCTCATGGCACAACACAACCATTAAGAAACAGCCTCTAACTATTTATCATTTAATACAGCCTATTTACTTGGCAAGTTAAATGTTTCAATACAAGTTGAGAACTACATTTCTTTGAAGACAGATTTTAGTGTGGAATTTTTATCAACAGCTATTTACAGGAAAGAGATGGCCTGTGAATCAGGACACTGGCCTTTGGGAACCTGAACTCACACTTTAATTGAGCACAATGAGTTTGATAATTTAATTCTCAGCCAAAAAAACCCCATCAATACATTTCGCAAACACACATCCTTATCCAATGTGAGTGGCAACTTCTCAAGACCTAGGAGGGGAGCACAGAAGCAGTTAGTTACTGCAAGTGAAATTGCTTGGTAGATTTAATGTATTTGCAATAGGGTCTGTCATCTGTCTCCCACATGGCAGCATATTGGTGGTATCACCTTTGTTCCCGTGCTAGTTTAATGAGAACTAAATACACCCATGATGTACTTTCCATAGAAGAAAAGCCTTTCATCCCTAATCGGTGATGAAGACACTCAGTGTCTATAATCCCTCATAGAAATTGAACTACAGTCCATGTTCTACTATTAGAAGTAAGGGGAGACAGGTTGGGTTATGCCAGGCAGAGACTCTTCATGCCTCCAAGTACTGGCTGCGTGTGGAGCCCCCAGTGGGTCTGAAGCAGCTGGAGCTTCTAAAACCAGCTGGATCCACAACTTTTCCATGCAGAATCACTCTCCTGACACTGCTCTCTTCCCCATTACCCCCAAGTGCAAGAACACCCCAGAGACCCAAGTGATTGCACTCCTGGTGGAGGTGATGAGGCCCTGGATGTAAAGGAGCTTCACACACACAGCACTGTGCCTCACTAACCCTTCTGGGTTCAGGCTGCCCCTACATCCGAACCATGGATACCAGCAAGCCAGGAAACACCTTCCTACATGTTCACACTGCATCGTGCAGCAACAGAGGCAAGGCAGGGCTCTCTCAGTCACTGAACTCACAAGGAAAAACAGGAACCTTCCCAAACTTCTCCATCCATGTTGACAGTCCCCAAACAACACGAGCCAACTGCAAAGCCAAGTCCAAACTTCTCTTAGAAGTGGAAGAGAGGAGTAAAAACAACACCGAAGTAACAGAGGAATTCATCTCATGGAAAGGGGAAAAACACAGCACAGAACAACACGTTCCTTGCTGTCAAGCTCATCAGCACTGGAAAGGTATCTGTTCCAGAGCTGACACCCAAAGGCATTTATCTCACAGTTATAAGTACAATCCAGTAGCCTATCTTTGGATGACAGCTTTTTACAAAAAAAAAATGTCCCACTCTAGAGAAAGGAAATGAACAGGAGAAACAGCAAAAAAGGCAAGTGAAGGTGCAAGGACAGAGAGCAGGCACTCATTGTTTCACTCCCACACTTCCCATTTGGAAGGACAAAAAGGTGGAGAGAAACTTCTTTTTTAAGTCTTCTATCAATTATTCTTTCTGACTTGGAGCCTTCAAAAATCAAATGGGCTCAACAGTGCAGGACACCTGCTGAGCCAGAGACCATCATGCTAAACTGACCTCCAAATGTACAGGTTATTTACAAACTAATGGAAGTAGCAAGCAATTCCACTGCTGCAAGGGCTCTTTACAGCAAGAGGCAGATCAGAAGACATCACAGACTGATTTAATAGATCATCGAAGGCCAGTGACTGAATTTTCATATCAAACATCAATCACACTCCTCAGTCAGTCTTTATTACATAGAAACAGTTATAGGAGGACCTCTGTGAAGAAGCCAGAGAAAGACCTGCATTTCAAAGGAGTGAGTCAAGGTGGAAAAATTGTACCTGTGATTCACTGGAGAAGAAAACTACTCATTTCACTCAGGAGGAATTACTGACTAGCCTAGTCTGAAGGAGAGGCAGGAGATTGGGGTGGCAAGGGGACCAGTGTTTAACTTCTCTTTGGATTTGGATTTTTATTGATGTATAAATGGTTTCCTTTTACTTTACTGAAGACTCATCGGTGTCTTTGGAAGGCCTTGTAACAGGGATTTTTGCTGGAGAAAAGGGAAACTTAATTCCATCTCAAACCAGTCTTCCTTCTTTCTAACTCTCCTCATTAAAACAAGAACAGATGTCAACAACAAATTCATCTCTGTCTCTTAAAAATTACTTATTTCCTGCTTGAGCCCCAAGCCTGGGAGATAACAAATGTTCTCCACTGCTACCAGACAGTGAAGCTCAGAGGAAGGCCCTGGGGAGGATTAGACACCAAATGTCACTAGTCCTGATTATCTCCCCACCACCAACTGCTACAGAGGGCTTGCAGAGAAAAGGTTGGGACGGGCATTCCCAGGGGTGGGAAGGAAAAGGCAGAATAGGGAATGCAAAAACAAAGATCCCAAATAGATCAAAGAAATCTCTATTCAACCCAAACAGTGTATTTTGTTAGGACTGGAGCTAGTCCCATCAGAAATTATGGAAGAGGAAAATTAGACTCATTTGAGGGAATGGTAAAAAAGAGCAAAACTTTGAAGACTTCTATTTCTGACCTTCTTTTCTACATTTCACCTTCTTGTACAACAATTTTCTTCTCTCCTTGGTCTTTTAGAGCCGGGGCCTACAGAATGATTAAAACAATGTGTTTTAATGCAGCATTCACCCTGTATGCTACCAATCAGCTATTGAAATACCCACTCAGAGGTGCGTAGCTATGGAGAGTGAAACAGGACAAGCAAGTTTGGAGGAAGCATTTGGATGAAGCAGTGGGTACGGAGACCAGGCCTGGCTGTCAGCAGAGTGCAGCTTCAGGAGGCCTGAAGGCTGAGACTATGGGCTTTTTTTTTCTACGGGATGCTGCATGCTGAAGAAATGATGGCAGAGTGTGGTATTTGGAGAGACCCTGGTGACAAGTCAGTTACTGAGTCTCTACACCCATCCGTGACATTCAAGCACCAAGAGCCAACCTGGAATGTTCTGTGGCAAAAGAGTAAATATAGAAAGGTCTAACAGTAGAGAAGCCTAAATGAAAAAATAAAAAATCCTTTTTACAGAACACTGAAAGGTCATTTTGCCCTTTTGCATGTTGTTTTTGCAACTCCTAGTTCCTCCTGAGCCTGACAGCACAAAATAGACGTATACATGTAAAATACATGTGGTTGAAAAAAAAACCCAAACAACCCAAAACAAACCAAACACCCCTAGAATGACAGGAAATCTAGAGAGAAAGAATGAACCTGTTTGCCCGGCCTCCCTCCTCTTCCCCCAAACACATCCGACAAGAAGACACAGGTAACAGATGTTGTCAGTTCCTGATCCACACGCTCCTTTTTGATGGAGAGAAATTAGAAATTCAGTTCTCACCCACCTCCACCCACCCACTGCAGCTGAAAGCAATAGTTCCAATTAAAACTATGATATTTCCCTTTAGTCTCCAGGGGAGTGGAGAGTTTTGGGGGTGGGAAGAGCAATTTTACAGTCTTTTCATTATTTGTACTTTTTTTTCCGTATTTCTTTCTTCTTTTTTTGGACCAAGTGTGAGACAAAAAAAAAAAAAAAGCGCTGTATTTGTTTTGTTGGGTTGTGAAAGGCATGAAAATAACCGTTCCATGAGACAAGTAAAGAGCTGCTTCCCCCCTTCCATCACAGCTACTACACCCACAGCCCGTGAAGAGCAAAAACCATCGGGAATAGGGATATGGGAGTGTGAAGAGTGGGAATACCCGGTTTTCAATTCAGAAGTCGTCTCTGGCAGTCTTTTGCCTTTCTTGTCTCTGCTGGTCTCCATGGCAACAGCAGCCCAGCAGAAGCATCCTTCTCCTGCCGGCTCCAACACAGATGAATTCAACGAGGGGTCAAAAGGAGCCCCGCTTTCAGGGAAGCAAGAAAATGTGCTGTCTTCCTTCCTTTCCACTGCCAACCTCTTTTCCAATTTTTTTTTCTCTTTCATGCACTGGGGTGGGGGCTAATCTGTCACACTTGTTTTTCTTCAGAAAACAACAGAGAGGAATATGTTTTCTTTTCAGGCGTCTCTCCCAACAGCCCCATCAGCCATATTGTGTGCAGGTCCGGATGCTCAGGACACAGACATGCCAACAGAAAGCCAGGCTGGGAGAGTAGGCTCCAGCCCGGCTGCCTGGACACACATACACGTATCATGAGAAGCTCAACTGACAAGAGAAATTTGTTACTTTCTACTCTCCCTCTGCATTTCTTCTACTTAAAATGTTTCAGACATCTGGTTAAAGAGCAAAAGTCACCACTGGAAAACCTACTCCATGGCCGTGCAGCAGGGAGCAGCGACCTTCATTGAGCAAAAAGTCCCACACTGCTTGGACAATACTCAGAAAGAAAGCATTAGCCAAAATCAGAATTAGTTTGCAGATAAATTAGATAAATTGCTAAATGGCTCAGCATTTTCTGAACACCTCTGTCACCACAGGGCACTCATGAATATAAATACAACAGAACAACATTAGTCGTACATGCAAAACACATGACCCCGTGCTGAGTGCTGTTCAATATCTTGCTTTATTTGAAAGAGTCATGAGAGAGAGAGGAGAGTGACTAAAGTGCCCCTTTGCTCATCCACCACTTCGCTGTCACTTTGCTTTGTATAAACTCACTGGCCCTCTTAATCCCTACCAAAGGCTCTTGCAAATTTTGAGTTGGTGCTGCAGAGAAGGTTAGTGCCAGAAGATACGTCTAGGTCTGCCTTGCCTCCAAGGCCAAGCTGTTTGCTGTCCCACCCTCAATCCTCGCTTGCGTTGCAGGGGTGGACAGAAGGAGCTGGTGTTGCTGCTAGGAGTCAGGAGCGCTTCAGGCCAACAGACTGTCACCATCTGCATGATGCGGAACTACCACTGGGTGGCGGGACACTGAAAACTGTGAGACAAACATTTTTAACACTGTCACCACACATGATGCTGTGAGGCTCTGCTGCCAAGAAGTGTGGTACCTGACGGCATCCTGGTGTCTGGTTCCTTCCTGGAAAGCAAAGCATTTAAATGCTTCTGAAGTGTCTCCTGCCTTCTTTTCAGGCTTGGAGGTGCCACCAGCTGCCTCTCTCCATCCTCTCATTACCTCCAGATGTCCCTCAGAGAGGACACTGCTCTCCCACACTAAAAAGAGAAGAAAACTGTCAGAAGTACAAATGTGGCCTTTAGGTGGCTGTGGGCCCTACCCATTCTTGCTCCATTCCCACTCATTCCACCCACTCCCAAACTTGTTTTCACATGTCGAAACCACTCCTACTCTACTTTCGCAGGTCCCACGTAGTCTTCCTTAGCTTCCACCTGGCCCCTCCTTGCTTCCTCTCCATCTCCACTCACTCGACCCACTCCTGTTCCACTTCTGTGCATCATCCCACTTGTGGCATGGGGAAGGGTTGATAGCCTTAATGCTGAGCTATTACAGACTCGCCCTGCTCCCCTCCCTTCTCTCTCTTCAATCTTGCACCTATTTATATTGAGGATAAACTTCAATTTCCCCTTAAGTACTGTCTTGATGGCCTGTTTCTCTAAAAAGCATGTGTATCTACTGATTTTCATTACCCATCTGGTCTCTGCTTCACAAACAGCCCTCGTGGCAGAGACTGTGAGAATACTTTGGAAAAACTTTTAAAAAGACGATATTTCCTTAACCCCAGAGGTCATTGCAGGAAGCCACAGGGTTACCTTCCCAGCATTAAAGAATGACAACCCCAGAGCTAGCATGGGTTTTCAGGTTTTGGTAAGGGCTGTGGTACTGCCAGAGAAAGTAAAACATAGCTTTGTTTCCTCAAGATAACCACTATCAAACAAAGCCAAGGTGGGATGAAAGGGAGCACAAAGGATAAGAAGGATAGTGATGAGCTGACAGGACCTTATTCCTTCTCTATACAGCTACATTTGTGCATGCTACACTGAGGTATACTTTTTCACATCTGTGGATTTTGATTGACATCTAGCACACCAGTTAATAACCTCCAAAACAGCAAAGCCTTGCATGTTTGGTCAGTAAAGCTTTCACTCATAGGCATCCTCAAGCCATAATGGAAACAGATGTCAATTTACCCTGGAAGGTTTTATTGTAAGAGACACTTGAAATGTCCTGAGAGGGCATAGTGAAAGACAGGAATGCACACAAACACACACACTGTCACCTTTTGCTTTTAAATAATCACAGTGCTATGGTGGAGGTTTTAAATCATCCTGCTGCTGAAGGGAGAGGTGCACTGATTGGAATGAGGTTGACCCAGGAGATGAATTTAGAATTAGAAGCCAAGAATAATATGTCTGTTCTTCTGATTTTCAAAGTAGCAAACAAGGTGGAGAATGAAGAAAGAGAGAGGCTGGAAGAAAAGTGGAGTACATAATTGCCTAATTAACAGGATTTTCTCCACTGATTATAATCACTTTCAAATTAAAGAGGGTTTAACTGCATCATAACCAAAATTTTTCTTATGCTTTTTTGCATTAGAGAAGTGCCAGCAGTGTCCAAAAGACCACTGCAAGGTTGGCGCTCCAGAGACAGAGCTCTCATTAGTGACCTGGGGCCAAATTTTCACAGCTGGCCTAACGTGGCATGACTCCAGTGAAGTCAGCAGATTAAATACGACCTCAAGATTCATTCGCCTCCTGTGCTATGGAAGAGTGGAAATGCAAATCTTATCTGGGTTGTTTGGCAGCATCCAAGAATGTTCAATCAAACCGCAGAAAGGATTTCAGCAATTATTTTGGAAAAAGAAGCTCGGTAAACCATAGGCTCTTATGCTGTGAGATGGGAGAATGGGACATGCTCTGCAAGGCAACAGCTCAGACCTCACAAGATGGAAATTTCACGCCATGCTCCAAACTGCAGAATTTTCATGCATGTTTCTTTAGTGCTGCAAGCTGGTATTTGGGCATCCAGACTTTGGATTGATTGTATATTCAGCCATCATTTATTTATGTAAGTGAAGCATGCTACAAATTTGCATTCATTAACTTTCAAGCCTAGCTTGCTATTCCATATTTTTTCAACCACAAGCAGGTAATACCAAGAAACTCTTCAAAAGCATGTCTTTGTGAAACTTCACCTTAGTTCTGACAAAATTAAAAAACGTTGCAAAAACAGTAAGACATTGCAGCAAATCTCTGAATATTTCAAGAGAAGAGCACCCTTGGAGACACATGATATCCTCAAAAGGGGCAGTATATAAGACTCTTTGCTTTCTCTGGTTAATCCTTTTTTCTTATGATAGCTACAGAAAGATCCAATGATAGCTCTTTTCCAGCTGAGGAGAGGTACTGGGCACTTTAAATTAAAATCTTTATGAGTGAAATGGACTTCCATCACTTAGACATGAAATGACCTTATCCTGCAAAATGAAGAGCCATCTTTAACTAATGAACTGATGGCTCCCTGCAGAGAACATAATGCCATACACTATACTACACCGGATCTTTCTCTTCCTTTGAGAAGCTATCACAAACATTATCAACTTCCCAGCAGAAGAGAAAATGACCCTAGGAAAATATACTTATATTTCTGTATATTTCACAATAAAAATACACCTGTATGCATAATTTCTTCTATAGCTCCACCATATACTTATCTTTGAAAAACAAGAATACACAAAGACACACAAAACATAGTCTAAATATGTGTATTTTACAAGCAAAAGTTTTACCTATAACTCAGGCACCTACAATAACATATCTAACATATGCGCATATCTAACATGCATTCCCATTTCTGAAACATACACCTTACCTTAACAAGCCATAAATAAGCATGGCAAATGTTCACCATGCTTATTCAATAATACATTTGCACTCCTGTCTAACTCCCCATGCACACATCTTTAGTACACTGTGCTGAGATCCCACAGCTGTAAGGTGAGTCAGTATCATGCTTCGGTGCACCACAGCCATATGCAGATGGAACATTACATTCCTGTAATGCCATGCAAGAGTTCTGCACCCTTTGTTAAAACATGCACGTGCAAATAATCCCCAGGGAATCAAAGGAAGGCATTACAAATAAGAAATCTCTTCAGGTTACCTAACCCATTCCCTGCTAGTATAGCATGACTTCCTCTAGATTGCTTCCTATTTACATTGTAGATGACTAAGGCACATCTGACTGTACATAGAGATGCAAAGCACTCCTGAAGAAATCTGAGAGCCAAAACACATCAAAAAGCCGAGTGTACCTATCAGCCTTCACAGAAGGCAACATACAGAAGTACACTATGTATTGTCTCACATGAAGCATTTCCCCCTGGAATAAAGAGATATGATGAATGTCTGACCCTGGTCTCCCTGGGGAGCTGAAATGACATCTATGGTTGCCTGTTTATCACCTGCAGCCCTTGACAGCACTGGCAAAGCCATCCATATTGCTGACACTTTTCTCCGCCCTCATCTCACCGCCACCCTCACTTGCTATGGCTGGGTACTCCTGCTAATGTTGCCATTTACAAGAACAGCTGAGACAGTAGTGCTGATAAAGCATTCCTAAATCACCATTAACGATTCAACAGGCATACAAAAAGCCCAGGGGTGCTCACAATTTTTCTGTGTGCTTGTGAAGAGGAGGGAGAGTGGCAGAACACGGAGCCATCTCCCTCAGTGCCGATAGACCCGGCTCACTGCGCCTCCGAGGCACATACCAAGCCCAGGCTCGCCCTGGATGCTGAACACGTTTGCCAAACCCATCAGCAACTTGGCCCGTTGCCATAAATCAATAAGTTCTCTTTACAATTCTACCTTCCAAAAATATTTACTGTACATAATTTAATATAATACTCTCCTGGATAAAGAGCTGACATGTTTAATTACCTGGCTCAAGTGTTTTTCTTCTACAGAATACTGTACACCCAGCCAGGAACATGGACAAACACACAGTAAATTTTTAATCTGTTGTGAGCTTGGGGAGGGAGAAATTTCAGTGCGGAGACTCTTCTCTGACAATGTCCTTCCACTCCTAAGGTGGGTTTGGCCTGAGGAGGACGCGGCACTCTGCCCACACAGGATAGGCTCTGCCTTAACCAACATCTGAAGGGTTTTCAGGAAGGGAAGAGGTGCTGAAAAAAAGCCCATGTCTTAATCAGCTCAGCAGATCACTGTTGCCATTGATTTGACAGCACGACCACTTATCCTGGAGGGACTTGTTGGCCAAAGAGCACTGGCAGAGTTGTATCACCCACTACTGCTTTGCAGTTACAAGTGTCCAGGACCCTTCTTCATAGGCCAGCATAATCACACAGAAGCAATCCACCATTTCTTCCTCACAACTTTTAGACTGTAGTTCTGTTTGAAAACAATTTTTTGATATTTAAACCCTCATTTTCTCTTTGATTTTATCTTCCATCTCAGCATGTACACATGGCCATTTGTCAAATGTGGCATCCTTGTCAAATGCAATGCCCTCCCCTTCTGCACTTAAGATCCAAACCTAGAGACTACCACCAGAAACTGTGGCTTTGGTTTAGCCTTTCTGCAGTCTCCTTATGAACATACAACTCAGCTGGGGAGTTTTAATTTCCAGATCAGGTTCTTTGATAACTTATCCCATGATGCCTGCTCTAAGTTGCATAATCCCAGTGCATTACACTCTGCAGGTGTGGTAGGAACCAGGTATGGACCACTGAAAACAGGTACATGAAGAGAAGGCCGTGAGAACACTTGTAGGAGTCTCAGCAAGTAGATGCTTGTTCACACATGCTTTGTGCAGACTTTGACTTCCAAATATTCAAAAGCTCCAAAACTTAGGAAAACTCAGGAGTGCACATAGATATAAATTATCTCACATTCACATTTCTGGGAAGGAAAGTATCCCATTTTGCATATGCTGCTGAGAAGTCCCTTTGATGACCAGACGAAACGGCAGCTCTGCATCAAAAGCCAGAAGCAAAGTCAATTTTTTCTTAGCATGTTGAGAGAAGATGTCCTTTTTTCCATGCCTGATACATGTCAGCAAAGTTTTCTTGAGAAAAATGTATATCCCAGTTCTCTCACATTTTCATGAGGAGGTCCAAGTAATCAAGGTGTGGGTAAATTACCTTCTCTTTTTGTATACTTTCATTCTTAATATCGCTGCTATCACTGTGCATTTCTTATTCCATTGCTGTTGGCTCTCAGTAAATTATTTCAACCCATAGTCTGTGCCTTTGTCCCTCTCTTGCCAAAGGAGGTGAGGAGAAGGGGAGCGGCTTGTTTGGAATTTAATTTCTGGCTAGTGTTAATCCACCACAATCCCTTATTTGAAACAGAATCCAAATTTCATCTGGTTCTCATAAGAATCTTTTGAACTAACCCTCAGTGACTTCTGATCTTAGTTAAAGCTTGGTGATCACTTTCAAATGCAAATCAAAACATACTTCTAACATAGTAGTCATGTACTTTGAGCAGAGAGGTATAAATTTAGGTCCCAAATGTTTTCACAGTAGGAGTTTTGTCAGATTTGCTGACAAATCTGCTCCCTCTCTCAATAAAGCAGGTATATTCTCAGCAATGTTTGATTTTCTTGGTTTTGTTAATTTAGAGATTTTGACAGCAAGGCTGGTCTTCGTTGGTCAGATTGGTCATTAGCTTGAACACAGCATAAATCAAAATGGAAGTAAAATTCTCCCTACCTCACTTGGCTCTGAGGAAAGCAGAGTGTCTGGCACAGTGCTGCGGTGGATCTGAAACTTCATGTGCAAAGCTGATGTGGTGCTGCGTTGGGGGTAATGCTGTCACACGTGACATCCCGTGGTGACGACAACATGCATGCCCACAGTTCACAAAGCTGTGAGCAGGAATCACTCAAAACTCTTGAAATGCAAGGCATGTGAAAGAATTTGGAACCCCTTCTGCTAAAAACAGTCTGAAACCTTCAGAATGGCCTATCTCTGGAATGGATAGAGAAGCTTACATTACATGCTCGATCCAGTCATGCACCATGCAATTTTTGTACATGTAATAACAGATCACTCTCGACAGTGCACCTCAGTCTTCATCTGCAGTGCTTTCTGCTATTCTTGTCCCCAGACTGCCTTACGCAGAGGCTGCCTATCATGCCAAATTTTCTGCTAGTGACAAACATCTCGCATGTAAAAATAGCCCTGAACCAAATATCCCTTTTCTGGCCAATTCCACAGGGCTGGAAGAATACAAATTGGGAACAAACATTTGGATTTCGCAGGTGAATTTAAAAATCCTCCTGTCTGTGCCCTGTATAAATCTGGTAGTCTTGTAAGCTACATTCAGACCTGTAGTCTCCAAATCATCTCTGATGACAAGATCTACAGAGAAACCACAGATTTGTTTTGCTTGTGACCTAATAACAGTCACTGAAAGCAAAGAGGGGGGGTTTTGCTGTCTTAAGAGGTCTGAATCAGGCATTATATCAGCTTATAAAACAGATTGAAGATGTGGCCAGTGTATTTACCACCCTGTATTCATGTATCTTCATCTCTGGTCCCTCTGTAAGAGAAGAGGACTTTGCTCTTCCATAACATGCTGCATACCAGCTGCCTGCTTCTCACACAGGCTAACTCCTACTCTCCCCAGGAATAGCTTATCAGAGTCTCCGGCATTGTTTAGTTGGCTATAAACCAGCAAGCAAGTTCTGTCTCCATGGTGAATGATTCTTTGTCATCTTTTCCTCAAAGCTTTCTAATTAGACATCCTGTAACTTGCAGCTTTTCTATAACGTATTTGCAGTAGGGTGGGTGTGGGTTTGCGTGGAGAATAAAAATTAAAACATGGCAGTGAATTGGCAGTTTGTAAATAATTGCAATAAATAAACAAATTTTCTCTCTCTCTTTTTTTTTTTTTATATGAGACATGGACTGGATCTTCTTTCAGGCAAGCAGATGGTCATTTTATTCCTTCATCCTTAAATCACCAAACCAATGTGCCATAACAGAGAGCAACACCAGTTTCCACCTATTCTCAACATTCTGGGATGACATGTCTGATTTTGGAGATCTGACCCCCAGTCTGGGGGTGAAGCAAAGAATGGATGCAAAGAAAGTGAGAGCACAATAAAATAATGTGCCATTTAAGAAAACATTCACCTCCAATTTGGAGTTTCTTCTCTAGTCAAGAGCTGATTCAAATTTGTTAGCATTTACCAGTCATCTAGGGTCCTTTGTGAAATGTGCTGATTTCATCTGGTTCCCTTTGGACAGATATTTACCTCACAAAAGCAATCTTTACAGCAGGTATCACTTATCAGGCCACAGAGACCTGCCAAAATAAAAAAGGAGCTATAAAAAAAACCCAAACCAACCCACACTGAAAGGGTGGGGGGCAGGGGTATGGGACAAAAGAGAAAAGGGAAAAACAGAACTAGGGATTCAAATGAGTGCTTTTCCCACTAGAGATCCAAATAGCTGAAATGCTTACGGCTGTGTCCCTGCCCTTCTTACGACTACTTGGCCTACTCATGGAGTGCTGAACACTGGTGCAGTCTCCTCTGAGAGGACTCCTAGGCTGCACCAAGGGCTGCACTGCCCGGCAGATCTCCTTGGGAGCCTCCAAGCATGAAGCTACTTCAAAACCTAGACCTTCCCCATGGCATTCTCAAGCCTGGCAGAAGAGTACTTTCTACTACCAGTGAACGATTGAGGAGTATTCACCCCTTATGCCAGCAATGAGAAAGCTCTCTACTACTGCCTTCTGACCTTCTCAATAAAATATTCACATAAAAAGTTATGTGTTTTTACATAGTACATAGGCTTGCACCTATCACACATGCTGCTCACTGAAACTCTTTTGATATTGCTAGGAATACTGCAATGAAAGACTGAAATTTCATCGGTGTCTCATTCATTCCCTGGCTGAAGTTGTAAACCACTGCTTCTAACAACGCAATCAACTCCACAGATATATGTTGCATTGTCACAAAGAGGGGCTTACGATATCAATTTAGGAATAATTAGATGGAATAGATGTGGATGTCACGAGTATCTGTGTCTGCAAATTCTTCCAATAATGCATCTCATGACCAAAAAAATGTTTTATGAGGTTCAAGCCTCATCCACAGCTTATGGCTCCTGGTTAATAGAATCAGTCAAAGGGCAAAGAAGAGAGAGGGGGTGTTCATGAATATTTATGAAGAAAAATAAGCAGCCAAGATATTCCCTTTTAACAGGCTTCATTACTTCTTTCATTCTCCTGATGAAGTAACAGCATTCAAATCCAGGCACCTGAGTGTTTCTCAGTTGCCACTCACAATCAGATCCATAAAATAATTTGAACATACATGTCTTTATATCTACAAATGGAAACAGGAAGAATGAGACACACTCTGTTCTTCTTAAACAATTTTGTTGCATGAGGACAGGACCAGATTGACAGACAGCCCTCTTCTGCGCCTAGTTCCACAAGCTGCTGAGTGTCTCCAGAAAAGCTTGAGCCCTCTCAGAGCCAGGAATGGAAGATAAAGGCTGAGCTTAACTGAAAGATTTCAGCTTGACGATCAGTTTGCAAGATTACTTTCTTCATCCTCAAACTAGAGGTAGGCTGGGAAGCCTTCACCAACACGGCTTGTGTCCATACCCTTGGTCACCATGGCTAACTTCTACCAGAAGGCTAATTTCTTGTCAGTCTTAGTTACTCCTTAAGGGTTCTGGTGAGAAAACTATGGGAATAGCCCTAAATGTCTATAGGCATGTAAAAACTTAGTGAGATCAAGGCCTACCAACCCTTATTACATTGGCCTGCAATGATTTACTACTCTGAGCAGGTTGGAGTTGCCTGGAACCATACCACCCTACTTGTTTGAAGCAGTAGGCTAACACCAGCGAGCAGTTCTACAGCTGGATTTTCTTAAGTTGGTACAGTCCCTGAATGTCTGAAGGTTACAGAAGAACTTCCTTTACCTAGGTATGATGCCAGGCAGCCATCAGCATGCTGGAAGGCAGAAAGTGATGGGTATAGGAGTGGACAGGCCCTCTGTGTGCAGGGTTTCTTCACAGTACTGTCACATTTCACCACAGACTGCTGGCAGAAACTGCAAACACATCAAATCAGGCATGAAGCTCTGAGTTCCTTCCCAGGTCCACAGGACTCACACGGCAGCTCTTGCAGGCATGCCACAGACTTTCAGAGAAGTGCACATGCAGAAAACACACTCCATGCACCACTATAAGATACAGAAATGTATCTAAATTCAAACTTCAGCACACAGAGATTGGTTATGATTGTAACTGCAGTGCATCTTGTCCCCTCAGCTGCTCTCGACTGCACACTCAACAGAGGAATGGCTCATCAAAAACAAGGTTCTGCAAAACCTCAAAGAATAACACTCAGACACACTAATCAAAACAATCTAATTGATACAGAGAACATTCCCTCGGGCTGAAGTTCAATCCCAAGACCTTGGGAGATGAAGGCTTCCAACCAGCCCTTCTCTACCTCCCAAGCAGTCTTTCACAATCTTGTCTTGATCCTGAAAACCTGTGGGAGGAAGAGGGTAACATGAGCTCCACATACCCAGCCACATCCTTGCAAGCTCAAAGGACCAAACAGAGGACATCTAACAGTACCAAAAGTACCTCTGTATCTTGAGCTTTGAAAATAAGTCTTAGTTGGATCTGATTACAAACTTAAATTTGTGTATGTGCTGAATCAGGAGGGTCTCAAACTAAGCCTCTTGAGAGCAAGCTGATTGTAGTGACCACATAAAATCCCCGTATCCTGACCTGGCCCTGTTAGTTAGTCCTACCAACTCTGTTCTGAGAAAAAAAAGCAAAAATGAAGACAACAAAGGGGACAAAGACCATAGCATCTTGTCTTTCAGTGTCTTGGTTTCCATGATGAAGTCCAAATGGGAATATTTATGCACATTTCCCCAGAGAGTGCTGCCTAGTCTAGCATGTCAGTGCTGCAGAAGGTTTGAAATGGCATCCTGAGAAGACACTGATTTTTTTCATAGCTCAGCAGCATATGCACACAACCTACTGACACAGCCTGGCAGCTCTGTCTACTGACACAGCTTGACAGCTCTGTCATACACCAAGCCCTCAAAAGCTCCCAAAACTATAGTGTCCCACAGACACATTGCTTAGACCAAGGCAAAGCTCCTCACTGAGATCTTTAGCCTCCAACCTGTACAACATTGCAGGAGGCTGAAACACGGGTTGCTTGGATTTTTGCCTATGGACACTTTTAACTAAAAAACGTATATATATTCTTCTCACCAGAAACCTCTACATGTAATGCAAACTTCCAGGAGAAAATAAAATTTTAAAAATTTAGGTTTAGATCAACTACTTGTCTACATGTTGTAGGTTTTGGCTAATGATTTGTAAACATGGATGTTTTCTTGTAAGAAAATGCTGAAAACAAGAACAAAAGCATAGTTTAGGCCAAAATCAAATTTGACATCAAAGAAAACCCTCGATAGGTATTTTTTTATCCAGCTCTACCCAAAATTGTATGCAACAGATATATGCACTTCTGGCACCTCTTCCACATAGGGATAAAATGGTACATCTTTTTAGCATTTTCATAGGGCAGCTTCTCAAGCAGATTTCAACATCCACAGCCATGTATCCCACTGTTCACACCTTCTGTTTGTAAATATTAGTCTTGATTGCTCCCAAATTATCCATGTCTATACTTGGTCACAAATCCTTTCCCAGTCCTTTTAACAGCTCTTGACCTCTTATCTTTACCTGTACATGTAAACCACATTAATTCTGGAGATTTCTAGCAAAGAGTATACAGTTAATGGATATTCCAGAATTAAGCATAGATCAGCAAGTCTGTGTCATTCTAGCCCCCTGCAGTTAAATGTGCAATGCCTCAGCAAGACATACACCCTGAAAAATCCTGTATGGTAGAAACGAAATTCTCCTTCTTGCAGTACAAAAATGATCTTTCTTTCTTTAGAACTCCCTTTAGTACATCATATTTGCTAAATGTATTTTTTT
>VZRJ01008885.1:349678-373384 GCA_013397565.1 Ptilonorhynchus violaceus | reverse complement strand
GGGAAAGGCGGGAGTGCGCTGGTCCCGCCCCTTCCCGCCCCGCCCGCGCAGGGAAGGGACGGCGCTTGTGGCGTGCGCCGCCGGATTGACCAATCGCGGCGCTCCGTGCTCACCCAGCCCCCGGCTGACGCGAAGCGCTCGGTTCTGATTGGCTGGAGGGAGCGTCAGTCAGGCGGGACGGTGCCCGCAGGCGGAAGCGTCTCGCCCAGGAGCGGGTACGTGCGGCCGCGCCGGGCCGGGGAGCGGCACCGGCACCGGGGCTGGAGCGGGGACTGGGGCGGGGACTGGGGCGGCAGCGGGGCTGGGAGCGGGAGCGAGACCGGGACCGGGGCTGGGAAGGCACCTCCCGCCGGTCCCCAGGGACACCAGCACGTCCCGGTGTGTCACTGAGTGTCCGGCCCTGAGGAGGCACCGCCGGGGCCGCGCGCGGAGTTTGGGGTCTGTAGGTGCAAGTAAAGAAAAAAATGACGTATTCTGTCTAAATAACAATTTATTTGGCCGGGGCGTAGCAATTAGCGGTGGGGCTTTAATTGCAGCGCAGGGTCGTGGCTCCTCTGCCCCGTCACGCCCGAGCCCATCGCAGAAATTGCGATGCACGTGGAGCAGACTTGAGTCAGAATTGGCCTCTGGAGAATTGCGAAATCGAGCTTTTTTTCCCTGCTTCTGTCAAGTCTTCAAACTTTAATAGCGCTCTTAAAGAATCCTCGCTGCGGGCAGCTCTGGGGCTGAACAGCACATTCAAAGGGATAAATCGTGGAATGGTTTGGCTTGGGAGGACCTCAAAGCCCATCCAGTGCCACCCCTGGCATGGGCGGGGACACCTTCCACTATCCCAGGCTGCTCCAAGCCCCGTCCGACCTGGCGTTGGACACTTCCGGGGATGGGGCCTCATAAGGAATGTAAATACGATTAATATCACTTTTAATAAGTGTGCCACACTGCCTTGTTTTGGTATAAATTCATTTAAAACTTCCTTTCTTTCCTCTTGTCTTTCTGTAATACTTAAAAATTTAGACAACGGAGCCCGGTGCTGTGGAATAGGGAGAACTGAAACTGTAGGAAATTACTGAAATAAGTGGAAAAATGACAGTGGATGTAACAGAAATGTTCATATCAGCTCCTGACGTACTTTTCATCCTCTGTGCATGTGGGAAATGTGTGACCTAAAGTATATTCTGATGAGTTGCTTATGGAAGGTACATCTTCCTCAAGGAAAACTTGTATATTCTTCATGACTCTTAAGTTTCTTTCCTTTTTCGTTTTTGTCTTCTCTTCTTTGGAAACAGGAGGTTCTGTTCTTTACTAACCCCATGACATTCCAGGTTAAGGCAGTTTTCTTTCTGCAGACTTTTTGTATTTCCTTGCAGCTGCTTTCAATACTTTGTTCAAGAAAAATCAGTTCATTTGGGGAGAGAAAAGCTGATTTCCAGGTGAAAATGTTGAGCTGCTGTTGTGTTTTCTGTTTGAGTAACACCCCAGTGGGTTTGGTCTCAGTGCTGGCATCTGCCAAGGATGATTTTTACAGCTCCAGTTGTGCTCACTTTGTTCAGTGTGTTCAGTTTGCTCTTGGTTTTGTTTGTTGGACAGGAGTGAGGAATGTTTCCCGTCTGCCCTTGGAAAAGGGGAGGAGGCTGATTATGGGAAGGGCATTGAAGGACGGGGAATGCCAAGGGCTTTACCTGTTTCCTCCCTGTGAGGTGTGTGGGTGTAAGAGTTTGAACCAGAGAGTGAGTTTTGTACCTTTATCCAGGTAGGAAATTCCAGTTGAAAGCATCTGCCTCCAGCAGAGGTGTCTGCCTGTGCAGCAGGATGTCCCTGGGATGTCTCTGTCCCTGTGTCCATGTTAATTCATGTGGGGACAAACTTCAGCCTGGCTCTTGTGCTCTTTGTGGAGCCTCAGCTTCACAGTGGGGCTCATTTTTCACAGTTAAATTCAGCTTAGCATTTTCTTCCTTTTTTTTCCTAGAGGTGTTGAGAACTACCTACATATGGATCATGGAATGTTTGGGTTGGAAGTCACTGTGGGTCCAGTGCCACCTCCTGCCAAGGGCAGGGACACCTTCCACTATCCCAGGCTGCTCCAAGCCCCGTCCAGCCTGGCCTTGGACACTTCCAGGACCGAGGGGCAGCCACAGCTTCTCTGGGCAGCCTGTGCCAGGGCCTCCCCGCCCTCACAGGGAACAATTCCTTCCCAAGATCCCATCTAGCCCTGCCCTTTGGCAGTGGGAAGCCATTCCCTGTGTCCTGTCCCTCCATCCCTTGTCCCAAGTCCCTCTCCAGCTCTCCTGGAGCCCCTTTAGGCTCTGGAAGGGGCTCTGAGGTCTCTCTGGATCCTTCTCTCCTCCAGGTGAACACCCCCCTTTCCTGATTCTTGTTCCCCAGCCCAGGACACCTTTGTCTTTCTGACTGCAGGTGTCCCTTGTTGGCTCATGGCCCTTTTTTCCCACAGGGATGCTCTGTCGGGGTCCCTTTCCTCCCATGTGTCAGTGTGTTTCTTCTTTCTGGCATATTAAATCTAGGATTTTTTAGCTGGATTTGTTGAACACCTTGTGAGAGGGTGGCCCACCCCTTTTAGGTTACTCTGTACTGTCTGTTCAGGGTGCCCAGAGAAGCTGTGGCTGCCCCATCCCTGGAAGTGTCCAAGGCCAGGTTGGATGGGGCTTGGAGCAGCCTGGGCTACTGGAAGGTGTCCCTGCCCATGGCAGGGGATGGAATGGGATGGGCTTTAAGGTCCCTCCCAACCCATTCCATGATGCCATGTTTGCCTGCAGCCACCCTAGGGTGAGGCCTGTGAGTTCCATAGTGGGGACAGCAATGGGAACCTGAACGTGTCCCAGTGTGGGAGGGTGAGAAACTGGAACGGGAATGCGGGGATTGCTGCAAGGTGAGGGAGAGACACAGCCATAAAGTCCAAATGGAGCCATTTAAGAGTGGAAAAGGAGGAAGGGCTTTAGGAGCAGTCATAATTCAGCTGAGGGAGCTGGGAAAGGGGCTCAGCCTGGAGAAAAGGAGGCTCAGGGGGGACCTTCTGGCCCTGCACAGCTCCTGACAGGAGGGGGCAGCCAGGGGGGGTCAGGCTCTGCTCCCAGGGAACAGGGACAGGAGGAGAGGGAACGTCCTCAAGCTGTGCCAGGGGAGGATCAGATTAGAGAGTAAAAAGAAAATTTCCCTGCCAGAGGGATCAGGCCTTGGAATGAGCTGCCCGGGGAGTTGGTGCAGTCACTGTCTCTGGAAGTGCTCAGGAGGTGTCTGGATGTGGCCCTTGGGGACAGGGTTTGGGGGGATGCTGGTGCTGCTGGGGTGGCACTGGATGATCCTGAAGGGCTCTCCCAACCCTGATGATCCTGGAATTCCGTACAAGCACAGCACAGTGATTCAGTGTGAAAGCTGTGGGAAGAGCAGGGATCTCACAATTGCCAGGGAAAAGTGTCATTTAGGAGAATAACTGCATGGCTGAGCCCAGATGCTGTACAAATTAAAACTATTTTGGAATTGATTGATTTTAATATTTAAAGTGGCATCCCAACTGTGGATTTCTGCAGCTGGATGAACTTTTTGGTCTTGTTCACAGGGGGCGACCTGTGTTTGTAGCATAGGCAAACTGTCTATTTATTGATTTTTATTCCACTTCTTCTCACTGCTGTTATTACCCAGAAAATGTTCTCCATCAGTCTGGGCTGTAACATCCATCGAGAAGGACATTTGTTGTTATTCTTTAACAAGTGGCTGCAGGTTGGGAAATGCAGAAGTTGACAATACTAAACCAAATTAGAGTGGTGTTAAGGGCAGTTGCGAGTCAGTTAATTAACTTTGTTTTCCTTTTCCCATATTTAAAGTTCCCTGTGACCTTCTCTCTGTGCAGCGAGACCTCTCCCTTTGGTATCAGTTGATTTGCTGAGTTGGGCTCTTTTCCCCTGCACTAAATTATATTAGCTGTTAATTTGGAGACTGGAAATATTAGTATTTAATTCGGATTCTTTGACATGACTTAAAAACGAAGTTCTGCTCTAAGGTTTTGGGTCGTGTGGTGATTTTCTTTTGTGATTCTATTTAAGGGAGGTTGTTTTGTAAATATAGCTCAATACAGCATCCGTGGAGTTTATCATGGAATCTTTTGGTTTGGGAGAACTTTAAAATCATCTCACTCCCTCTCCTGCCATGGGCAGGGAAACTTCCAGTGGAAGGTTCTGTATTAAAACCTTAATTCTGTGAAAAATTCCACAACGAGAGTTGTCCAGCATCTCAAGATGTTACTGATTGGTATTAAACTCATCCTTGGCTGTGTTTCAGGCATTCGGGGCACGGCTGTGGATGGAAAAATTCATGTGTAAGTACAAGGCAAGCAGGGCAGTGTAAGCTGGGAGGCCATGGCAGGATTCCTGGACAACTTCCGCTGGCCGGAGTGCGAGTGCATCGACTGGAGCGAGCGCCGGAACGCCGTCGCCTCCATCGTGGCCGGAGTGCTGGTGAGCTGGGAATGCGGCACGGTCCCATTTCTGCCTCACACTCGAGGAATTTTGCCTCCCAGCTGCCCCTCAATCCAGTCTGTTCCTTCCAAGTGTCGTCGTGGGATTGTCGGCGGCGTTTTTACAACTCCTGTGGCGCTGCTGATGATGAATCATTTCTGCTCTCTCTGCTTGAAAAAAAATTCCTCGTGGGTTTTCTGCAGAATTGGATCTGTCAGAACTCCTCTGTTCTGCATCATCTGTATCTCGTGTGTGTTTAGAGTCTGGATTGTTGTTCTTAAGGAGAACAAGGGACAGGGAATTTCATAAAATCCCAGAATGGTCTGGGTGAGAAGGGACCTCAAAGCCCATCCAGTCCCCCCCCCTGCCATGGGCAGGGACACCTTCCACTAGCCCAGGATGCTCCAAGCCCCATCCAACCTGGCCTTGGACACTTGCAGGGATCCAGGGGCAGCCACAGCTTCTCTGGGCACCCTGTGCCAGGGCCTCCCCACCCTCACAGGGCACAATTCCTTCCCAATATCCACTTCCAGGCATGGGGCAGCCACAGCTTCTCTGGACATAAATTTATCCATACACTGCTCCTTAATTTGAACAGAAAATGTGGCTGATTCCCAAACATTCCTCTGAAAACAGGAGTGTTGGAGTATATGCAGACCTTGCCCATCAAACACATTTAAATAGCTTTCCAGAGAGTTGGTGCTTGTTAAAAGCCAGTTAACCCAGTGCTGTCCAGGAACACTGGCCTGGTTTCTCTGCCTGTCCCTGTGCCCTCCCAGCCTCACTCCCTGTGTTTTGTGTCCAGTTTTTCACAGGCTGGTGGATCATGATTGACGCTGCCGTGGTTTATCCCAAGCCGGAGCAGCTGAACCACGCCTTCCACACCTGTGGGGTCTTCTCCACGCTGGCCTTTTTCATGTGAGTGGGCACAAAGGGGGTTCTCATCACATAAACACAGGAAATTAAACCCAGGTTTTACTGGACAATATGTCCAATGTGGATAAATCAGAGAATCAGGGAATGGTTTGTGTTGGAGGGGCCTTAAAGCCCATCCAGTCCCACCTTCCATGGGAAGGGACACCTTCCACTATCCCAGGTTGCTCCAAGCCCTGTCCAGCCTGGCCCTGGACACTTCCAGGGATGGAGAATCCAACACCTACCTCAATATGAAACATTTGACTGCATTTCCCTCTGTTTTTAAATAATTTTTACAGCTGTTCCTTGTCTAAAACTTCCTCAAATGGGAGGGGTAACAGTAGCCTGACTCTTGTCATGGAGATACAAATAAAAGTAACAGCTTTTATTGAATCATCCAATATTGGCAAGAAAAAAAGGAGGAATTTGGATTTGTGACTAAACAGAATGCCAAGGAATGTTCCCAGAATTTGTCACATTTTTTTAAAAAAGCTGGGTTTTACTTAGAACCTTAAATTGATTTTCTGTAATCTGAAGTGTATCTCCTGCTTTTGTTCCCAGGATAAATGCTGTATCAAATGCACAGGTGAGAGGAGACAGCTACAGTGATGGATGCTTAGGAAGAACAGGTAAATCAACTCTAAAGATCTTGCTCAGGTGAATGACTGATTATTTACCTGCTGGATTTTTTTTCCAAGTGGTGATAAAAGAAATAATCAGAAGATAAGGAGAGAACTTCTGTGAATTAATTTCTTTACAGAATTAACCCTTGGAAACAAGTGCTGGCTTTGTTAAAAAGGTGAACTTGGAAAAATTCAACTGCTGGATATCTTGGCTTCCTAAACTTCCCCCTGCAAATCTTGGATAGCTGCTGGGAAAAATCAGCTCCTGCCTGGGGGTGGGCTCTGGAGCAGACATTCCTTGGGAATGTGCACAAACATTCGATTTCCTCTGTGTCACTGCTGGGGGTGTCCCTGGACATGCTGTCCTCTCCCTGCTTCCGTTCATAATTCTCTTCCTGTTTCCCATGTGGATCTCAACAGCCTTTTCCATGGGATTTGTAAATTCCTCAATGGATATCTGGTGGGATTTACTGATATTTGAACTGGCCCATGGTGCTCTTTGTGTGTCATTCATGAACCAGCTCCAGAGAACATTTGCACAGGAATATTTTTCCTTTCCCATGAGTGGGCAGGTGGATTTTGTTCTTGATCCAGGGTTTAACCCTTTCCATTTGTGCCTTTAGTCACATGTTTCATCCTCCCAGAGGAGCAGCTGGATTGCCTGTCCCTATGGATAACAATCCATGTTTTACTCTTCCCTGCAGGGGCTCGGATCTGGCTCTTCATCGGCTTCATGCTGATGTTTGGATCACTCATTGCTTCCATGTGGATTCTCTTTGGAGCATATGTTACACAGAGTAAGTTTGGTTTTTTTCTCCTCTAGGAAAGTTTCCTGCCAGCTTTTGGCAGGAAATCCACAGGGGTGGAAGCCTGTGGTCTCTGGAAAATCCAAGCCACGCCATCCAGATTTTAGTCCAGGATTGACACTGGAATAATGTGTTAAATCCAACTCCCAGTAACTGGAATATTGTGTTAAATCCACCTCCCAGTGCTAAAGAACTGAATGTCTCCTCTGTTGTCTCCTTTGCAGACACTAATGTGTACCCTGGATTAGCAGTGTTTTTCCAGAATGCATTAATATTTTTCAGGTAAGTTACCTGGGCAAATTCCCCTCCTTCCAAAGGGACTTAGCTGCTTCCATACATTGATACTCCTGGAAAAGAAGCTCTTTTTTTCTACCCCCTTTGCTGCAGAGCTTAGAAGCAAGGTTTGATTTGCCCCTGCCCAGGCTCTTCACTCCCTCACACTCCTGCTAGTCCAGCCTTCTCTGCTCTCCCTGAATTTACAGCTCTGGAATGTGGATGACAAGGATATAGAGAGTTTTCTGGATGAGGTATTGCCAGTGTCTTTGGATAATGGCAATCATTCACCTCTGTCCTACACATCCCTTGGCATCCATCCCAGCAGAACCAGCTGGGAGATTCAATTGCCCTTTTCCAGACTATTTCACACCAATGGCTCAATTCTGTGGTAGTTGATATTCCCTAAATTTCCTTCCACTGGTTGAGCTTTCAGTTGTAGAGTGATAATTCCTTTCTCTGAGAGCATGGTGGTGTGTTTTGTAACAGCACGCTGGATTTATTTCAAATTAGATTTTAAATCTATCATCTAACACTTGGAAATTGATTGGTATCTGTAATAACTCTTTTTAGCTATAAAATTCATTTCGCAATCCATGGATTTTATTAATGAAAGATACTGAAAGTGTTAAATAGTGTCGGTTCCAAGATCAGTCACTGTAAATTTTCATCTCACCTCTTTTAAATTCCTGGCTGATCCTTTTCCTTCCAGTCCCACATCAGATGCTTTGCAGTGACCTGGATCAATGGGCTCTGGGAAATGAGGGATGTTCCTGCAGGAAACAGCAGCTCCTACATCTCCTCTGGGATTGAAGGGAAACTGCTGAAGGCAGATTTTGAGAATAGTTTCACTTTGCCTGAAATCTTTAGTCTTATTTAGAATCCCTTAAAGCTCATCCAGTCCCACCTGGGCAGGGACACCTTCCACTATCCCAGGTTGCTCCAAGCCCTGTCCAACCTGGCCTTGGACACTTCCAGGGGTGGGGCAGCCACAATATGCGGAATTTTGGAAATCAACCTGTAATTTGGATCTGACTTCTCTACCACAGGCTCAATATTCTGATTTGCTCATAAAAATGGAGTTGTTTAGATTTTTTTCTCAGCCCATCATGTTGAACTGATTCCCAGGTGCCAGGGTGAGACTTGCTGCTCTGGACTCCTTGAATTTTGTAAATTCCAGCTTTTTCTTTCAGAGGGGTTGTGAAACTGGTTATTTTTTGTTTGAGCTTGGCTCCCACACTTCCAGCCTTGCACAGGAAAGCAAATGTAAATACCAAACCCAAATACTGACCTGACTAAGGGTTCAGGGCTGTTGATTTGCACAAGATAGGACTTAAGGACACTGTTAAAATTACTTTATGTGTGGTCTGATTTTTCTTTCTTTTACTTTTTTCCCCTTAGCACTCTGATCTACAAGTTTGGAAGAACAGAAGAGCTGTGGGGCTGAGCTCACTCCTGGTCTGGTCCATAGTTGCCCTGTGGTTCTTGTATGTAGATAATTCACAGTTCTTTGTTCTTGGTTTGCTTTCCAAACTGTTGGAACTGAGACAATTCCAGGCTCTGTCAGAAGCTCCTCTTTTCCCAGGACACACTTGTGAATATGTACATAGGACTGTATATATGTCAAAGGGAATGGCAGGCTGCCAGGTTTTCCTGCTGAAAACTCCAGGCTTTTTCCTTCAAATCCATGGCTTCCCATCATGTTCCATCTTCCAAACCTTCACCTGTGTCCGAGGCTTCAGTGAACCAGTAGTGAGCTAACAGGACAAAGCCCTGCCCTGGACCAGGGGCCATGCTGGGATAAGAGCTGATTTTAAGAATTTTATATTATTGTTCAGGTAAATATAAAGTAGCTTTTTTTTTTTTTTTGGTAAAAGGTTATGGGTTTTTAAGCAAGTCAAGTCCCTACACTCAGCAGGTTGTGCATGGCAAAGCAAAGTATTCCTGACTTGTGATGGCTCTGGCACAAAGGACATTTGCTGGCACCACAGTCCTTGGAATTAATTTCATGCTGCTCAGTGTAAGAGATACCAGTTGGTATTTAATGTATTTCCTGGTATTAGAATAAAAAACTCCAACAAACTGATGACAGTTGTACTTACTATAAAGAATGAGTTAGACGAACATCCTTCAACTCATGCAAGTGTCATTATCTCCAGGGAAAGCTGTTTGCTGATAAATGAGTTTTCCTGCCCTTGTTCCCTCTCTGTTTAAAAGGAGGTGGGATGTGGATGTATTTATTGTTCACAGTCCTACCTGGTAATCATTTTCAAGGTTCAATCAATTCTAGGAGTGACTCACACCCAGTTTTAGGGCTGCCTTATTGTATTTATGTATTTATCTCTTATGTTTTATGGCTGTTTCTGTCATTGAATTATTGAAATGCAGTTTCTTCTCAGTGGAGTGAAAGAGAAAGGGAGGCCAAGGGTGTTTTATATCCATGGAGGGCTCTTGTAGACCCATTTGCTGTGGGTGACTCCTTCTCTCACGTGTTCTCTGTGGGTTTTAATGCATTTGCCTCTCCCCTGTGTCCCAAGGCTTTTACAACTTCCCCATATCGAGTTGCTGCCGCAGGGGTGTTGAAGTGCTGAGTGGAAATGCTGTGCCTGGTGACTGGAAGCTCTTAGTCATCCCCTGCTCCGTGTGGGAAGTGCTCCATGGGCAGGATACGAGGCCAGTTCTGGAGCTGTCCTCGTGCCCTGGCTGGAGGCACGAGGTGGCCGCTGGTTGCAGTTCCAGAAAAATGCAATAAAAGTGACCTTGTGTTCTCAAGATAGTGAATTCACAGGGTAATTGTACAGGAACTCACCTTTACACAAGGCTTGCACCACGGAGTAAAACCAGGCTTTGGTTTCAGGTCAGGTTTCTTGCCCAGGGGCTTGGGAATGTTTGTTGGGGTTTTTATAAAGTCAGTAAGGAGTGGGGCCTGTAACTAATCCCAGTGCCAGGATCTTGTACCTGGACTTGGAACCTGAACACACAATACAGGCTGGGAGAGCTGGGGGTGCTCACCTGGAGAAGAGAAGGCTCCAGGGAGACCTCAGAGCCCCTTCCAGTGCCTAAAGGGGCTCCAGGAGAGCTGAAGAGGGACTTGGGACAAGGGATGGAGTGTCAGGACACAGGGAATGGCTTCCCAGTGCCAGAGGGCACTTTTACACCTCTGGCAGCTCCAGCACAGGCCCAGGGGTCAGGGAGGGCTCAGTGACAACAACCCTTGAGTTATTCCCAGCAAATCGTTTTTAACTTTGGCCTGTTTGTGTAAAAATATTTAACAACACGATCCCTGACAGAAGTTCAGTGCAGAGTTTATTCAGGAATACACAGGTATATTCCCAGGAGGTGTTTTAACCTTATTTACATCCTCTATCGTGCATTAGGTTGTCCCTTTTGTGAGCTGTGGCTCCTCCTTTGGCCCCAGCCCAGGCTCCAAGTGTGGATGACTAAAAGCAGATTTGGGGCTGACGTGACAATCCCAACAGACTCAGGCTTCCCTGAACGTCCCTGTGTCAGCAGTTTGTCTAATCCCCAGGGATTAGATCAGTTCTGCAAGAAAACACCTGGTGAAGCTTTTGGCAGCTGCTGCCTTGGTGTGTTCCTGGAAAGGCTGAGACACTGTCACCTCAGCTCCCCCAGCTCTGCCAGCAACAGGGCACTCCAACCAGGCTTTTCCAAACAAACAGCCCCTGTTCTTGTTGGGTTTTTTTAAACGATTCATATCAAACCCAGCGAAAAAAACCATGAAATAAACCCCATCTTTGTAGTACAGAAGAGGTTCACTTGTTCTTTGTGCTTTATTAGACACTTGCAGACCCCACAGGGAGTGATCTGAGGTTTAACGGGCTCTTCTGCTTTAAGGCACTAAAAACAGAACTCTGAGTCAACTTTCCTTCTGCTGCTGGTCAACAAGAGGTTTTAGTGTCTGATAGTGACTGGTACACATTGTAAAAACTCGGAGCAAAATTATTTTCCAGTCCTTTTTGGTATGCAGGGCCCTGGCCTGGCTGCAGGAGCAGATTAATGCTTCCAGGAGGGTGGGGAGAGGCAGATACGAGGAGGCCTCTCTGGGAGGAGTTCTTGGCACGGGTTCATCCTGAGGAAAGTACTCACAAATTTCTCTTGAGTTTGTCCTGCATTTAAAAAGACTTAGAAAAGCAGACTGGGGGGGTGGGGGGGAGGGTATAATGGAAGTATTATAGTATTATGGCCAACAAAACCAAAAAACATTATAAATGTAATTCACATTACAGCTGTTTGCTCCCTGAAAAAACCCAGGTTATCCCACATCAGTAAAGTGCTGTTGTTCCTCCAAGCTTCATTCCAACCTGGGGTGGGAATTTACCCCTTTTATAACCATGTCTTCAGGTACTTTAGTGTTCCTCTCCTTTCCCTTCCACGCTCCCCCTTCCAGTGCCTTTGGCAGAGCGAGGAGTGGGGGGAGCTCGGCAGAAGCCCCTGGAGCTCATCCCAGGGCTCCATGTCCCGTTCAGGATGGTCCTGCCAGCAGCCACACCACGGGAGCAGCTTCTGGATAGTCCTGGAGCAGGTGACACTCACTGGGGTGGCCCTTCAGCGACTTCCCTGTCCCTGGGGGTGGTGGGAGAAGGAGCTTCACTCTCCGAGCCGCTTCCTTCTCCAACCACAAGAGCATCAGCAGGATCATCCTCAGCAGGACTGTCCAGCTCCTCCAACACAGCCATGCCAGGGTCCCTCAGGAACTGCAAAAATCCACAAAACACCAGTTTAGATCCCTGGCCACGCCTGTCAGAAATTCCAGACACAAAAAGTTGCTGCTACATCGAGATTCCATCCTGGGCTTCCTTGAAACTACACTGGACAAGGGGAATGTTAAAAATACCTTATTTCTGTGAGGGAGAAGAAAGAAAGAATCATTCCAACATCCATTCAAGTGAGTTAAAGCAGCTGCAATTCCTGGTTGGGTGTTGTGGGGCTTTTAAAATAAATTTTGGCCAAACTTTTCATGTTGGTTCAAGCAAATTCCTTTAAGAACAAACCACTTCCTGATCTCCCAGCTGGGGAGATCCTCCAGCTGCAGGAATCCAGCAACTGAGTGATGGAACGAACAGGATCCAAGATCCTGGTTGGATCAGGGTCAGGCAAGTGGGAGCTGCACCTTCTCCTGTCACCAGGAATCCCCTCTGACATTCTGCCCTTGGACTGCTTCTGCTGACTCGCCCTCTGCTCCCCTTCCCTCCAGAATTAAGTCAGCAGCTTTCCAAGGATAATAATTAAATAGAAGACAGTAATCAAAGCAAGGAGCATTAGAAAAGTGGGACAAATTAAATTTGAAGTTTCGATTAAGGCTCCCCTTTCTCTGCAGTCACAGCAAGGCTTGTGAGCCACGGGATTATTTTTCCAAAACCTCAAATCTATCCACTCCAGGAAATTGCAGACACAAACAAACCTCAGCTTGGCTTTTCTGCTCCCTGTAATTCAGACCTGAGAGCTCAGATCCTGCTGGGAAAGAGGGAAGCACAGGATTTTCCTGCAAACCTACAGGAGTTCACACAAACTGCCTTAAATGACTCAGCATTCCCCACTCCTGGTTGTGAGGAGAGGCCCCAAGCTGGCTGATCCCTTGTAGAAATACACATTTTAAACAGTCTCCATATTTCCTTCTTTTCCTTCATCTCTTATCAGTGTTTTGTCCCATCCCAGGCCCATTGCTGTGTGGGAGGATCCACTCATGCTGCAAATTAATCTGGAAAATTAATCCAGAACACAGGATGAGCCTCAATTCTTGCAAGTCCTTTGCATGAAATGCTGCACTGTTTTAATACCCTGAACAATTAGTTTTTCACTATTTTAATACCCTGCACAATTTTTTTTTTACTATTTTAATACCCTGCACAAGGATTTTTTTATTATCATTTTAATACCCTGTACATGGATATTTTTACAATTTTAACACACAAGGATTTTTTTTTACTATTTTAATACCATGTACAAATACATATTTACTATTTTAATACACTGTACATGCATTTTTTTTACCATTTTAATACCCTGTACAAGGAGGTTTTTTTACTATTTTAATACACTGTACATGCATTTTTTTTACCATTTTAATACCCTGTACAAGGAGGTTTTTTTACTATTTTAATACACTGTACAAGGATTTTGTTCCCTACATGAGATACACTCGATAAGTGACCCCTGTGAAATGTCAGCTGAGCCAGCACGAAGGCAGAAAATTATATTCTCTGGGTTCATTCATTCCCATGTCTATAAAAAGTTGGAAAACCACTTCCAGAACCACAGGACTCCCACAGTGCAAAGGACTGCTCTGATAGAGACAAAAAATCCACCTCAAAGAGCTGCACATGAAGAAAAGCTTTTAAAAAACCCAGAATTTTATGCTGAATAAGAACTTTTAAATTCAGAGCTTTGCTTAAGGGCTGTTTCTCGTTTAAGGACTAAAAGAGGAAGAAGAGCAAGACTGAAACCACATTGTTTGACACACAAACGTCTGAGCCACCAGGAGGAAAAAGCCCCAGGAAGATTTTTTTTTTATCTGAGTCTTGCTAAACAAAAAGGAAAAGCCCAGGAACGTCCCCCTGAGATCATCCTGAGGCTTCAAGAAAAAACAATCAGGGTTTGCTGATTAAACATAATCAGGGCTTGCTTTTCCACATCCAATTTCTGCTCAGACCTGGCTCCAGTCCTTGTCTCACAAAACCTTTTTGCTCCCAGTAAGCCCCAGTTTGACGCCTGAGAGAAGCAAAGAAAGGGGAACAGGAACCAGGATCAGAGTCAGGCTTGGGTTTTTCCAGGAAAACACAGCCAGGTTTGTCCCCCAGGAGACAGGAAAGATCCTTCAGTTCAGCAGAAGAGGAAAGTGGGAGATCACAATCAGAAAAGCCACGGTTTTGAGACAATGCTTGTTTATCTCTATTTCTGCTGGGCAACATCTGCCTTTGTCCATGTTCCCCCCGAGCTCCTCTTCCACAGGAGAAACCCCAAAGGTCCCCACGTACCTCCTCGAAGTGTGCTGGGATTTGCAGAGGTGGCTGAGACCAATATTTCATTTTTTGGCGGTGTTTCCACAGGAAGAGCAAACCAACAGCTGCCAGCTGTGCAACGAGCAACCCCACCAAAAACAGGGCAATGATGTATCCAGCTCTGGTTGCCTCTGGAAAGAAGAAAAAAAATCCAAATACATATGGCAGGTTCCTATTAATGGAATCATGGAATGGTTTGGGTTGGGAAGGACCTTAAAGCCCATCCAGTGCCACCCCTGCCATGGGCAGGGACACCTTCCACTAGCCCAGGCTGCTCCAAACCCTGGCCAACCTGGCTTTGGACAATTCCAGGGATCCAGGGGCAGCCACAGCTTCTCTGGGCAGCCTGTGCCAGGGCCTCCCCACCCTCCCAGGGAACAATTCCTTTCCAATATCCCATCTAGCCCTGCCCTCTGGCAGTGGGAAGCCATTCCCTGTGTCCTGTCCCTCCATCCCTTGTCCCAAGTCCCTCTCCAGCTCTCCTGGAGCCCCTTTAGGCACTGCAAGAGGCTCTGAGGTCTCCCTGGATCCTGCTCCAGGTGAAAACCCCCAGCTCTCCCAGCCTGGCTCCACAGGGGCTCCAGTCCTTGGATCAACGCCATTATCCCAAATTACAGCAGGATTATGAAGGAAGAGGACAAGGGGTCAAGTACAACACAGCCCATCAATTACTGGCTGAAAATCCCTGATTATTTTGCCACACTAATGCCAAGTGTGAGCTCCCCGTGGTGCTCTGAGCATTCCTGACAAACTGGGTATGGAAGGGACAAGGTGAGGTGATCCAGGACTCGTGTTCTACCCCATCCCACTCCACACCAAAACACTCCCATTCCATACCACTGAGGGCAGTTGTGTGACACTCTGGGGCACTTTCCTGTCCTTGCAACAAGTCGTCTGTGTAGATCTCCAACTCTACCCGAATGCTGAAGCAATAAAGTGTTGATTCCTTTAGATTTCCAATTTGGAATAGTGTCTTGCTTTCCTTTAGCTCCTGTTTAAAAGAAAAAAAAAACAAAACAAACGTGTTACTGTAAAAACCAGACCATTTTTCAACACAAATATCCCTCCCCCGTTTCAGTTTCTCATTCAAAATACTCGGATTTTATTTTTCCTCACTGAGCTTTCCCAAAAAACAGAAGCAGTGGAGTATTTCAGCTTTCCTGGGAGTTTTGATGCAGCTTCTGCAGCAGCTCACGAAGGGAGCAAAATACAGGGAAGGGGAGGGAATAACTAAACCCACCTCAGTGACTCCCTTCCTGGCTCTCAACTGAAGGTGTTTTGTGTGTCAGAAAAACACCCTGGTGCATGACAGGAAGGAAGTGGAGGCCATTTACCAAGGACTTTGAAGCAAAAGGGGTTTTCAAGATAGATTGGTTTTTTCTACTTCTGCTTTTCTGAATTTTGACTTCAGCTTTACGTCATTGGGAAGCTTCTTCCTCTTTTTTTAAATTTTTTTAATTTAAATCTACTTAATACCTCCCCTGCACCACTGGACAAGCACAATTCCCAGGGCTCCAGGCAGCAGTAGGAGCACTCCATCATCTCAACACCTCTAAGTCTCGGGATGAACAGGACCAGCTCATCCCAGCACGTTCCTAACAACTCCTGCTTCCCCTGCCCTGGGAACAGGCACATCAGGCCCCAGCAGCTGCTCCTGCAGCTCCCAGCACAGCAAAGGAGGAGGGAGATTCCAGAGTTTTCTCCGCCTGAGGGAACTCTGGAATCAAAAGTCACATTTGACACCAACTCTCTCCCCGGATCTGCAACGGGATTTAATC
The DNA here is from genome assembly GCA_013397565.1 of Ptilonorhynchus violaceus. Lineage (NCBI taxonomy): Eukaryota > Metazoa > Chordata > Aves > Passeriformes > Ptilonorhynchidae > Ptilonorhynchus > Ptilonorhynchus violaceus. Next base: position 357,504 of record VZRJ01008885.1, on the reverse strand, counting down.
CTTTCCATCTGGAGGAAAGGAAGTTTCTACGTTTGGTAGTGCAGCAATCCTTGTGCCAAGGCCAGACGAACCCTTTTCCCAGGACTCCTCGTGGTGACCTTTGTTAGACACAAAGTACCCGGATTTTCTTCCCCCATCTGCCGTTTTCCCAAGAAACACTGACTCACATCCCTCAGTCCCCAGGCAGGAAGAACAAATTAGAGAGGATTCTTACTTTCTTTGTAGGGCTGGTTGTGTTCTCCCAGTAGGACACACGATAGTGGAGGATGTCCCCACGTTCTGGGGTGAAAGGGGGGGTGACATTGATGAGCAGCGAGTCAGCGCTGACACTCACAATGTTCACCCTGGGGGGGCCCAGGGTGGCTGAAAATAAACACAGAGAGAGCAGGGAACCCCTGGGGTGCACAAACGGCTCCAGCTCCACAGAATCCCAGGATCCCTGAGGCTGGAAAAGCCCTCCCAGCCCATGCAGCCCAAGCTGTGCCCGATGCCCACCTTGTCCCCCAGCCCAGAGCACTGAGTGCCACGGCCAGGCCTTCCTGGGACACCTCCAGGGATGGGCACTCCAAACCTCCCTGGGCAGCCCCTGCCAAGGCCTGACCACCCTTTCCAGGGAGAAATTGCTCCTGGTGTCCAACCTGAGCCTCCCCTGGCACAGCTCGAGGCCGTTCCCTCTCCTCCTGTCCCTGTTCCCTGGGAGCAGAGCCCGACCCCCCCTGGCTGCCCCCTCCTGTCAGGAGCTGTGCAGAGCCACAAGGTCCCCCCTGAGCCTCCTTTTCTCCAGGCTGAGCCCCTTTCCCAGCTCCCTCAGCCACTCCTGGGGCTCCAGCCCCTTCCCCAGCTCTGTTCCCTTTCCTGGACACTCTCAGCAAACACACCAAATATGGACAGTTTTTGCTCAAGAAATGGAAAACATTTCCTCATCTACTTAATGCACTCACACTATTTGCTTAACTTTCCCTGGAAATTCAGTAAATATGAACCAATAGTTAATACTCAGAAGTATCTGAGTTCATCTGCAGGTACTGGCCATACAATTGTCATCTTTTCTTTTTCCCTTTGACCAGCCTGCCACATATTCCATGTTCCCTAAAACCCCACTGTTTGGTCCACAGATTGGAAGAGGAGTAACTATTTTCCTCTCCTTGCTTCGATGTCTCCATGCATCCTTTAGGATAAATGATGACTTCCTTTTGTGAAGTGCTCCAAGGTGTAAATCATGAATAATACCAATGAAGTACTGCCAGAAGTACTCATTAACAGCAAAAATCACTCCCTGCAAGCACCCACTGCTCATTGTGCCTCAAATCCAGCACCTCTGATCCAAACACTGAAGGAGGAGCCCATGGATGGGTGTCTGGGAAGTGATGCCAGGGCAGTCACACAAGAATGACCCTGGAATGTTCCTCCTCTCCCACCCCAGGCCTCTGCTTTGTCCCATGTTTCTATCAGCCCAGTGCTGTCCCAGCCTCCAAAGATCCTAATCCCAAACAATCCTGCACCACAGGCTGTGGATACATCAGTGCTCAGCTTCAATGCAGGACTCGGGCATTTCCTCACTCTGCTACCAGCAAATCCAGGATTTACAACCAGGGGAAGTATCAGACTCTGGAGCCTGGACCATCACTGCTCCTCAGCAGGTCTGGCACAGGGGGAACTTAGGAGTCCATAAATCCCCTCCTCTGCTTTGTTACCATTTCAGACTGAACACTGACCTTTTTCCTAATCCTGCAACCCAGCACTGCACGGCAAAGAGAAAACCCTAGAACAACAACAAACTTGTTCACACCAGAGAGGCTGCCGACTCCCCATCCCTGGAAGTGTCCAAGGCCAGGTTGGATGGGGCTTGGAGCAACCTGGGATAGTTGAAGGTGTCCCTGCCCATCTTTAAGATCCTTCCAAGCCAAATCATTCTGGGATTTAAAGTGTGTCCTTGACACTTCTACGCTGCAGTGTAGACAATTTATATTGATCAGAACAATTTCTACTTATCAGGACATTTTATATTTCTCAGAAAAAGGATCTGCCCGGCAGAAAAAAGGTGGGTTTGCCTCAGACTGCCACAAATCCAAGAGGTTCGTGTGTGAATGTGGGCAGCGCTAAGTGGGGAAATGAGAACGTGGAAAACTCTCCAGCAAAAGAACATTGTGGCTCTTCGAAGGCCCAACCACGCCAGGAGGCTCAGGGGTTTCTCTGGCGACACCCGAGAGAGCAGAGCAGAACCAAACCCTGGGGAGGCCGCGCAGCCTTTGCGGACGAAACACCGCAGTCCTCTCCCTCGGACAAGGAAGTCCACACAGGCAACGCACCGGTTTTTTCCAGGAAATCCCCTTTGGGAGAGACTGACACCCCAAGGAGCACCTACTGTCTCTCTCTGCCACGAAGGGAGGAGTCTCCACCCAGGCCGAGGCGTCCCGTCCCAGCTCGGCCCTGACGCGCAGCAGCACCGTCCAGCGCCGCCTCTGCAGCGCCGGGGGGAAGCTGCACCGGCTCTGGGGGCTGTGGGAACAGCCCATCTCCGTCCACTCGTCGTAGGACCCCCTGCCGAGCAGGACAGACACCATAAACCCCCGGCACGGCACCGCAGCCCCCGCAGCACGACCCCCTCCCACCCGATTCTGGCAAGAAAAGAACAAGTTACAGAAGTACAGCTTGAACCCCAGGGCCGTCCCAGCTCCTCCAGCCCCTCGGGATCTGAGGGAATTTCAATTGGCCAGAGGGAATCAGGTAAGGCTAAAATTCTGCAGCATTTCTGGGTGTCCTCAGAGCTTCAATCTTTCCTCAGCTCAGAGGACACTTCACGGGCTCAGGGCCCGTCAGTCACCAGCAGCTGCTTTTGGAGATCTGTGATACAAAACCTTCTTTCATTCTGTGCTTATTTATCTTTAGCATTTTAGGGCTTTTAAAACCAATTGTTATTCTGGACTAGAACACAATTAGTTGGTTTTAGGGCTGTTTACTCACGTTTTATATTGGGCTGTGTACAACACCGAGTCATTCTCCATGGGAACGGGAGACCATCTCAGCAAACTCTGGAAGTTGTAGGAATAAATCTCTACATCCTTTGGTGCTGGTAAATGGGGAGAAGGTTCTAAAGGAAGAAGAGGAATAAAAATAATTATTGAAAAATTCAAGTGCACAGCAACCAAATTTCAGTCTCCACATCCCATCACCATATATTACATTTTCACCGCTTTGCAGGCAAAATCATTCCTATTTCTCCTCCTCCCTGTTTCCAGTGGCTCTGGTGCATTCAAGTGGGGAGGCCCTGGCACAGGCTGCCCAGAGAAGCTGTGGCTGCCCCTGGATCCCTGGCAGTGTCCAAGGCCAGGTTGATGGGACTTGAAGCACCCTGGGCTAGTGGAAGGTGTCCCTGCCCATGGCAGGGGTGGGACAGGATGGGCTTTAAGGTCCATCTCAACCCAAACCAGTGTGGGATTCTCTGTTTCTGTGAATTCCAACTGCCTGCTTTTATTCATTCCATTCAGAACGTAAAGCTGAAAGTACTGAGTCCAGCACAAAACCATAAACCCCACCCAGCCCCCCATAAAGACAGAAAGGAAGGTCCCAGAATCATCAGGGTTGGAAGAGCCCTTCAGGATCATCCAGTGCCACCCCAGCACCACCAGCATCACCCCAAACCCTGTCCCCAAGGGCCACATCCAGACTGCTCCTGAACATTTCCAGAGGCAGTGACTCCACCACCTCCCTGGGCAGCTCATTCCAAGGCCTGACCCCTCTGGCAGGGAAAAATTGTTTCTAATCCCTAACCTGAACCTCCCCTGGTGCAATTTAAGGCCATTTCCTCTCATCCTCTCACTGCCTCCTCCTGTCAGGGAGTTGTGGAGAGCCAGAAGGTCCCCCTGAGCCTCCTTTTCTCCTTCCCTCAGCTCTCCCAGCTACTCCTGGACATGCTTTCCAGACCCTTCTCCGAGGCCCCAGCCGCTGATCACCACAGCAACTCATCGATTTCAATCATCTGCGTCTCACATTTGCCTGTGAGCACAACCCAGAGCACTTTTTCTTGACCATCTCCCCTCCTGTTAACTCCGGGAACGCTGAGGCCGCTCCACTGAAACATTCCGGGGGCCAGCAGGAAAAAAAAACCCTTCAGGGACACGCAGTGCTCCCAAACCTCACGTTCTGCCAACTTTGGGACCGATTTCATGAGGCAGGAAGGGGCAGAAGCCTCTGTGGGTGAGGATGTCCCCCAAATCCAGCCACTCCAGGAGCCCCTGGCTGCGCCCAGAGGCCACGATCGCCCCGGCGCTCCTGGTCAGGAGGCGATGGCGGAAGCCAGGAGGGAAGAGTCGTGTCTGAATGACAGAAAAACACTTCCCTGCCGGCCCATGGCGAGGAGGAGGGAGCTGCCAGGGCTGAAGCACGGCCAAAAATGGACAGCAGGACCCAGGGAAGGAGGAACGGAGGGAGGGCAGCCAGGCCAAAGGCAAAGAGCCAAGTGGCAAACGGGGGCGGTGGAAGCGAGGAACAGCTGAGGAGAAGGGAGCGAGCTGCAGGGAGAGAGAGCTGGAGTCAGGGAGGAACAGCAGGAGAACAAACCCCACTGGACACAAGGCCAAGGCTCCGAGCAGGGCCGGCTCCAGCAGCCCTGGCTGCTCAGGGCTCTCCCCAGGAACACCCTGGATCCCCCAAGGACCAGCCTTGCTGGGCAACAGCTCCACCGGGGCCTGTCCCAGGAGGGAGAAAGGTTTTCCTTCTGCACTTCACTTCTGTCCGTGGAGAGATCCCCTCGCGCCATCAGAACGACAGAATCAGGGAGTAATGTGGGTTGAAGGGACCTTCAGATCATCCAGTGCCACCTCTGCCTGGGCAGGGACACCTTCCACTGGACCAGGATGCTCCAAGCCCCGTCCAACCCGGCCCGACAAAGACAACCATGACAAGATGTCCCACATCACAACAGTTCATCTTTTGTTCTGAAGAACAGAGCCTCCTGAGACACGGTTTGTTACTTGTTACATCAACAAGATCAGAAGATCAAGCACTTCAGCCAAATTCTGGCTTCTTTGGAAATTTGGGGGTCACTTTAAAAAGTCTGGGGTTTTGATTTCTACATCAAGTTGCACTAAACCCAAAGTCCAAAATATAAAATAACAAGATGAGCTCTAGTTTTCCAAGACAAGCTGTGGCTGCCCCTGGATCCTTGAAGTGTCCAAGGCCAGGCTGGACAGGGCTTGGAGCAACCTGGGATAGTGGAAGTTGTCCCTGCCCATGGCAAGGGGTGGAACAGGGTGACCTTAAACATCCCTCCCATCCCAAACCAGTCCGTGTTTCAGTCAAAGGTTTAATTAGGTCTATTAATAATTTCCTAGCCTCAACTTCTGAGCAGTGCCCTCAGTACACACACAGTGCCTTAGGCCACAAGTGGCTCCTTCAGCTCTGCAAACCTGTCGGAGACTCCTCACAGCTCCCTAAATCCTTCACCTCTGGTATTTTGGAGGCCCCTTCTGCTCATTCATGAGAATTTTTCATTTTCCACTCACACGGATTGCTTCTTGCACTCTCCCTGCTGGTCTGGCACGTGGTGAGGTATCTCACACCATCTGTGCCCTCAGACATCCGACACACACTCCTCCTGCACAATCCCAGAAGGCTCTCAGAACGAAACGCCACCATGTAGCAACTCCCACCCCACCTCAAAAATAAATTTAAAATAAATTTTAAAAAGCAATGAAGGACAGGGTTAGATGGGATGTTGGAAAGAAACTCTTCCCTGTGAGGGTGGGGAGGCCCTGGCACAGGTTGCCCAGAGAAGCTGTGGCTGCCCCTGGATCCCTGGCAGTGTCCAAGGCCAGGTTGGATGGGGCTTGGAGCAGCCTGGGATAGTGGAAGGGGTCCCTGCTCCTGGCAGGGGTGGCACTGAATGGGCTTTAAGGTCCCTTCCATCCCAAACCAGTGTGGGTTTCCACGACTGCTCACTGATTATTCTGCATTCAGAAACAGATCATTTCCCCTGCCAGCCTCAAAAACATTGCAGAGCTTATCACAAACACTGCAGATCTTATCAAAGACACTCCAGAGGTTACCAGCCCTCTCCTCTGCAGCTGAACACGAGGGTGCCACGAGGCTGAGGTGCTGCTTTCACAACACACAGAAGGAAATCCGTGTTTCTGCCAGATCCCTCACCCCGACAGGGCAGGGACTTCTGCTGAGATGACACGTTCAACTTCCTCCTGATCTCCAGTTTGTGCAAGCCAAAGTAACAAAACAAACACTTCAAACACATCACCCGGGGATCCAATCATCCTAGAAAACCCAACCTCCCCCAGCCAGGGAAAGGCAGAGAGTCCCATCCTTCCTTTGTGCCCGGAAGGGGTTTTCACCGGGCTGGTTCATTCAGAGCAGGCGCCTAAGGATGCTCAGATTGTTTTTCCCTGCTGCAGAGACCTCTTGACATTTCACACCACAAGTCAGGGCTTTCACACAGCAAAGTGTGAAGCCACAAGTCCCAGGCAGTGAAAGCAGCTCTGCTTGGGTGAACCACCCGTGTCCCAGCTCCTGCTGCTCCTCAGGGATTCCTGATCCTTCCCCTGCATCAGCCTGAAAACGTTTTGATACACTAGCAAAAAAAAGGAAATCTGTGGTTTGGGGGATTTTTTAATGGACTTTTGCTGTTCCAGTGCACTGAGCTGGCTTCTCATCTTGCAGCCTGGGATAGTGGAGAGCTCCCTGTCCATGGCACGGGGTGAAACGGGATGAGCTTTAAGGTCCCTCCCAATCCAAACCATTCTGGGATTCCAAGAGCTCCCTGCTCTTGGAAAGTCCCACTGCTGCTGCTGGGATGAAACGGGGCAATGCTGACTGCAGCAAGCCCTGCCTCGGCTTGCCTCAGTCTGCAGGTCTGGAACAGCCAGAGAGCCCCACAGGGCTCACCAGGGCCAGGCTGGTAAACAGACCTTGACCAGCACCAGGACAGGCTGAACTCATGGAGAATCCGAGTGCCTGAGTGAGCACCACGTTCTGTGCACACCTCACTCAATCATGGAATGCTTTGGGTGGGAAAGGACCTTAAATATCTCATCCCACTCCTGCCATGGGCAGGGACATCTTCCACTATCCCAGGTTGCTCCAAGCCCTGTCCAACCTGGCCTTGGACACTGCCAGGGATCCAGGGGCAGCCACAGCTTCTCTGGGCAACCTGTGCCAGGGCCTCCCCACCCTCCCAGGGAACAATTCCTTCCCAAGATCCCATCTAGCCCTGCCCTCTGGCAGTGGGAAGCCATTCCCTGTGTCCTGTCCCTCCGCCCCTTATCCCAAGTCCATCTCCAGCTCTCCTGGAGCCCCTTTAGGCCCTGGAAGGGGCTCTGAGCTCTCCCTGGAGCCTTCTCTTCTCCAGGTGAGCACCCCCAGCTCTCCCAGCCCGGCTGCAGGGCAGAGGGGCTCCCCTGGGACACACCTGGAGCCGGGATTACCGAGCTGTAGCCCAGACCCAGCCTGCAGAGCAAACCTCCCCACTCCCGGCCGCAGTCGGGCCGGCCCAGCCCACAGCGGGATTTTGGGAGCAGCATCCCCGGGCTGGGCGGGACAGATCCGGGAGAGACCCGAGCCAGCCCCGGCCCTGCTGAGACCCGGCCCGGCCCCAGGGGCTGCGGCCGGCTCCGGGCCGGGAAACCCGGCGGGAGGAGACGTGCAGGAGGCACCGGCACCGGCACCGGCACCGACACCGGCACCGACACCGCGCGGGGAGACCGCGCCCGCAGCCACCCGACCCCCGCAGCCACCAAAAACCCCGCATCCCCCCAAACTCCGCACCCCTCCAAACCCAGCATCCTCCCAAACCCAGCACTCTCCCAAACCCCGCATCC
>VZRJ01008885.1:322505-349575 GCA_013397565.1 Ptilonorhynchus violaceus | reverse complement strand
CCCCGCCCCAGCGCCCGCCCCAGGTTCCGCAACGCTGAAGGCACCGGCGGCTCCGGGTTGGGGTGTGCTGGGCTTGCGTGGGCTGCCCCCGCGCCTGTCCCTGCCCTGCCCCTTCTCCCTCCGCTGCCCCTGTCCCCGCTCCGTCCCCTGTCCTGCCCGGGTACCTACCGCGGTCCCTTCTCCTGCTCCGGCCCCTGTCCCTTCCTGCTCCCGGCCCCAGGCTCCTGTCCCTACCCCAGCCCCTACATCCTGTCCCTGTCCCTGTCCTGGCCCCCGTGGCTGATGTGAGAAAATCTCGCCGTGGAGTGGTTGAAGTTGCCCGGGTTTCGGGCGCGGCAGAGCCCGCGGTCGCAGTAACCACACACCTCCATCTGATGCCATTGATAACACAGATTGCGGCTGAAAACGCTGGATGTGCTGCCGGGAGGCTGCGAACTGCCGAAGATTGCTGCTTTAATAAAGCATTTAAATAAATAAAGCATCAAGTGTTTAAATGATTCTTCAGCAGGGATCGGGGGGTTGAAGAGCTTCGACTGCTTTGGTTGAAAGTGCATAAAGGAGAGGAGTATTTTGTGTGTCTCCTGAATACAGTCAAAATAGTCCCTCGTAAACACTTCAGAGAGGAAATATGGTTTATTATTATTATCAGGAAGTCAGCAGGACTGCCAACAGAGGAAACCGAGCAGGATCAGGCTGCTTAAAACACCTTTAATTAACACAGATGATGTTTGGCTGCCCGAAGGCTCCCTGAGCAGAGCTGGCTCCGCTGCCGTGGCATCTCTGACCAAAGAACAGCAGCAGGTACAGCAGAGCTCGTGTTCCGAGCACTCGGTAAGGGCCGGGCAGCTCTGGTTCCCGAACGACCCGGGATGAATCACTGGATTTCGCTGCAGTTCAGTTCCTCCTCAATCGTGGGAGAGATTTCTCCCTTTGTGCCGGGCTCTCAGGGCACAGTTCCTCTGTTTGCAGGGAGGGGCAGCAATAAACAGGTGAGACCTCAGTCAAAGCCTTTTAACACCGCCACAAAGGATGAAAGCTAGAAGAGAGCATAAAAAGGGGGCGAGGGCTGGGGGAACCAGGAAACACTAAAAGCCGGCGGGTTGGTGTTTGATTTTCAGCATCAAAAGGGCTGGCAGGGGATGGGGGAGTCAGGCAGGCAGCTGCAGCCCGAGCCTGTCTGCACTCGAGTGCCCGACCTCTCCTCGAACCCTGCTGGGAAGGGTGACTCACCTCTCCCGAGGCTCTCCTGGAAGCCTCTGCTCCGCAGGCTCCGGGATTTCCCTGGGGGCGGGCCCGTGCTGACACAGAGATCCTTTGATCACCAGTGCGGCAGCGGATGAATTTCAGTTGCCAGGATGGCTCAGTTCTGGGGCCGGGCAGCCAAGCCGGGCTGTGGCACCGCCGCAGTTTCTGAGCAGGGACATTAAACGGCAAAAAGCGGGCGCATTAATTTGAGTGGCATCTTAATTAATGAGATTTTGATTCACAGAGGAAACGTGGAGCAGCTCGAAATTAAAGAAACTCGACTTATGACTTATGCAGTGGGGTTTCCCTCCTCCCTGCTGCTGAAGGACCTGTTTTGCTACAGAAATCCCAGAACCTGTCACGTGTGTTTTCGCTTTGCCAGACCAGAGGGGAAACTTGTGCAGCGTTTTGATTTCTCCCCAGCTGATTTCTGTCTTTCCTTGAGCTTCCTACCAAGTCAAAGCCCAAGAAATGGCTCTCCTGAAGTCCTCTCTGGCAGGAGGGAGGTCAAAGTGAAAAAAGGTTAATGGAATACGTGGTTTTCACCATCAGTGGATGAGGGATAATTTCCTGAAATTGGGAACTTAAGGAGAGCAGGAGGAATGGAGAATAAAGTGATTTAATGAAGACAGAAGAGAGAGTCAATGCAACATCTGATCCTATCAGTCAGGCCCAAAAGATAAAAGAATATCAACAACAGGTATTCCCTGTTCAGGGATAATTCTGTGTATTGGCTTTCTTGTCCTTGAGCTTAGGGAGAAGGAAGTGAAGTCAATGAGGGATAAATGATCCCATGATTTTTCTGCAGCCAAATTTCTGGCACAGAATCTTGAAAAATAATTGAATCCACAATAAGATAAGGAAGTTGTCTAAAAATAACACACAGGGAGAGGGGTAATGAATCCACTGTCAGACTCGGGGTCAGTTCCTGTATCGGGTAGTGATCGGGATGTGAACAATTTTAGGACCACAGTGGTCCAAGAGGGAAATCAACCCCCTGCCTTGTGTTCCTCAATCGTCCCCCTGTTTGTGTAAGGAACCACAGATAACTCAGTCAGGAAACTGAAACAAGGAAGAAAGGCGAAAAGAATCCCCTGTCCTATTCAAATTACACTTCAGAAAGCCTTAAACAAATTCCAGATTTATTATACCAAAAGCTCTTCAAACTCTTACCTCATGACTTGCCACCCCCGGTGTTTGCTGCTTGGATTTTGAATCTTCTTCCTGGAAGAGAAAATAATTGAGTTATTTGATACTGGCCTGATATGGAAAGGAAAATAATTCTTACAGAAAATCCATATTGGTCTGGCCAGCCTCAAACCCTCCCCCTGCAAACTTTGCTGTGGTGGCTCTGCTGATGGGTGGGAGAAAGCTGGGATGATCTGGAACCTCATTTTCCAACTGGGGCCTTTTGGAAGTAGATGGAAAATTATTTAGATGTGTAAAGAGGCATCTCCAACTCAGAAAGACATTTTGGTTCCAATCTCCAGCCTAACCCCGCCCTCTGGCAGTGGGAAACCATTCCTCCTTGTCCTGCCACTCCATGCCTTGTCCCAAGTCTCTCTGCAGCTCTCCTGGAGTCCCTTTAGGCACTGGAAGTTGTTATACCTAAAGGTACAAGTGCAGAGAGTTAAGGAAATTGTGTCACCCCAGGGAAGAGATTGGAGTTGTAACCGGAAAGTTGCAGCTGCCACAGGTGGCATTCCCATGTGGCAGCACAGGGAAGTGTTTGCAATCCCAGGAATGTCAGTCAGCAGCGGATATCCAGGCAAAAGGTGGGAAATATTTGTGTTTGGCAGTTAATCCAGATGTGTCCCAGCAGGAGCTCGGCCCCCCTGACTTCCCTGCAGGCTCCCCACCTGCACCACAGCTGAGTGGGCTCAGTGCAGGACACAGGGAATGGCTTCCCACTGCCAGAAGGCAGGGATAGATGGGAGATTGGGAAGGAATTGTTCCCTGGGAGGGTGGGGAGGCCCTGGCACAGGCTGCCCAGAGAAGCTGTGGCTGCCCCTGGATCCCTGGAAGTGTCCAAGGGCAGGTTGGACGGGGCTTGGAGCAGCCTGGGATAGTGGAAGGTGTCCCTGCCCATGGCAGGGGTGGCACTGGATGGGCTTTAAAGTCTCTCCCAGTCCCAGCCAGTCCAAAAGCTGTGGTTTCACGGGGCTCAGGTGACACAGTTTGTGCCTGCTAAAAGCAGAGTTCACAACGAGATCAGGAAGGAAAAAAGCAACTCCTCCCCAGCCGGGCTGTGCCGCGTGTTGTGACCCAGAGCTGGATTTGGGGTCTCTGCTGGTGAATTCGGAGCCGGGCCGGGCTTTCCTAGAGCCTTTGGGCCGTTTTGTGCATGCATTTCACCACATTGGGAGGCTTGACATAAAAAATATGGGTTTAGTGGTTGACTTACAGTAAATCTGTGATGAAACCGAGTCTTCTGGAGACAGAGGAAGTGCAGTCAGTCAGTGCCTGATCAGAGCAGTTTCACGAGCAGAGTAAACAGAGATCTACTCATGTGGAGAGATAAACACCCCATACCTGCCAGGAATAAACTTGTCTTCCAGTCAGCTCTTCTAAGAAAAGGCTCATCTCGATGTCTGAAATTCATCCTTAATTTAAGGTGGGCAGGATACTGAGAGCTGTAAATAGTTGTAGTAACGAAAAACATCCCAGAGGCCAGAAAAGTAAGTTCCCCAAACTGTGATATGTAAGTAGAACTATGGAAAATTTGGGCTGGAAGGGACATTAAAGCTCATCCAGTGCCACCCCTGCCATGGGCAGGGACACCTTCCACTAGCCCAGGCTGCTCCAAGCCCTGTCCAACCTGGCCTTGGACACTGCCAGGGATCCAGGGGCAGCCACAGCTTCTCTGGGCAGCCTGTGCCAGGGCCTCCCCACCCTCCCAGGGAACAATTCCATCCCAATATCCCATCTAGCCCTGCCCTCTGGCAGTGGGAAGCCATTCCCTGTGTCCTGTCCCTCCATCCCTTGTCCCAAGTCCCTCTCCAGCTCTCCTGGAGCCCCTTTAGGCCCTGGAAGGGGCTCTGAGCTCTCCCTGGAGCCTTCTCTCCAGGCGAACACCCCCAGCTCTCCCAGCCTGGCTCCAGAGCAGAGGGGCTCCAGATCTGGAGCAGCTCCGTGGCCTCCTCTGAACAAGGATCCCTCATTGATGCAGTTTTTGGTGGGGGAGTTTTCCAGGGAATGTGTAGGAGGTGAAAACAGATTAATTTAAGTTGATTTGATAAAGACACCCTAAGGCACATTATCTGATTGAATATCAGTTCTGGTAACAGAGGATTCACCATCCCAGTCCCTCCCCAGCAGCACCAGCATCACCCCAAACCCTGACCCCAAGGGTCACATCCAGACACCTCCTGAACACTTCCAGAGACAGTGACTGCACCACCTCCCTGGGGAGCTCATTCCAAAGCCTGACCCCTCTGGCAGGGAAAAATTGTTTCTAAACCCTAACCTGAACCTCCCCTGGTGAGAAGGTGAGGGATGAGGGGAAGCTGGTCACAGCAGTGAAGTGAAGAAGCTTTTAGGATGTCACAAGGGCCTTCCAAAAAAAAAACAAACCCCAAAAAAGGGCATTTTGCTGGGAAGGAGTGAAAAGAAGGTTGCTGTGACTCAGTGAAGGAACCCAGCAGAACTGAGAGGAGATGAACACTCCTCATTTCATAAACAAGTGCAGGCATCCTGAGGGATGCAGGCAGGGGAGGAAGAGCCAGCCCAGCTCTGCAGGGATGTGTCAGCAGATTCCCAGCTGATTGCTGGGCTGGGAGTCTGGGCTGTGTGTGAAGGAGATTTTAGGTTGCATCCCACTTCTACATTTACAACCTTACTGCCAACACAAGTTAAAAAAGACTATAAATGTATCCTCCTGCCCACAGGGGAAGACACCAGACTGCCACTGTTTCAGATTTTTCACTTTCCACCTGTGAGCTTGGGGGTGTTTTATCTCCAGGGATCAGTGGAGTCTCCATCCCTGAAAGCGTCCAAGAGGCCGAGATGCAGCTGCTCCTTCCCTGTGGCAATGCCACAAAATTTCTATCTCAAGGAATGCAGACATTTTGTTTCCTTTCTCCTACACCTGGGGCAAAGCCTTTCACAAATGATTCCCGAAGGCTTTTTTCAGGAAGGGGTCTCTTTGTGCAGTTCTGCTGTGTCACTGCAATGCTCTGCTCTGGCTTTGCTGCTTATCAGGCACAGCCACACACCCCCAAAATCCAGGGGAACGGTTTGCTGGAACAAAAGGATGGAGAAGTTATAAATATCAGCTCGTATGGATACGGATACACCCTGGGGAGGCTGTGCCCAGTCCCAGCCCCTCATTCCAACAAGGACATGGAGGGGCTGGAGCGTGTCCAGGGAAGGGAACGGAGCTGGGAAGGGGCTGGAGCCCCAGGAGTGGCTGAGGGAGCTGGGAAAGGGGCTCAGCCTGGAGAAAAGGAGGCTCAGGGGGGACCTTGTAGCTCTGCACAGCTCCTGACAGGAGGGGCAGCCAGCGGGGGGTGAGCATAGGAAAGTGCAAGAGGAAATGGCCTCAAGCTGTGCCAACAGAGGTTCAGATTAAAGATTAGAATAAAATTTTCCATGCAAGAGTGGTCAGGCCTTGGCAGGGGCTGTCCAGGGAGGTGGTGGAGTCCCCAGCCCTGAATATATTTTATATATATTAATCGTATATAATTTTATATATCTACATATATTTATGGACTGTGGTTCTAAGGATTGGGGCAGGAAATGACTAATTTGGATACTTAAATTATAAATCAGTCTCTTTTTCAGAGACTTTAATGGGTCTGATTTTTCATTTGCCCTTACCAGATCAGCAGATGGAGCTCAAAGCCTCAGGTACCAACACAGGTGTGCCAGGAACCCCTCCCCTTTCCTGGGATTGGAGAAGGATATCTGGATGGAAATAAATCCACCAATGCAGGAAAAGGAAAATAGAATTCCTAAAAGCCAAGCAAAGCTGCCACTGACACATTTTTGTTTAGAAAATGCTTTGCTTTTTAGCCTTAGGGAAAAGGCATCACCAAGGCAACAGGGCTGGATTTGGTACTAATCATGGGATTTCTGACAGAAACTGTGGGAAAGAGAAAACTGAATTTAAAATTAATAACTTAATAATAATTTAAATAAAACTGATTTTAAAATACAATATTTTTCAAGGGTTTCCCTGAAAAAACTTGGTCCAGCACAAGTTTCTTTGGTTGTCTGCCACATTAATCACGTCACGTGTTGCTTCTATTGGTGTCTAATTACTAATTACTGTAATTTTTCACTTACTGTGATGCTGAGATGGTTCAACATCGCTGAATAAACCCCACATTCAGCTCCTCTCTGTATTAAATCAGGATTTCCTGGCATTCCAGTTGTTTCCTGTGCAAAGAGACGAAGCCATCAGCTGCTGTCCTGTGATTTCCAGGTCTTTCGGATTCTGTTGGGAAAGCCAGATGCAAGTTTTTCAAGTTTGCCAAAATGTTTTCCAAGACACCAAATTAAATAATTTGTCCTGACTGCCCACAGTGTCATGTAGGGGTTTTAGGGGAATATTAGTGATAGTACAGTGACAACTTTAAGGTTGAGTGGGGTTTTTTTAAATGGGAAAATAAGATAGGAATTACCTGTGATGAAAACCGGCGTATGAAGACACAGACTCACAGTGGTTGGTGCAAGTGAATCGTTTATTACAAGCTTACAAGTGAATTGTCTATTACAAGCTTACAAGTAAATTGTTTATTAGAAGCTTACAGCTACATTGTTTATTGCAAGCTTACAGCTAAATTGTTTATTACAAGCTTAAGATCTCTTTTTATACCCCAGCCCCAGCATTCTAAGAAAGAATAGATTCATTCTGAGTTCCTTAATCCATCACCCGTCTTGATCTGTCCTTTGTCTTTCCCTCCGGCCCGTGCCCATTCCTGCAGGATGTGAAAGGGGACGTGGAATCAGTCCCTGTTCCCGTTTTCCAGGATTCCCTCCCCTTGCTGGTGGTTGTGTCCTCCAGGGCAGGTGAGCGATGAGTGCTGTGTGTGGGCCGTGCTTTGGGTAACCCCACAGCTCCCCCTTCTTTCTTCACTGAGAGCCTGCTCGGTGCAGCCATCACCAGAACTCGTTTGTGTGTCCCACGAACCCCTCGAACTGCCAAAAATGAAAGGCTAATAACGATTGGCACTACAATTACAGCTAAATGCCCAATTCCAATAAAAACCCACATTCTTAAACCTAAACCACTAAACCAATTTTTTGGATTGATCCACGAGGGATCTCCCTTGCTTGAGTCGAACACATCTCTCTCTGTTGAGCTCTGGAGCTGCTGTAACTGACTGTTCAATTTACAAGGCAGGGATTGCACATCTGTTTGCAGAGTGGTATCAGAGGCCCCTTGTCCGTGTTTTTGACAGTGTTCCAGGTGTGCTCACTGTCATTCCACGTCAGGGGTGTGACACACAGGGAGTTGTTATGTGCTCCCAGTCTCACTGCAGAGAAAGACGTGGTTTTGGTGCCTCCAGTTTCTCTCCTGTCCAAATCACTGCGTTTTCCAGTGCATTAAGTCGGATCATAATTCCCCTATCCATTCTTTCCTGTATTTGAAATTCTTGTGTTGTTTACCAGTGCCTGACCCACTGTGTGAGCTGCTTGCACTGACTCTGTCAGAGTGGCTGAGGCCGAAGTTAGAACCACTCCAGCGGACACAATGGCAAACACTCACCATCCCAAAAATCACTGCACCTTGTGTTTCATGTTGTTTCACAGTTCTCCTTCTAACAATTTTGCCAATTGTCCTAAACCATTCTGCCCTTCCCATTCCCTTGTCAGATTCACCGGCAGCCATAATTCAGACTGTGTGATTAAAGGGAATTAAAACAGTGCAGTTTCCCTGCGTTACATCTGCCTTAGTTACACAAGATTTAAACAAAAATTCTGATGCAAATAAGTGATATACATTGTCTACATAAAAAACATTAACACCTCTAGCCAAAGCAAATACATAAGGATGTGTAGTACTCAAACATATATTGTCAGAAAGAAGCAAGCTCAAGTTAGCCACTAAACTATTAATTCCCATTCGAAGTTGATAGGTTTTTCTCCCGTGTGCTGGCAATGCCAGTCTCCACAAACTGCTATGGACCTGTGATTGATTTTTCCCTTGAAAATATTGTATTAAGGGTCCTGCAAAGCCCCCATCATGCCAAAGCATGCTGCTGTTTGCCGGGGGGGAAAGGCTGTATTGATAATTGAAAACTTTGTCTTTAAAAACGCCGTGAGGACCCCAATCAATTATGTGCCCATGAGACACGTTCTGTCTGGGGCGTTGTGGACCCCTCCATAATGTCCATGTTAATTGATGCAATCAACCCCATGCCATAACTTGGCAGCATGGAAGATGGCGAGCTGTGCCTGTTATATGATTTTGGGATTGTGCTATAATTGCAGTCAAGGTAACGAAAGTGTAGCTGACCTTCCTTCTGACTTGTAATCCCAGTAGGTGAAGCTGTGCTGTAAAATTGGAACAACGCAAATCCCATCCTGTTTGAGTTGAATTCCAGCTAACACACATGGGAGAAATATCACTATAAAATGTTTGATTAGTTAGAAAGGAAATATTTACATCATTTGGGGAGGGAGGCATCCAGATTCCTCCTCACCATTCTGTCATGTTGCTACCAACAGGTGGATCAGCATCCCACCAAGTAAGTGGGCGAAACAAGGGAGGACCCAAAAGGTGAGCCCAATGCACATTCCCCTCCACAAACATGGCCAGACATAAATATATCAGAGTACTTATGGTCAGCATTCTGCTCAGCGGTGCTGTTCATGCTGAATTCACTGCGTTTGCCGGTTGGGTGTTCCGGGCTGGTATCCACTATGGACCTGTGGGTGGAGAAACACACCCATAACCTCTGCCCCGTGCCAGCAGTGGAGCTGGACCAAGCCATTGTCCTGACTGCAATTCTTTATAAAAACCTGAGGTTTTTCATCAGTGGCTCCTGTTAACCCACAGTGTCGCCGCACTGCTGAGACACCATCGCCTCTGGAAAGATTTGAAACATTGAGTACCTAAGATGCTTTGTCCAGCTGTTCCTGTGGTGTGTGGCCCAAGGGATTCCCCCTCTTTGGTTTTTGTAACGTTGCTTTCAAAGTAGCCTGTGATCTTTCCACTACAGCTTGTCCAGTGGGGGAATGTGGAATGCTGTAAGATCTTTGATTCCCCACAACTGTAAAAATGATTCTGTTTTTATGGCTGTGTATCCTGGGCCATGATCAGTTTTGATTTCATTGGGCACTCCTGAAATGGAGAATGCATGAAGCCAATGGCAGCACACATCTCGAGCCTTTTCTCCACAGTACGTGGAGGCAACCATAAATCCAGAACATGCACCAACTGAAACATGCACAAATTTAGATAAGCCAAGTCTGGTATGTGAGCAACATCGATTGCCATACCTCATTAGAGTGCAGCCCATGGGGATTTGTTCCAGTGGAAGTGGGCAGAGAAACAGATTGCTGGCAATCAGAACAAGAGAGGATCACTGCTGTTGCTTGTTGTAAGGTTGGTCCAAACTGTTTAGCCGATGCTTTTGCATTCTGGTGATAAAAATCGTGAAATTTTTGCAGGCTTAAGCCTGTTGGGCAGGACTACTGACATGGTCAGAGAACCAGCAAAGGCATTACCTTCCACCAGAGGCCCAGGTAAACAAGTGTGTGATCGCAAATGCATCACGGAATAAGGGTGTCTTCTCTGCTGCAACAAAGAATACAGGTTAATAAGAAGATTAAGAAGATAATGATTATTGAGTTCCTTTAAAAAGGAGTGCTCTGGATGCTGTAAAACTCCAACATCATCTGCAGAGTCCGATACCACATTTAAGAGTTCACTTGGAAACAGTCAAAAAGCCTCCACAGCTGCAGCCGATTCGACGGCTTGAGTTGAGCCTGGTTGAAAAACAACAGGATTTTCCCTTTGTGACTCATCGTTTTTCCGGATTACAACCACCTTTCCCGTTCTTCCGGAACCATCTATGAACGCCACTTGAGCTTTCGGGATAGGTACATTTGAGAGCATAAAACCAGGCTGTAGAGGCAAGTCTTCACACGATTGAAGCAGCTTGTGCTTGGGCATAGAATAACCTGTTCTCCCTGCAAAGTCTGCCCAAGCTGCCTGAAGTGACCGTGACTCACGGAACATCGCTGCAAAATCCTCCTTGGCCGCTCACACGTGAGTGACGTCCGGGCCATGTCCCGTCAGGATCCGACGTCCAAGTCAGCCTGTTGAAATAAGGCTCACAAACATTCCCAGAACTGCTGTGACAGTCTTTGAAAATGTGTGTGACTAAAAGATCCATTCAGGCATAAACAGTTGTTTACCCTCTCCCTCCCACTGACCTAGAAGGGCACAAGGTTGGAAGGAATTGAAAATCAGAAACAATCTTATTGGGAGATTCAGATTGTGGCAGGTTGCAAAAAGAGACTCCATTTGAGTTGCCATCGTCTGTAAAGCTGCTTCTGCTCAGCCACTTATTTTCTGTGGTGACCGTAAATCAGAATCTCCCCTCAACAGCTGAAAAACAGGGGACAAAGTTCCAGCAGTTATTCCCAAAAGTGGCCTAAGCCAATTGATTGTTCCCAAAAGTTTTTGCAAGTCATTTAATGTTTTTACCTCAGTTACTATTCCGATCTTTTGCGGAACAATTTTTCGTTGAAAAATGCGCCAACCAAGGTGCTTCCCTGGTGGGGATACTTTGAATTTTCTCTGGTGCAGTGCACAGTCCATACTTGTCCAGAGCAAGGTTCACCTGTGAAAAACAATCTTGCAACATTTGATTACATGAAGCAGCTAACAAGATATCATGCATGTAATGATACAAAATAACCGAGAGAAATTGTTCCCTGATGTCTCTTAATGCTGAATGAACAACAAATTGACAAAAGGTGGGGCTGCTTTTCATGCCTGGAGATAAAACCACCCAGCAATATCTTTCCATTGGTACAGCGTTATTGAGGGAAGGAACTGAAAAGGGAAATCCCAGAGCATCATCTGGGTGCAAGAAAATGGTGAAAAAGCAGCCTTTGAAATCAATAATTAACAGTTCCCAGTTGTTCGGAATCATGGCAGGATTAGGCACTCCTGGCCGTGGTGCTCCTGTTGGACACATTACAGCATTGATGGCTCTAAGATGTTGCAGCAGTCTCCATCTACTGCCCCCTTTTAGCATAACAAGGGTCAGAATGTTCCAGGGGCTCGTGGATGGCACAACATGTCCCAGCTCCAATTGTTCCCTGATGAAGCTCCAGGCATGGTGCAGCCGCTCTCCACGGAGGGGCCACTGATCAACCCAACCCAGGGGTTCATCAGTTTATCAGTTTATCAGCAAACCAAGTCAGTTTGAGCCGTGGCTGCACATCAGAGACCCCATTTAAAAATGAGTTGTCAAAACTGAACCCCACTGGGACATCACATCTTGTCCCCACAGGGTGCAGGGTGTGGGTAACGTGTTACCCGTGGTTGAAGCGTGGCTGTTTTACCACCTGGCCCCTCCACTGGCAGCATTTTTGTGGATTGCTGTTGCACTTGATCCCCGCCGACCCCTGCCACGATCACCTCTGAGTGCACCGTTGGCCAGCCAGGGGGCCAGGCTGCTTGCTGGGCGATGGAAATATCAGCTCCAGGGTCAACAGGACCTGGAAAAGACCGGCCTGCAATTTTACAGGTTAGGAACGGCTGCTGAACAGTTATCAGCTCGGATCAGGATATGTGAGGGACACCAGTGCTACCAACCCCCCCTCGCCCCTCTGCTGTTTGTGACACGAGGCTCGTGGGCGCTGGGATCGACCGAGCACTGCGCGCTCCCTGTGCTGCCCTGCTCGGGGCTGTCGGGGTCCACGCCTCGGTTTTTATGTCACCTTTACAGTCAGTGTCCGTAATTCGGGGCAAAACAAACAATCCTGGTTTTGATGCAGACGAACGGCCGAGTAGCGGCGCCCGGGCGTTAAAGGGAAGCGGATCTTTAATGCCTGTTGGCAACAAGTGAACCGAGGCACCGTTTATGGCTGTGCTGGCGACCGCCCAGTCCAAGCCGGCGCTCCCCGGGGTGCCTCCTGTGCAAACTGCGGCCGTGCCGCTGGTAGGATGCTCTGTGGGGTCCCGTTTCACTGGGGGGCGCCGGACCTCGCGCCCCCCTTGGAGTTTCCCGACTTCGGCAGCGGATTCCCGTCCCTGTCGAATTTTGACCGGCACCGGTTGCGCCAGTGGAATCCCTTCCCGCAGCGCGGACACGGCGTGGGTGGGGCGCGGGCGGCTCCCGAGCCAGGGGTGGGTTTTGGGCATTGCCTCTTGACGTGTCCCTCCTCACCACAACCAAAACATTTCACAGCGGCTCGGGCCACACGGAGCTGTTGAGCAAGAGCAGCCGCGAGCAGTTCAGCTTTGAATTGTTCCGTGCCCACCCGCGCACAGGCCTTGATGAAATCCTTCAGCGTAGCAGCGGGGCTGTTCCGGATGGGATCGAGCACCCTGCGGCAGTCCGCGTTGGCGTTTTCAACCGCCAGCTGCAGCAGCAGCACCTCTGCCGCGGCAGGCTGCTCTACTCGTCGGGAGACTGCAGTTTGCAAGCGATCTACGAACGCGACGTACGGTTCCTGCGGCCCTTGGAGAACAGTGGCAAAGGAAGGATCCGCCTGTTTTACATCAGGAACTCTTTTCAACGCCCGCAGAGCCAGGGCTTTGGACTGATGGAAAGCCTGCTGATCCATCCGAGTCTGGGCGGGAACGGTAGCGAAGGGACCCTCTCCCATCAGGTGATTGACGTCAATTGCTCTGTTATTGGCCGCATTGCTCAGCGCCTGCTGAACGCAGAGTTCTCTATATTCTGTCAGCCACACAGAATACTGACCCGCGGTCAGAACCAGCTTGAAAATGAACTTCCAGTCAGCAGGAATCAGAGTATAAAAATCAGCAATAACTTCTACTAGATTCATAGTAAACGAAGCTTGCAAACCATTCTCTTTTACTGATTTTCTGAGTTCTTTAATGATTTCATAAGACGATTGTTCGTGTCGAGGAGGCTGCTGACCCCAGTAAATTTTCGGCATTAGCTGTAGGATTTCAAAGTCCCCTTCCTCAATTGCTCTCCGGCAGCAAACCTCCAGGAATGCACTGGGAGCTGCCCGCGGCTGCTGCTGCCCGTTATCGGGAGAAGGAACGGCCGGCTCACGCGGAGGAGGGCGCATGGTTGGATTTTTTCCTCTCACCTCCTGTAAAATCTGCTTGGCTGTTGGGGCAGAAGCTGCCATTGCCTGTATAGGAGTCACTGGTGGATACAAATCCGGTTCTTGTTCCGGATCAACTGGTCCTGGATCAAAGGGATCTAACGTTTCATAATCAGGTTCACTATCACCAACTTGTACTGATGTTGGTGGGTCAGGCTCAGCGCATATAGGATTGGGAATAGGGTTAGTTGGCTGCAAAGTCTTTCGTTCCCCGTGGATTGATGGCAGTCTGGGCGTGGAGGGTAAAACCTGATCAGCGTGGTGGAAGGTGCAGAGGGCAGTATAGACAATTATCCAAGTAACAATATTCCCAGGATGCACATCAGGACTTGCTAATTGCTGAGCTTGTAGGCATTCCCCCACTTTTGCCAGTCTGAAAGCTCGTAAGAGCCATCAGGGGGATACCAGCAGCGATTGTCTCTTATCCACACTAACAACTGCGCAAGTTTCAGGGGCTGAAGTTCAAAACCTTGCTGTGAGTAATTCGAGTTTAAAGTTCCTCGTGCATTTCTTGCGATTTTGTGACGTTCTGCCCCACAGTTCCCGCCCGGCCGCGTCGCTTTGGCTCACCTGTGACAGCCGGGGAGGAAACGTCGGAGCTGCGTAGGGATCAATCCACACTCGGCCGGTCGCCCCGGGGCGCGGCTCCGGTCCTCGATCACCTCTCCCCCGAACCAGGGCCCCGTTCGGCCGCCGCCCGTGGCTCTGTTGGGTTTGCAGGGCCTGGTTTGTGGCAGCGGGGGGGGCACAGAGGCGGCTGCTGTGAGAAGCTGCTGGAAGCTTCCACTATGTCCGGCAGAGCCAGTCCCTGCTGGCTCTGAGGATGGACGTGCCGCTGGCCGAGGCTGGGCCAATTGGAGATGGTGGTAACACCTCTGTGATAACAGATTTGGGAAGAACCCAAAGTTTGTGGCGCAGTTTTAATTCCAGCTAGAGAAGAGTGGGAGTGAGGAGATGTGAGAGGAACAACAATGGAGGCACCAAGGTCAGGGCAGGAGGAGGGGCAGGNTGGCCCACGCCACAGCAGCTTTGGGAGGATTGTCTGCCCGTGGGATGGACTCACGCTGCAGCAGTTTTGGGAGGGCTGCTGCTCGTGAGAGTGGACCCACGCTGGGGAAGTTAGCGGAGAACTGTCTCCCGTGGGAGGGACCCCACGGTGCAGCAGGGAAACGACTCCTCTCCCTGAGCAGCAGAAAGAAGATCTTGGTGATGAACTGACCAAAACCCCCACCCCGTCTCCCTGAGCCATCAGAGGGAAGGAGGGAGTGGCTGGGGGAGACAAGGACTTATTTTACCTCTCATTCTCCTACTCTGACCTTGTTCGTAATAAATTCACTTTGTATCATTAAGCTGAGCCTGTCTTGCCCTTGAAGTGTTTTCTCCCAGTCCTTATCTCAACTCATTAATCCTTTGTTAAATTCTCTCTCCTCTGCCCAGTTGCAGAGCAGAGGAGGGTGAGTGGGGGGGCTCCTCGTGGGGGCCTGGCGTTTGGCCAGTGTCCAGCCACGACAGTGGCGTGAGGACACGCACTCACAGTGCTCCATGCCAGGGAATCCTTTATTACAAGCTTAAACTCTCTTTTGATACCCCAGCCCCAGCGTCCTAAGAAAGAATAGATTGTTTTGAGTTCCTTAATCAATCATCCGTCTTGTTCTGTCCCGTGCCCATTCCTGCAGGATGTGAAAGGGGACGTGGAATCGGTCCCTGTTCCCTGTTTTCCAGGATTCCTTCTCCTTGCTGGTGGTTGTGGCCTCGGGCGCAGGCAGGCGATGAGTGCTGTGTGTTGTGTAACCCCACAGAAAATTAGAATTTCCCAAGGCCATCACTACTCTCAGGTAAGTCTTGCTGGAAAAACTGTAATAATTTTGCTTAAATTCCTAGAAATTTATTTAAACTAATCTGTGATCAATCACTCCAGCAAGTCTTGGGGAAATTCAGATTATCTGGCACAGGCAGCAGTGGCAAACAATCCTCTTTCCCAAAAACCGGCACTTTGGATGCTTTGGGATTCTTAAAGCACATCCCCGCCCTTCTTACTTGGGTGCTATGGAGAGGGAAATTTGGGGAGGGGTAGGTGGGAATTTAGGGGATGGAATTTAAGTATTACAGAATTTTCATTTTATTCTGGTGCTGACCTACAAGAAGCCCTCAGTGCCACAAGCCCATCTGTCAGGAATTTTCCAGTCTTCACAGAATCCCAGGATGGTTTGGGTTGGGAGGGACCTCAAAGCCCACCCAGTCCTACCCCTGCCATGGGCAGGGACACCTTCCACTAGCCCAGGCTGCTCCAAGCCCCATCCAGCCTGGCCTTGGACACTTCCAGGGGTCCAGGGGCAGCCACAGCTGCTCTGGGCACCCTTTGCCAGTGCCTGGGCACCTCACAGGGAAGAAGTGTTCCCAGATATTCCAGGGAACCTCCCATGTTCCCGTCTGTTCTCATTGCCTCCAACCCTGGCCCTTTGCCCCCTCCCTGCAGTGTCCATGGGTATGGATGAGATCCTGGAGCCTTCCCACAGTCCCAGCTCTCCCAGCCCTTCCTCACAGGAGAGACCTTTCCATCCTTTCACCACCTCTGTGCCATTCCTGGGTGGCTCAAGGGTGTCCAAGGCTCCTGTACTGGACATGGAGCTCCAGGTGTGGCCTCAGTGAAGGGGGATCATTGAAGCCTTAATCCCTAGGGAAGGGGAATACGCTCAGACTTCCCCACATTCCCTCATTTACATGGAATTACCCATCCCCAGGTACCGATTCCCCACCGATTTCATCTTCAGGGGAATCACCAAGCATCCAAAAATGTGAGAGGAGGGACAGGGCAGAGCCATCCACAATTCCTCTGCTTTCCCTGCCCACAGGACACGGTAAAGTGAGCAGGAATTCTATCCCTGTGCATCTGTGTCCCACAGCAGCACAAAACTCTCCTAAATATACCAAAAACTTCAGTACAAAGCACAATAATCCTTCAGCAAAGCATCCCTACAAAACCAGCCCAAATCCCACATGGATTCACCATCCAGGGAATTCTCCACTATAATTTTATCTGTGTTTCTCACCTGGGTTTCACAATCAAGGATATGGCTCTGAAATAATAAAAACCCTAATAATAAAAAAATAAAACCTAATTATAAATAAATAAATAAATAAAGCCTAATCATAAATAAATAAAACCTAGTCAATTCTAAATAAATAAATCCTAATAATAAATAAAGCTTAATCAATTCAAAATAAATAAAACCTAATAAGTTCTAAACATAACCTAATGATAAATATTATATTAATAAATAAAACCTAACCAATTATAAATAAATCCTAACAATAACTAACTAAACCCTAATAAATTATAAATAAATAAACAAGTAAAACCAAACAATTATAACACCTAATAAAATCCATTCCAAAGGTAGAAGTCATGGGAAAGTCCCAGCACGCAGGATCAAACATGGAAAATCATTCCCAGATGTTGGATTCCTTTCAGCTCAATCCCATGACAAGAAACTTCTGCCTCATCACCCTCCCCCTCACTGGGGCTGGAAGCTGATTAATTAAATCTATCCCACAATATTAACATAGATTAAATGTTTCTGGTTTCAGAAACATCCAGTTTGAGGAATTTGCTCCTGATTTTTACCATCAGTATGGAGAAATCCAACTTTACACTCTTTAAATCAACTCTTTATTACTCTGTGATAAAGAGTTCTGTGGAGATGAACTGTAAAATATTGGTCAAATCCTTTTTCCAGTATTTCTGGTAATCTGAAACATCAGAATAAGGTTGCCTCGGGTATTTAGAAACTTAATTTTCCAGTTTAAATATTAGATATGTAAAAGTATTAATTACATGTTATTGATCATTATTAAAATATTAATATTAAATATTTAAATACCCAATGTATCAATGAGTTTTTCCACCTTACAGTTCTGGTTTTACTCCTTCTGGAAACACTGAAAAGAGCTGATAGAAGATTTTCTACAACCAAATTAAAAGCATAAATACACATTCAGTAGCATCCATTTGGTTCTACATTCCAGAGGAAAATGTGGATTGCCTGTGAATTATCCTGCTTATTTCAGAAATATTCACTGAGTGCTTTGCTTACATTAAATAACATTCATCCAGATCATGCCACTCTCCCAAATAAGCCTTCATTCAATCTATATAATTTATGTATGATATTCCATTATCTCCTTCTCATTGGGTTCTTCAGGAAGGACAACAACTCCTGGGAACTTCCAAAGTATCCACAGGGCAACTTCCATGTCACTCCACCAAAAACACACAGAACCAAGAAATGGATAAAGAAGTAAATGTGCAAAATTTATTATGTTCTTCAATGAACACAAGGACATTAAATTTATAAAATTAGATAACATCTTCAAAATTAAAAAAAAAGATATATAAACACCATGAGTTCCCTGTTTGTTAGAACAAACAACAGCCCATGAGATGCTCAAACCCAGGTTACTACAAAGCAATTTCTTCATAAAAAAATAAGCTATTTAAAAAAAAAATGACTCCAGGAGACAGTGGAGTCAGTATGGAAAATATGGAACGTGAACACTGAAATGTTATTGCAGCACACCCTGATCACTTTTCCAAAGAAAAGTCTGTTGAAAAAACAAAGCTGGGAAAGCTTCGAGTGCCAAGCTCATCCCTCTGCTAAAGGCCTTTCCTAAATTCAACCTGGGTCCTGCTAATTCCAGAGTAAATTTAAGGGACCTTAAAGAACATCTCAGTCCAACCTCTGCCATGGGCAGGGACACCTTCCACTATCCCAGGTGGCCCCAAGCCCCATCCAACCTGGCCTTGGACACTGCCAGGGATGGGGAGTGAGACACAGAACAAGCACTGGGAGCATCCCCAGCCCCATCCTTGAGGAATCCCATGAGGAATCAGAGCCACCTCGCTGCTGCTCCTCTTGGTCCCTTGGCACCTTTAGCTCTGGACCTGCTGAACCAAGCACTGCCCAAGGGCTGGAAGAGAAAGTGTGACAAGTCCATGAAATTGTGTCCAGCATGGATTTCCTTTGGCTGTGTAAACACGGGGGTAACTCCACACAAACCTCGTTGGGAGGGAGCAGCTCTGGTGGAATGAGCCAGGATTTGCCCAGGTCATCAGCTTCAAGTAGAGGAAGAGCCCAAAGCTGCTCCCCTGGGTGCAGAAGGGCAGCTTTGGGTGCTGTGGGGACACCTGGGCCCAGCCCACGCGAGGAGTGAGCAGCTCCCACCTGGCAAAGGGCAGCTCTGGAAACCCAAAAATGTCAATCCCAAAAGTCACAGTGTCCTCCTCAGGCTGTGACTTCCATAATAAAGAGGTCTGAAGTGTTTACCAAGCTGCCAGTCCCACAGGGGAATGTTGTTTCCCTGAAGTCACACGATTTCCTTTACCAGCGTTTCTTTGGATCCTTTGCTCCCAGAAGTGTTGTCATCGTTGGAATAATTCCCCGAGTCCCGACTGCTCTGCTTGGAATGCTGGTAGTCTTTAAAATCAATTTGATTTCCTTCCTCTGTGATCACAGACTCAATCACACAGCAATTTTCCACTGGTTCTTCTATAGTTGACAGGCAAGGACTGCTGAAGAGTTGTTCTCCAAACCCCTGAGGAGAGAAGCAGAAACGGAAGAGATGAACTTGCATAAATAATAATTACATAATGATTTAAATAATTAAACAACAATTCTGCTTAACAGCACAGTCACACAAATCTGGTCTATCAGATTCTTCCCTGTGAAGGGGGTGAGGCCCTGGCACAGACTGCCCAGAGAAGCTGTGGCTGCCCCATCCCTGGAAGTGTCCGAGGCCAGGTTGGAGCAGCCTGGGATAGTGGAAGGTGTCCCCGGCCACGGCAGGGGTGGAATGGGGTGAGCTTTAAGGTCCCTCCCAACCCAAGGCAGTGTGAATCAGCAGTGCCTGAGAAGCCAGAGCTCACCTCGATGTTCAGGGGGGGCTGGCAGGAGGGGAAGAACACGTATTTGATTTTGCTGTAGGCTTTGTACAGCACAAAAACCAGAGGAGTGGCCACCAGCAGGACAACGAGGAGGGCACCCACGAAAATGGCAAAAATGACCAGAGGTAAAGGTGAACCTAAAATTGGGAATAAAAACCATTCAGTCAGGGTATTCAGAACCAGCAGAGATTAAAGAACAGATCAGCTCCGAACGTGCTGCAGTATTTATCCAACAATCCAACATTTCTACACCACCCAGCCATGGGATACAAAAACATGTGGGAAAGACAGGGCATGATTTATCCTAAAGGCACTGCTTGGTTTTAAATAAATTCTTTAAAACAGAAGGATATGGGGAAGACTAAGAACTAGTAAAATAGATTAAAATATTTATCTTATTCAGGTAAAAAGCAGCATTTTGTTCTTTTCAGGTTTAATAAAGACAAAGCAGAGAAGACCACAATATAAATGAATCCTAAATGAGAGCCAGTGGCATTGCTGTTATTACATTTTCTTAGTTTTAAGGCAGTTTGGAGAGTTGAAAAATTTTCTAGTGTTAATAAGATTTGATTTAGCCCATTATCTTAAATATGTAACTTGTTCTTCTGTTCTGAGTGAGGGCAATCCATCCACTCTCACTCTGCACCAAGGTGAGCTTTCAGCCCTAATGGGTCTGATTTATCTCCTCACTCTCCAGCACAGAGAATTCATTCCCAGAAGAACTAAGACAGTTTCAAGGATAAAATATCCCTTGAAAACATGGCATTGAGCGATTCCTTGCTCCCTCCTAAGACGCAGGACTGGGAATTGAAGCTCTCTGCCAATGAGGTGCTCCCCGAGCCGCCAGGAGTTTTCTGCTGGTGAGATCTCCGGTGAAGGGAGAACAATTCCCAGGCTGTGCCCACCTCCAGGGGTGTGGATGCATTCCTGCTGGCTGTAGGCACTGCTCTTGTTGTAAGGCTCTGAGAAGGCCTGGACTTTGACACAGTACAGGGTGGAGGGTGTGAGGTCAGGGACCGTCGCTATGGTCTGCTTGACTTCCTTCTGCTTCACTTCCTCCTGGGAAAGGGAAAAAGGAGGGATAAGATCACATGGATAATGCAGGAATCTCTCCAATAGGTGAGAACTGCAGCCTCTGATGGAGAAGTAATTCTGTGAAATGTCAGACTGTTGCCATCCCAGGGTGGGAGAGGCTTTCAAGCTCGTCCAGTCCCACCAGCATCACCCCAAGTGCCACATCCCGATGCCTCTGGAACACTTCCAGGATGGTGACTCCACCACTCTGCTCCCTGGGATTACATAAAATAAAAGGAACCACCCCATTATCTCCTAAGCAAAATTCAGGAAACACTTCTCACAAGAACCAACTGCTTCCCCATTCTAAAATATCACAATTCCAAGTTTCCAGGAAGCTCCTTCCTGTTGCAGTTTGTTTCCTTCTCTTCTCCACCTTTTTACCAATTACTGTGAAATATTTTACTCTAAGAAGTATTTAAAGAATGTGGAAAGACCCATTAAAAGGTGAGCTAAAAGCATGTAGAACTTCAGTGTTTTATGAGCTTTTTACATCACATTACACACAGCTACATCCATGGAAATTCAGATTTTTATCCATCACTGGGTGATAAAAGTCACCACGATCAGATTTCTAAAAGAATGACATTAAAATCTCAATCCCTGGGTGATAAGAGTCACAGTGATCAGATTTTTTAAAGAACCTTTCAGAAAAAACACCCAACAAACTGACTATTTGCACACTGATACACCACAAATGTGCCTCTGCTAAAAAGAAACTTCTTAGGGAGAATTGAAACTCAGGATTTAAGTCAGAATAAATTTTCTGTAGTATTGAATTAGTTCATACCTCCTCTTTTGAGGAATTCTGCCAGTACAGGATCCTATAAGACAAGTCATAATGGTCCTTCATGACTTCCTCCTCAGCTCCTGGAGGAGAAATAAAGATGTGGAGCAAAGTATCACTGATGTCCAGCCTTACACCAGGAGGGCCAATTTCATCTGAAAACATAAAAAAAAATTTAAATACAACTGAAAAAAATACAAATAAAAATATTGCATCCAATACTGTCAGTGAAGCCCATGATAATTTTTAAGAAACATACACTTAAAAGTATAATTTCATAGTTTTATTCAGAATATCAAGTCCTGAAAACATTTCAATTCTTTTCACTGTTATCTTATAAAATAATTATTTAATTAGCAAGAGCCTTGACAAGGGAAAGCTGATATACAAAATAACTGTTGATTCCATCTTCAGGCAGTGGAATACGACCCTACATACTAATCAACATTTCTTGATGTTTATGACTGATAACTTAATGAAGGAAAATGTTTCAGAAAGGTGACATTTCTCACCAAAAAACAATAAGTGCAACAAAGATAAAAAATATAAACTAAAGATAAAATATAAAAACTAAAATCTACTTAATTTCCCTCTGGAGAGAGTTACAGATTTTTGACTTAATGTCACTATCACCGAAAACTGATTTTTCTTGGGGCTCTCCAGGGTTCTGTGTCAGTGTGTCACTGTCTCAGCAGGGGCTGGAGCTCCAGGAGAGGCTGAGGGAGCTGGGAAAGGGGCTCAGCCTGGAGAAAAGGAGGCTCAGGGGGGACCTTGTGGCTCTGCANCTCAGTGCTCTGGGCTGGGGGACAAGGTGGGCATCGGGCACAGCTTGGGCTGCATGGGCTGGGAGGGCTTTTCCAACCTCAGGGATCCTGGGATTCTGTTCAGGTTGGAAGAGACGTT
Organism: Ptilonorhynchus violaceus; assembly: GCA_013397565.1. Lineage (NCBI taxonomy): Eukaryota > Metazoa > Chordata > Aves > Passeriformes > Ptilonorhynchidae > Ptilonorhynchus > Ptilonorhynchus violaceus. Next base: position 327,355 of record VZRJ01008885.1, on the reverse strand, counting down.
AAAGCTCCCCCAGTGCCACCCCTGCCGTGGGCAGGGACAACCTTCCACTATCCCAGATTGCTCCAAGTCCCTTCCAGCCTGGCCTTGGACACTTCCAGGGATCCAGGGGCAGCCACAGCTTCTCAGGCCAACCTGTGCCAGGGCCTCCCCGCCCTCACAGGGAAGGATTCCTTCCCAATATCCCATCTATCCCTGCCCTCTGGCAGTGGGAAGCCATTCCCCCGTCCTATCCCTCCATCCCCTGTGAAATCCCCTTTCCAGCCCGTTGTCAGCTCATAAAGACAGTAAGGCACAAGTTTGCTGAGAACTGAAAATGCAGGAAAACCATTTCCTTACTTGTTTTCAGAGGATCTACTTTGACTTCACTGGACACACAGGATTTGTTGTATCCAGCCCTGGCCTGCACCCGGAGATAATAAAATCCAGTGGTGGTGATGATGGAGGAGAAGTTGCACCACGTGCTGGTGATGTTTGCACATGTGGGGACACTGAGCCACTTCTCTGAGTAATCATCATTGAGCTTCTTCAGATACCCACTGCAAGAGAGAATTGAGGAGTGTGGATGTCAGATCCTTGAACACTTAAAAAAAAAAAAAATCATGTTTGTTTCAGTTTTGGAAAAAAGGCCTCTCTTAATAAAATCCCAGTACTTTAATATGAGGCATTTCGAAATGAAACAATGAAGATAAAAGGGCCAGGAAAAACAAATTTCAGGAGAAAAAATTAAATGTGGGGTTTGACAAGTTCTTAAAATCCAAATGAAAAGTTCTCACGTAGCTCTGTGAAGTCCATTATTTTCCTGTCATGCCAAAAGAATTCCCAAAGAATGTCAGGGGGATCCCTCCTCTTCATTTAGGTGCTGGCCACAATATGGCAACAACTGGAGATTAAGATATAGGTTTATAGAACTGTATCTTAATGTGATTTTTTGATGTGATAAGATGGGTCTTTACAGGATATGATGGGGTTTTTCATAGCATTCCTTGTTTTTTGATGTAATATGATTTTTTGATGTGATAAAGCTTTTTTTTTAATGTGATATGATGGGTTTTTTACGTGATTTGATGGGATTTTTGTTATACAGTATTTTCTTTTGTGATACAATGTTTTCTTGATGTGCTACCATGGCTTTTCTCCCCTATTTAGATCTGCCCAGAAAAAATTCAAGCTGTTGACAACTGAAACCTCCAACACCTGCATTTTTGCTCACTCTTAGTCATCTAATTTCTTTTCATATTGGAAAAGCTATGAAGCAATGCAAATTTCACAGCTTTAAAAATGTTACTTGGCATTCAGGAGTCCCTTCCATCAGGTATTTAACACTCTCAAAAGCAGCCCAGTCCCCTGAAATACCAGGATAAAACTTTGTATGGAATTCTTTTAACACCTGTGAGTCATTAATGTTCCAATTAAAGCATGAAACCACCAAATATCTCATTTTAACTTCTAGGAAATACTTGCAAAATACAATAAGTGGCATTTGAAATGCCAGGGATGGGAATTGCTGCACTCACATGAGGTACTGGACGTTGTAGTTCACCTCTTGTTTATCCTGGTGATTCCAAAGGAGGTGGAATTTCATATTCAAAGCCAGGACACTCAGGTTTGTTGCACACAGAAGGTCATTCACTGCTCAGAGGGGAAAAGAAAAGCCACAGTTACCAAAAAACTTCATTTTATGGACAGAGAATGGATATTTCTCCTGTCAGTGGTACATTTTCAATAATGAAAATATAAAAGTTATCTATTCATTGTAAAGTCTGTGAGATGTACAGCATCCTATTAAGCCTTTAATTAAAAATCAGCTAAAAATTAATTCAGAATAAAATTAAAGTACAGAAATGCGCAGAAATAAACTGGTTTGGCAATAACACAAGGAGAAAAATATACAAAATACACGTGTATTTATTACACATTCTAATATTTTATATTTTAATATTTTATTAAAACATGGAACATATTTTATTAAAATAATTAAAACATGCCTGTGTTAATTATTTTAATATTATATTTAAATACACATGTATTAATTTTTAAAAAAAAACCAAACACGTGTGTGAATTAATGTACTTTACATATAAAGTAATTTTCATATACCACCAATTAATTACTAATTTTGATTTGGATGTACCATCTACCAACTACTTTCGATGTACCACCCCTATCCAATCTAATATTTGACTTTCTACAGTTATTTTTTCCCTACAATAAACATCTAAAAGCACCTGAACGAATTGAATTTTACAGATGCACACCAAGGTGGCAAACTGCCCCATCAAAGCCTTTGTTCAGCAGTTTTAACAGTCCATTCACCCAGGATTATGTAAAACCAATATTTTTTTAAGCTTAGCTCAACTTTCTGTGCATTCATTGAGTGCCAAGTATCCCGAAGGGCTTTTGTTTTGCTTTTCCTCCTGATTCAGTCACTAGTTCAAAAATAGAATTTTTCAAAACACACAAAGCAGTTTTTGCTTTCACATTCCAGATTAATGCCAAAATTTGCCTCGTGGCAAAAAACTTTTTGTACAATTAAAACTCTACTCTTGGCATATTTTAAATTGATTGACAAGAGCAAATGTACACAAAATAAATATATTTTTTACACCAAAATGAGGAGGGATTTGGCCCTTCTGCCTATTTCTGTTGCTTCAGAACAACTCACTCTCTGCCAATTTAATCTGAGTCATCATTTGCAGATAAACCGATTTCCTGGGTACCTTTTTGGGTGGTTTTCACACAGCTGATGGGGCTGAACAAGCCTCGCTTTGCCTCTGTGGGAAGGTTTGCTTGAACTTTGAAACAATAGGTGGTGTCTGGGGCAAGGTCATCAATGGTGTCCACAGGGAAAATGGTTTTACTCTGGAGCTGGAAGAAACAACCACAAAGAGCCTGTGAGGGGAACTGTCCTTCCCTAGGAAGATGCGTAAATTATCATTTTTCTGGGTTTCAGCCCACTTATACAATAAACCATCAATAAAGGTAAAATAGAGAAAAAAGGACAATATTTGAGCTGGAGAAATGCCAAAGGGAAGTGTCCAATTTAGCCAGTGACTGAGAGGAAGGGACATTTCAGGCTCCTCTGCCATGGAAGTGGGGAGGGATTTGGCAGGACCAGGAATTCACCCCACAGATCCTCCTGAGGTGAACCAGCACATTCCCATCCCTCAGCCACCAAAACCCTCCCCCCTCTCCTCTGCCACCTCCCTGCTTTTGGTTTCCCAGACTTTACATGATTTATGGACCTTTTGCTCCTTTGATGTGTAATCCCAAAATCCCAGAGGTGGGAAGAGCACAAAAGTCCATCCCTGACAGTTCTGTTAAGGTTAAACACAAAAAAACGGGATCGTACCTGAGCATGTGATGAGTTCTCCCAGAAGACCAGGTTATATTTAAAACTTAGATCATTGATCCACATTTTTTTCCTCTGATTTGCTTCTGGAGGAGAAACCTTAATTTTTATGATGCCGTTTGTGGACTGCAGTTCTAGTCCTGGTGGACCAATCTGAGCTGCAAATATGAAGGGAAAAATAAAGTTAAGCATGTTTGAGAAAAAACACCAAAAAAGCAATGTACATTAATAAACCTACAGTACCTGCCTATAGGATCTAATTTTTAATTCTTTGGAATGATCACCTACATGATCTCAAGTTTTCATGACTCTCAGGCCATGAAATTTCTAATAGAAATTTAACCTAAGAACCAACCACCACCACCTGGTTCTAAAAGCAGTTAAAATGCAAATATTGCCAGTAAATGTTTTCCAAAAAAATCAAAGTTATTCCAAAACCTGCAAGGCAAAAAACTTAGCTCAGTCTAATAAATCCAACAAATCAGAAAGGCTTCAGTACCACACTGGAAATAATGAAAAGTCACAAATCAGAAGAAAATTTCCAAAAAAAGGTGCTTGGAGCAACCTGGTCTATGGAAGGTGGCCCTGCCCATGGCAGAGGGTGGAATAGGATGGGCTTTAAGGTCCCTCCCAAGTCAAACCAGTCTGGGATTCTCTGAAAATCTGATGTCAAAAAGGATTTTTCTGAAAAATAACCTGGAAAAATACAGACTGACAGAAAATTTGGTCAGGAAACCAGCACCACTTAGCATAGTTTTCCCTTTCCAGAAAATACAATTGTAACATTTCATACTGCAGATACCTTGCATCACATTCCTGTTGGGAAAATCACCATGTCCTGTTGTTGGAGCCCCGGAAACCACATGTGGGTTTTCCACAATCCCCAATCCCAGAATGGTTAGGGTTGGAAGGGATGAAACATAAAAATCTTAGATTTTAAATATTTTTATAAAAGTTAGTTTTATTAGAATTAGTTAGAACGAGTTTAGATTTTAAATATTTTTATAAAAGTTAGCTTTATTAGAATTAGAACGAGTATAATGGATAAATTAGATCCAGCTGAAGATAATTAAAAGTTAATAATTGTTTAAGAAATTAGGCTTGAAGTAGTTTTTGACTAATTGTTTGTCATCCTATGTTTGTACAGCTGTATGTGTAACAAGAACCAGAGAACTTAGATCTAAAGAGAATTAGACAGTTATTAATTTCTCTATTTGAAGTACCCCTCCAAGGATGGTGGAAAATAGAACGGAGTGTGCAAGGGTCACTCTGCTATTGTAAAAGTTCAAGGGGCGAGGAGTTCATTGGGAGGAAGAAAATCTTCCTCTACGACCACTGAAAAGACCCCAGACCTATTTTAAAATGCTTAACAATATGTTAGCTAATTATAATAAGAAGCAGGGAAACGGAGGTATTTATGTTATGAATATGTATTTGTATCTTAAATATTTAGAACTTTTGTAGATAAATAGACTCTGTATTGTCTTGCAAGTTGGCATTG